>CP139502.1:209621379-210221379 GCA_021014915.2 Artemisia tridentata subsp. tridentata
GTGCATCTCGTCTAGTTTCAAGTCCTAGTAAGTTTCCCTAACATCTTTCATCTCATTCTTATGTTTTTATAGATTTTTCTAGATCTAAGCTAAACAACTCTTGCATGTATGTTTGGAAGATCTTGATTCAAGATTTCATAAGAATATAAGATTTAGATAAGTGGTTAGGTTTGATTTGGTTAGTAGATGCAAGAGTTGGTTTGATTTAAAAGGGTTTTGATTAATTATTATTGATTTTCTTTAAGATTTGCTTATAAAAACTGAATATGATCTTCAAAATAATCTTGATACTCCTAGAATTTTTGAGTCTTTAACTAATTAAATGGTAGTGATGATGGAATATAGGCATGCATTGGTTCAAAAACCCATTTATTAGGCTTAAAGTAGATCATTGTCATTGGCCCAAATCTGTCCCAGATTTCATCCAAAAAAACGACTTCACTATTTTGTCCTCAGGAAGTTTTATGCTTAAATAATAATATTGAGAGTTAGCCACAGATCTTAGGATCATTTACCCTTCATCCCGGTGATTTTTAGAGAAAATCCACACTAAAACTGGTCCAGGATTGCATGTCAGATTTGATAGGCTATTTACTCTAAAATGTTGCAAAGAACACTAGGTTTGTGAAAACATGAAAGTTGTAGCTAAGACCTGTATAAAACGTTTCCCACAGGCCATGTGTCCATTAGACCTTTAGATAAAAAGATATGCTCATGTTGCTAAACTTAATTTGATGCTGGAAGTAACTACATAGAGACACAAGGGTAAATTGGCAATTTCACCTATGTTCTGGAATTCTCAGTTAAGTGAGGCCTTGATTTTCATATAGTACAGAGTCATACCTTTCTAAGCATATAAAGTTCATAATTTTAGCCTTCATGGTTTAGAAATGGCGACCCGATTAGTGCGGTAATTTTATAAAATTTCCATCAGCTTTGCATTTTAAACCGTATAAGCTTTTACAAATGTCTTTTCGACCCATGACTTGCTATAAGACGTTTTACTATTTTTGTTTTTATTTTCAACCATTTTCATAAATATATCCCATGCCTTATCCTACCCTTTTTGACTTTGTGAAATTATTAAGTGTATGGACATGTAGTGACCATCCGATTTCTTGAGGAATTGACTAACATTGTTAGCGATCTAGGGCGTATTTTGGCGACCATCCGCTATGCAAGTAACGTCGTTAGCGAAACAAGGTACAATCTAGTGACCATCCGTTATTTGGTAATACAAGAATTCGTTGTTAGCGAGCTATTATGTTTTGCATGAGATAGTGGAGCATTAGTCTTTTATAACCCCTTAAGCCTTTAACCCGAATAAAAGCCCTCTTTGATATGTATACTTGGCGCTCATACCATTTCGGTGTAGTTTTGTTTCTTGTACAAGCCTATGGTAATATTTAGATCATGACTGAGCAAATGAGTGTCATTCCTCTTATATACTCCACCAATCATACAAATGAGTGTTTGAGTGAATTATATTTCATTTTCCTTTCGTGAGGTGTTTAGTAATGTGTATCATGCAAGAAAATCATTTGGGTATTGTCAAACATCTCGATGATTCAACCCTAAAAGCTTAAAGCGATGCATCTAGCTTGTACTCTTGCTTGATAGATTTGCATCACATTTTCCTAATCATTTGTGTATACCATGTGGATAATTGTTTTTATTTCTAGATTTGCTTGAGGGCAAGCAAAGTTCAAGTGTGGGGGATTTGATAACGCCTAAATCTAACATGTTTTTAATAGCGTTATTGGTAGTTTTATATATGTTTTGTGGTTATATTTATATGCTTTTGTTACTAAATCGTACCAAAGTGTGTTTGCAAAGCATTTGTAGCCAAAGACAGGAAAATGGATGGAAAAGATGCAAAAATGAGGAAAAAGGAAATATTTATGATTGCATGTGAATCTTGTGTCAAGTTCTGCTCCGTAAGGTATTTCAACGAGTTAAAGTCCAAGTAGTCGAGTTAATAAGCTTAAGGATGAAGGGAAAGATCAAAGAATCAAGAGCTACGACCGAGAAACAAGTCATACGGAAAAGTCCAAGAAATAGGTCCACCAGCAGTAGCCATCCGATCGGTCACCGCCCGTAACCGAATCGGATGGAGAGAATTTGGATTTACCGAGAAGACCAACCGATCGGTAGACCATTCTATCCGATCGGTTGGAAGTCGCTGTTGACCCAAGAATTCTTTATTAAGGATTGTGACTTTATAAATCCGGTTCTAGGTCATTCTTTTCAGTATTCTAACCATTCAATACTACTTGGAGAGCAAGAGAAGCATTTATGCACTTAGACCCTTGGTTAGAGCAATTTATTGAACCATTTGTTGGGTATTTATAATACCAATCAATCTAGAGAGAATATATGTATGCTAGGAGAGTGCTTGCTTATTAGAGAGAGAACCATTCACAGAAAATACTCAAGAAATTCGTCCATGGTCCAGGAGAAGGGAGAAAGTCGATTACACCATTTCCATTGCTTGTGGAATCATTGTCTTTCACTTGTAATCTTATTTCCAAATCATTGTAAGACTTTCAATCATGGTTTCTAATGTTCAAAGTATTGAGTTTACATTTATGTTTGCTATGAGCGGCTAGTGCCTTTGTGCACTTGCTTAGATGATGTGTATTATTCATTGATTGGCATATGATTGTGATAATATGTTTTAATTCAATTTCAAGTCGATTCTAAGAACCAATTATGATTAAGTTTCATAGTGACATTTGGGTAATCAAGTTTAACTAGTGCTAGTAATCTTAAGGGTCGAAAGAACTATTGTTATTCCACTAGTTATAATCATTTGTCTATGAATGATTGTTGTCTTCCACTATTCTTGATTAAACAAAGGAACTTTATTGTGATTGTAATGAAAATGCTTTTGTCTATCAAAACGGATTGATTGTAAACCAATTTAAAGGTCGAGAGATTAATAGTTTACTTTCAATTGTGACCTTTTGTCTATAATCGGTTACCTTTTGTATTGACCATTTCCTAAGCTTGTTTGATTAGACAAAAGATTGTTTTTGTGTTTGAGGAACACCAACTCATGAACCTTGAATTGATCTTGAATTGATTGGTTAAACGTAATGCTTGTTTTTATAAACCAAAATCTTGACGAAGGTTTAATTTGTAGAAACAATAGATTAGTGTCAAAACTAATTATAACAACCAACATGTTATCCAAAGTTATCACAATCATATTAGTCAATTGTAGTACACTAGTCTAAGCAAGTGTAGTTTTTTAATCATTTGAATTTTCATAATATCATTACTACTTGTTTGAGATAGTTGCTTTTAACTTACAATTCGATTCACTACACAAATCCCTGCGAACGATCCCGACTTACCATCAAAATCTTGCTACAACGAACGAGTATACTTGCTCGTATGTGTTGTTATTAGATTCGGTAATTCACCCCTTATAAATTTAAAACTTGCACCGAACCGGGCACACCAAGTTTTTGGCGCCGCTGCCGGGGATTTTGATCGTGTTTCTGTAAGTTTTAGTCCATTTCTCATATAGTTAGTTTTCGTAAAAAAAAAAAAAAAAAAAAAAAAAAAAAAAAAAAAAAAAAGTTTTACCGAGCTGCCCATCCGATCGGTTGTTCATCCATCTGATCGGTTTTCCAAAATTTTCATTTACCGAGAGAACCATCCGATCGGCGGACACTTCCATCCGACCGGATCCTTCAAACCAAATTTACCGAGAGATCTATCCGATCGGTAGACTGTTCTATCCGATCGGTTGGACGATTCTGATCTATTCAAATTGTTTTCATTCTTTGTTCGTTTGTTTAGACATTGCCTCGATTCGCTGGGGAATTGTATGAACACTCGATCAACTGGAGTAGAACCAATTCCACCACTTTTCGATCCCGAAAGTTTGATTCGAACAAGATCTAGAAGAAGAAGAAGAACACCCTTTGTTCCATTAGCCAATCGTGTGCCAAGAGTACCAAACCCAACTTTTGATAACCTTTTTGAAGCCAAAGTCGTTTATAACCCATTCACTGATCAACCTTTTCCCATGGCTGACGATAGACCCATGCGGGAAGCAAACCGAGCCGTAGCACCCACTCCTGGAGCTGCTATTGTTGCTGTCAACTTAGGTGACAATTTCACCGTGAAAGGTCACCATCTTTCTATGATCAAAGACCGTCAATTCGATGGCCGTTCGAGGGCCGATCCTCACAAACACGTTGCCGAATTCATTGAAATTTGTGGCATGTTCCGATACGGTGATACAAATGTAGATGCCATTAAACTCAAACTTTTTCCGTCATCACTTGCTGGAGATGCAAAAGTGTGGTATAACGAATTAACACCAGGAATAATCACTACTTGGGAGGAGATGAGGCAAGCTTTTGTAAGCCGATTCTTTCCACCTGCAATGTTTGATCGACTCATGGGAGAAATTCGTGCTTTCACACAAAACCCTAACGAATCACTCGTCGAAGCCTGGCTTCGTATGAAGGATTTACTTCGAAGTTGTCATGGACATGGTTTAGGACGAGGAACCATTATCCAAATCTTTTACCATGGACTTGATGAAACATCTCAAGGAATTCTTGATGCTGGAGGAATATTTCTTTATAAGACTCCTAACCAGGCATACCAATTGCTTGAAGACCGAGTTCTTCTCAAACTCGACTGGTCAAAAGATGCCAAGACAAAACCCTTAAGAAAAACCGTTGCCTTTGCCGAAAGTTCTGATTCATCTAAACTCATGGAGAAAATGGAAACCTTGGTTTCCAAAATCGATTCGCAATACAAAGATCTTAGAGGAGAGATGAAAGAAATGCGAGATGGTTGTAACAACTGTGGAGGTAACCACCCATCATCAGAATGCGATGATCAACCTATGGATCAACCAAAAGAAGGAGAAGCTAATTACATCCAAGGAGGATACCGTGGAGGAGGATATCGTGGAAATTATTACGGACGAAACTCTGCTAGTTGGCAAGATCGCCGACAAAGGGATAACAACCATGAGTCCCAACCAAAAGTAGAGAACCAAACTTCACAAAATTCCGACAAGAAACCTGAAGAAACAGATTTTGAAAAAATGATGAGAGAATTCGTCACTGCTCAAAAATCAACCAACGAGTTCGTCAAGAATCAATTTTTCAATCTCAAGACCAAAGTTGAGCAAGGTCAGAAAAATCATCAAGCGTCTATCCAAGATCTTGAAAACAAATTTGGTAGACTTTCTGATCAAATTTCTTCCCGACCATCAGGTTCGTTGCCTAGTAACACCCAAACCAACCCAAAACCATCATCATCATCGAATGATAAGACTTATCGTCCACCACCAACCAAAAATGAGCATATCAATGCTGTATTCACAAGAAGTGGCCTGTCTTATGATCCACCACCCAACCCAAACAACACCACAACTATCAATTACGATAGTGAGGAGGAAGATGAAGAATCCAAGAAGGAAAATACACCAAAAACACCACCCAAACCCAAACCCAAACCACCAGTTAAGGCTTACACTCCAAAAATTCCATATCCTCAGAGCCTTAAGAAAGAAAGAATGGAGGAGCGTTATAAGAAGTTTGTTGAAATAATCAAAGAAGTTAGACTCAATGTACCTCTCATTGATGTTTTAGCCGGAATGCCCAATTACGGGAAATTTTTGAAAGAACTTCTTAACAACAAGAACAAGTTGGAGCAAATATCCGCTACCTTTCTCAATGAAGAATGTTCAGCTATTGTTCAAAACAAAATTCCACAAAAACTCGGAGATCCCGGAAGTTTTCTGATTCCATGCATATTAGGAAACAACATCACATGCGATGCTTTAGCCGACTTAGGTGCGAGTATTAATTTGATGCCCTATTCACTGTATACGAAACTTTCAATCAACACCTTGAAACCCACAAGGATGAGTATCCGATTAGCTAATCATACTTACCAATATCCTGTTGGTATTGCTGAGAATATGCTTGTCCAAGTAGGTAAATTCATTTTTCCCGTGGATTTTGTGATTCTAGAAATGGAGGAAGATAGTAGAGTACCCCTTATTTTAGGAAGACCTTTTCTAAACACCGCTGATGCGATCATAAAAGTAAAAGGAAAAGAACTCAATCTTGGAGTTGGAGAAGATAGAATCACCTTTTTAATCGATAAAGCAATGCAATATCCACATTCCAGTGATGACACTTGCTTAAACATTGATGTAATCGATGAAGTCACTGAGGAAGAATTGGATGCATTACTTGAAGATTCTGATCCATTCATGACTATTTCAGAGAAGATTAGTGAAACAACTTTTGATAAAGAATTCGCTGATTTTATGGAAGTAAAGATTGATGAAGAAGAAGAAGAAGTTGAAGAAGGAGAGATAATAGAAGAAGATTTTGAGGAAATCAGTTTTAATGATCAAATGAGGATCAAAACATCACTTCAAGAACCACCGACTGATCTTGAGTTGAAACCACTTCCCGAAAATCTTGAATATGCTTACTTGGAAGACAATTCGCTACTTCCAGTAGTCATATCTTCGTTGCTCAATGATTATGAGAAAGAATGTCTGATTTCAGTTCTTAAAAAGCATAAAGAAGCTTTTGCGTGGAAAACTTCTGACATCCCAGGAATCAGTCCTGATTTTTGCAGACACAAAATCAATTTCGAAGAAGATGCCAAACCAGTTGTAGAAAGACAACGTCGACTCAACCCCAACATGAAAGAAGTTGTTAAAAAAGAAATCATCAAACTTCTTGATTCCGGTATCATTTACCCCATTGAGGATAGTCCTTGGGTGAGTCCTGTTCACTGTGTTCCGAAAAAAAGAGGAATGACTGTTGTGACCAACGAACGAAACGAATTAGTTCCTACTAGAACTGTCACCGGATGGCGAGTATGTATTGATTACAGAAAATTAAACAAAGCCACCAGAAAAGATCATTTTCCTTTGCCTTTCATGGATCAAATGCTTGAGAGATTAGCAAGAAACAAATACTTTTGTTTTCTTGATGGTTTTTCAGGATATTTTCAAATTCCTATTGATCCGGCTGATCAAGAAAAGACCACATTCACATGTCCCTTTGGAACTTACGCTTACTGGCGTATGCCTTTTGGATTATGTAATGCTCCCGCGACTTTTCAAAGATGTATGATTGCTATATTCCAAGATATGCTTGAAACGTCTATGGAAGTTTTCATGGATGACTTTTCAGTTTTCGGAAGTTCATTCGAAGTTTGCCTTTCTAACCTCGATAAAATGCTTGAAAGATGTAAAGCTGCACATCTTGTTCTCAACTGGGAGAAGTGTCATTTCATGGTAACTGAAGGAATTGTGTTAGGACACAAAATTTCCAGCGCAGGAATGGAGGTTGACAAAGCAAAGATCGATGTCATTACCAAATTACCACCCCCAACTAACGTTAAAGCCGTTAGAAGTTTCCTAGGACATGCAGGTTTTTACCGTCGTTTCATTAAGGATGTTTCCAAAATATCTCGTCCAATGATGAAACTTCTTGAAAAAGATTCTGTTTTTGATCTTAATGCAGACTGCATGAAAGCATTCGAAGCATTGAAAACACAACTGACTAGTGCACCCATTATGGTTTCCCCTGATTGGTCACTACCATTCGAGCTTATGTGCGATGCAAGCGATTTTTCTGTTGGAGCTGTATTAGGACAACGAGAAGAGAAACATTTTCGTCCTATATATTTTGCCAGCAAAACACTCAACAATGCTCAACAGAATTACACAGTTACAGAGAAAGAATTGTTAGCCGTTGTTTTCGCTTTCGATAAATTCAGATCATACCTTGTACTTTCGAAAACAATCGTGTTCACCAATCATTCAGCGTTAAAATATCTGTTTACGAAGCAAGATGCCAAACCGCGTCTCATCCGATGGATTTTACTACTCCAAGAATTCGATATCGAAATCAAAGATAAGAAAGGAGCAGAAAATCTAGCCGCTGATCATCTATCTCGTTTAGAAAATCCAAATCTGGAAGAGTTGAAAGAAGATGAGATTGACGATTATTTTCCGGATGAAACACTCATGATTGTTGATACAATTTATGAGAACGAAATTCCATGGTTTGCCGATTATGCAAATTACCTCGTTGGAGGAATTCTAAAGAAAGGATTAACTCATGCCCAACGAAGTAAATTCTTTTCGGATCTTAAACATTATTATTGGGAAGAACCCTATCTTTTCAAAATGTGTCCCGATGGGATGATTAGAAGATGTGTTTATGGTTCTGAAACGAGAAGAATTCTCGATGAATGTCATCATGGCCCAACTGGGGGACATTATGGTCCTTCTACCACCGCTAAAAAAGTTTTTGATGCTGGATTCTATTGGCCGACTATTTTTAAAGAAGCCCATACTCTTGTTAAGAATTGTGATGCTTGCCAAAAATCCGGTAGTCTTTCTCGAAGAGATGAAATGCCACAAAAGAGCATTCAAGTCTGTGAACTATTCGATATTTGGGGAATTGATTTCATGGGACCGTTTCCTAAATCACACAAATACGAATACATTCTCGTTGCTATTGATTACGTTTCCAAATGGGCTGAAGCGGAAGCTCTACCCACCAATGATGCAAGAGTAGTTGTTAATTTTCTCAAAAAGCTTTTCGCTCGTTATGGAATTCCTAAAGCTTTGATAAGTGATCGTGGAACCCATTTCTGTAACAAACAAATGGAGAAAATTATGAAGCGATACGGAGTTCATCATCGTTTCGCTACAGCTTATCACCCATAGACCAGTGTTCAAGTCGAAAATACCAACAGAGCCTTAAAAAGGATACTCGAAAAAATGGTTAAAGACAATCCCGCCGTTTGGTCGAGAAAACTAGATGATGCTCTGTGGGCATTTCGCACGGCTTACAAAACACCAATTGGTACAACACCATACAGATTGTTGTATGGAAAAACTTGTCATTTGCCATTCGAAATCGAACATCGCGCTTACTGGGCACTAAGAAACTGTAACCCAGACCTCAAAGTAGCTGGAGAAAAGAGATTTTTGCAATTGCATGAACTCAATGAGCTTAGACTACAAGCTTATGAGAACTCCAAACTTTACAAAGCAAGAACAAAAGCTTATCATGACAGAAAGCTAAGAATCAGAAAAGAATTCAAAGCTGGAGACAAAGTTCTGCTTTTTAACATGAAGTATAAGTTCAAAGCTCCAAAGCTGAAACCGAAATGGTTCGGACCGTATACAGTGAAACATGGATTTCCATCGGGATATGTTGAATTGTATGACAAACATGGTGGAAGTTTCATTGTTAATGGGCACCGAATTAAGTTATACTATGACAAGGAGCAGACAAATGAAGTTTCTATTCAAGAGATTCCGTCTGAATCTGAATATGAAGCTATAACCTTTATGTCACCCTTCCCAGCCGATTTCAAGAAAAACACTCCGTGGGCCGAAGATTCTGGTTATATCTATGATGTTCTACCAAGACCATGGGAGAAAGTTAAGTTGGAATACATAGATGAAACTGGAGAAGGAATAGTGATTGGAAATGTGCTGTACGTTCCAAAATTTCCAAAGAAGAAGTCAGCAATTGGACCAACATGAAGAGAGAGAAGTTCGAGTCCGGCTGATGACTCGTTAATAAAACAAGCGCTTCTCGGGAGGCAACCCGTGTGTTTTCTACTTTTATTTTCATTTTTATTTTCTAGTGATTAAACCCCAAAGTTTTTCTAAATTGCTTAGTTGAACTTAAGTGTGGGGGTGTATCACTGTCTTTTGAATAAAGCGAAGAAATATTTCGTATGTGTGTCTCTTTTGTTTTTAGATTACTGCAGATAATGATTTCGAAGCTTGGACGCTAGGATCAAGACTCCTCTTGAGCAGAAAATACGGTTTATTCTTTTATTTCCCTATTTCATTCTTTGTCGTTTATCACATTGAGGACAATGCTTAACTTAAGTGTGGGGGGTGAATAGGAAAATAAGAATAGATTGTAGTTTCGAGCTGAATTTTAAAATTTTATTTGCCCTTGTAATCTAGTCTTTTGTCATTTTAAAGATCATATTCTAGAATAACTGGATTTATCCACTGGTGAAATCTGTAATTTTGAAAATTCGAGATGTGTCCGATTAATATTGCAATCCATTCTGGGATCGATAACATTAGCTAGCACAGATTATAGCCCTTTCCACTAAAGTGTGAGGATTTGAGCCTGTTCTATATATAGCATACATCTTTTATGCTTAGATCTTTTGCTATGAGTGTGCCGGTGATTTTATTTATTCTAGAACTTGTACTTGTAAATCATTACGAGACCATTGTGAGATCACATTTCATTTGTGATATAAGTGTATATGCGTGATAAGAGGCAACCTTAGGATTTATCCCAAATGGCCTTCCATTTTCATATAATGCTAAATTAGCTAGCTACATTGGCTAGTTAACCACTCATATGGACTCATTTGTTAGCATTTGTCTTTAATGCTAGATACCCCTAGTTACACCCGCCGAGCCTTTCTTTTCTTTTGATACAATCCAGAAAAATTCAAAAAGATTTTACACCCTTTTTAGCCTAGCCTTATCCATAGTCAAGTCTTGGTTGGTTGCTAGCTATTTGGCAAGATGGATGTTATGTGGAAATCATGAAAGTTCAAAGAAAGCGTAAGCTCCGAAAGTTGTTATCCAAGTAAGGTCATCGCAACTATAAGATGACAAATTAAAAAAAAAAAAAAAAAAAAAAAAAAAAAAAAAAAAAGAAAGAAAAAAAGAAGAAGAGTCATTGCAACTATAAGGTGACAAGAATAAGCCAATAGGCTAAGTGAATCAAGTATGAATAAAGGAAGTATGGAGTTTTTCGCAAAATGGCATGATAGTGGTTTGAAATAGCTAGTAACATTTGGTTCGTAGACTTTGACAATTTTTGTTTTTATTTTCAACCAATTTCATAAATATATCCCATGCCTTATCCTTCCCTTTTTGACTTTGTGAAATTATTAAGTGTATGGACATATAGTGACCATCCGATTTCATGAGGAATTGACTAACATTGTTAGCGATCTAGGGCGTATTTTGGCGACCATCCGTTATGCAAGTAACGTCGTTAGCGAACCAAGGTACAATCTAGTGACCATCCGTTATTTGGTAATGCAAGAATTCGTTGTTAGCGAGCTATTATGTTTTGCATGAGATAGTGGCGCATTAGTCTTTTATAACCCCTTAAGCCTTAAACCCGAATAAAAGCCCTCTTTGATATGTATACTTGGCGCTCACACCATTTCGGTGTAGTTTTGTTTCTTGTACAAGCCTATGGTAATATTTAGATCATGACTGAGTAAATGAGTGTCGTTCCTCTTATATACTCCACCAATCATATAAATGAGTGTTTGAGTGAATTATATTTCATTTTCCTTTCGTGAGGTGTTTAGTAATGTTTATCATGCAAGAAAATCATTTGGGTATTGTCAAACATCTCGATGATTCAACCCTAAAAGCTTAAAGCGATGAATCTAGCTTGTACTCGTGCTTGATAGATTTGCATCACATTTTCCTAATCATTTGTGTATACCATGTGGATAATTGTTTTTATTTCTAGATTTGCTTGAGGGCAAGCAAAGTTCAAGTGTGGGGGATTTGATAACGCCTAAATCTAACATGTTTTTAATAGCGTTATTGGTAGTTTTATATATGTTTTGTGATTATATTTATATGCTTTTGTTACTAAATCGTACCAAAGTGTGTTTGCAAAGCATTTGTAGCCAAAGACAGGAAAATGGATGGAAAAGATGCAAAAATGAGGAAAAAGGAAATATTTATGATTGCATGTGAATCTTGTGTCAAGTTCTGCTCCGTAAGGTATTTCAACGAGTTAAAGTCCAAGTAGTCGAGTTAATAAGCTTAAGGATGAAGGGAAAGATCAAAGAATCAAGAGCTACGACCGAGAAACAAGTCATACGGAAAAGTCCAAGAAATAGGTCCACCAGCAGTAGCCATCCGATCGGTCACCGCCCGCAACTGAATCGGATGGAGAGAATTTGGATTTACCGAGAAGACCAACCGATCGGTAGACCATTCTATCCGATCGGTTGGAAGTCGCTATTGACCCAAGACTTCTTTATTAAGGATTGTGACTTTATAAATCCGGTTCTAGGTCCTTCTTTTCAGTTTTCTAACCATTCAATACTACTTGAAGAGCAAGAGAAGCATTTATGCACTTAGACCCTTGGTTAGAGCAATTTATTGAACCATTTGTTGGGTATTTATAATACCAATCAATCTAGAGAGAATATATGTATGCTAGGAGAGTGCTTGCTTATTAGAGAGAGAACCATTCACAGAAAATACTCAAGAAATTCGTCCATAGTCCAGGAGAAGGGAGAAAGTCGATTACACCATTTCCATTGCTTGTGGAATCATTGTCTTTCACTTGTAATCTTATTTCCAAATCATTGTAAGACTTTCAATCATGGTTTCTAATGTTCAAAGTATTTAGTTTACATTTATGTTTGCTATGAGTGGCTAGTGCCTTTGTGCACTTGCTTAGATGATGTGTATTATTCATTGATTGGCATATGATTGTGATAACATGTTTTAATTCAATTTCAAGTCGATTCTAAGAACCATTTGTGATTAAGTTTCATAGTGACATTTGGGTAATCAAGTTTAACTAGTGCTAGTAATCTTAAGGGTCGAAAGAACTATTGTTATTCCACTAGTTATAATCATTTGTCTATGAATGATTGTTGTCTTCCACTATTCTTGATTAAACAAAGGAACTTGATTGTGATTGTATTGAAAATGCTTTTGTCTATCAAAACGGATTGATTGTAAACCAATTTAAAGGTCGAGAGATTAATAGTTTACTTTCAATTGTGACCTTTTGTCTATAATCGGTTACCTTTTGTATTGACCATTTCCTAAGCTTGTTTGATTAGACAAAAGATTGTTTTTGTGTTTGAGGAACACCAACTCATGAACCTTGAATTGATCTTGAATTGATTGGTTAAACGTAATGCTTGTTTTTATAAACCAAAATCTTGACGAAGGTTTAATTTGTAGAAACAATAGATTAGTGTCAAAACTAATTATAACAACCAACATGTTATCCAAAGTTATCACAATCATATTAGTCAATTGTAGTACACTAGTCTAAGCAAGTGTAGTTTTTTAATCATTTGAATTTTCATAATATCATTACTACTTGTTTGAGATAGTTGCTTTTAACTTACAATTCGATTCACTACACAAATCCCTGCGAACGATCCCGACTTACCATCAAAATCTTGCTACAACGGACGAGTATACTTGCTCGTATATGTTGTTATTAGATTCGGTAATTCACCCCTTATAAATTTAAAACTTGCACCGAACCGGGCACACCAGAAGACGAGGAGGAGAACCATTACTACACCTACTCCTCCCACTCGACCAGAGTCTATCACCAGAGAGCCCATCCAACACAGCATCCCATCATTGGCGACACACATGCCACATCATGAGAGATATTACACGTCAGCAGAAATGAGCTGTAATGGCCAACCTACAGTCTCGTTGGAGCAGATTAAAGCTCAAGGAGCCAAGTTCGGATCTTATTTAATCAACATTCATGATATTTATTGACTTTACCATTTATTATTTGTTCTCATTTAACCTCAAACAACTTTCGTGATCCTCAATGCCTTTCTCATTTTATGTTGTTCTTATTTAACACGCATGTTTTCAACGTAACGCTTTTCTCATTTATTGTTGGTCCCTATTCATCCTCAGTTAGCATTCGCAATGCTTATTGTCTTTGTCACTTATTGCGTTTCTTATTAATTGTTACTCTCAGCTAGCATTCGTGCTGCTTGTTGTATTTCTCATTTATTGTTCGTTCTCATTTCCTCTTCTCATTTTGCATTCGAGATGCACATTGTCTTTCTAATTTATTGACCTTCTCAGTTATTCTCATATAACATTTGTGATATTTATGGATTTCATCATTTATCGTTTGTTCTCTTCCATGACATTTATCGTCTTTCTCCTTTATTATTTGCCTTCACAGTTATTGTCTATCTAATTTCTTTTCATTTAAAGTATTGTTACACTTATTGCTTTCCCAATTCTTGTCTATTTCACTTAACCTCTTTTAACAATCGTGTGTCTATTATCTTTCTCAGTTTTCGATTTTCCTTATTTATTTTCATTTGACACTCGCAAAGAATATTGTCTGTCTCGTTTATTATTGAACCTCATTTAGAATTATGTCTTTCAGTATTGGTCTCTTTTAACTATTGGTTTGAATTGCTGGTTGTCTCGATTAATTGATTATTTGTGTTAATATTCTATATCTCTTCGCCTTACTATTATTGTGATTTATGGTACTTCTGTTTGCATTAATTTGAGTCATTGATCTCTCTTTTACACACCCTTTCATTTGCTTCTTTGTTCGTATAAATATCAAATTTTCTTCCGAGCACTCTATGCTCATACTATTATGAATGATATGGACATCTTAATCCATTCATTATTGTTCTGATTCATTGATCCTTTCATTTGCATCGATTGATAACAGTGCTTTGTTCATACAGATATCAAATCTATCCCTTTTAAGCAGTCTTTGCTCCTAAAACATTACACTCGACAGAATTCTATTATTATTTTTGTGATTCATCAAGATCTTTCATTCGTATTATTAATTACTCCTTGTAACTATCTTTTACCCCAAGGCATTGGCATCTACTTCTTTCGACTGATAGTACGCTCCCATAGTAATCTCATTCACATTAATCGTTAGTATGCATCAGGATGTAGGAACAACACTCCAGGACAACATGCTGCAAGCAGTACAAGATCGTCAGGAGAGTTACGTGAAAGTTCGCCACGAAAGCACGTGCTATGTTTCGGAAAACGATGAAAACTGAACTCGATATACGTTGAACCCTACAAGAATTTGGCAAAAGCTGGATCGTAGCTTATTGACTTGAACTTCTGCAAGAGCTTAGTTGTGTGCCCAATACATTTCACGATTCGAACTCAAAGAAGTGCCTATCGGATGAAACCCTCGTCACTCCACTAGAGGAGATTCAACTTGACGACAAGCTTTACTTTGATAAGGAACCAGTTGAGATCATGAACCAGAAAGTCAAACGACTCAAGCAAAGTGCATTCCCATTGTCAAGGTTCGTTGGAATACTCGACATGGACCCGAGTACACATGGGAGCGAAAAGAGCAGATTGCGACGAGAGTACCCTCATTTTCTTTTTTCGACACACCGTCAGCCGATAAGATAAACTGAATCACGAGGACGTGATTCCTTTTTGACGGATAGATAATGTAACAACCGAGAAATTTCAAGTCATTATTTTTACTAATTTTATTTGCTTATTATGCTATTTTAAGTAAATTGGCTTTTGCCGGGAAAGTTGCTCGTGTACGTTGTGACACGTACACCAAAATCCGTAATTTAACTCAGACTATGTCCAGTCTACCCATAAATATGATTTATTTTCCCTCACATACTTGTTTTCATATGGAATAAATTAATTTTCCATTTCTACGCGAAGTGTGCACATTTTACGTTTTACGCATTTTCGGCTCGCTGTTTAAGCTTTAAAGACGTTATAACACTCCGAAAGGCTCGGGAAATTTATGAAACATCAATTTGGGTCATTTTAAGTTAAATGTGATATTTTTATGAAAATATTATCCTTGTGACATTTATTTTTACAAACTATGCATAAAAGTACCCGATTTAGCAATTTTCGCGTTTCTAGCTATTCATGAGCCGTGTTTAGGATTTCTACCCGTTTTCTTGTCATTAGTGGTTTAATATTCCATCATATGCTCCTAGTATTCAAAAATTTCTATATTTCACATTTTCTGTCTCGTTTCACGATTTCGTCAAATTTTGGTAACAACTCGCGTTTTGAGCCTGCGTTTTTTATTTTTAGTTTCGTTTTAACACTCCATAAAACACAAGGCTCCCATGAAATATTAAAATTATCCATTTTAACACTTCATAACAATTTCATAATGTTTTGAGAACACTTTTCTAAAATTCACGTTTTCAGGTCACCCGGTACTGCGTAATTCGCGTTTTTAAGACTGTACGCTTGATTTAAACCCCACAACCACACTAATACATCAAATATTAATCAAATATTAATAAAACCCTTCCCATTTAATACCCAAAACCGGCCTCCCCCATAACCAATTAAAATCCATGCACTTGATGTCTTTTCAAGGCTTAAACTTTCTTATACACAACACACTTCTCCTCATTTTTATCACCAAAACTCATTCTCTCTTGTTTCCTCTTCATAGAAACGACCAACATCAGCCCCAACTCCATCATCATCATCAATTTATTTAGCAAGCTTCAAATCTAGTGCATCTCTTCTTGTTTCAAGTCCTAGTAAGTTTCCCTAACATCTTTCATCTCATTCTTATGTTTTTATAGATTTTTCTAGATCTTAGCTAAACAACTCTTGCATGTACGTTTTGGAAGATATTGATTCAATATTTCATAAGAATATAAGATTTAGATAAGTGGTTAGGTTTGATTTGGTTAGTAGATGCAAGAGTTGGTTTGATTTAAAAGGGTTTTGATTAATTATTATTGATTTTCTTTAAGATTTGCTTATAAAAACTGAACTTTTTGACTTTTTGAGTCTTTAACTAATTAAATGGTAGTGATGATGGAATATAGGCATGCATTGGTTCAAAAACCCATTTATTAGGCTTAAAGTAGATCATTGTCATTGGCCCAAATATGTCCCAGATTTCATCCAAAAAAACGACTTCACTATTTTGTCCTCAGGAAGTTTTATGCTTAAATAATAATATTGAGAGTTAGCCACAGGTCTTAGGATCATTTCCCCGAAAACCTTACATCTTAATTCATCCCGGTGATTTTTAGAGAAAATCCACACTAAAACTGGTCCAGGATTGCATGTCAGATTTGATAGGCTATTTACTCTAAAATGTTGCAAAGAACACTAGGTTTGTGAAAACATGAAAGTTGTAGCTAAGACCTGTATAAAACGTTTCCCACAGGCCATGTGTCCATTAGACCTTTAGATAAAAAGATATGCTCATGTTGCTAAACTTAATTTGATGCTGGAAGTAACTACATAGAGACACAAGGGTAAATTGGCAATTTCACCTATGTTCTGGAATTCTCAGTTAAGTGAGGCCTTGATTTTCATATAGTACAGAGTCATACCTTTCTAAGCATATAAAGTTCATAATTTTAGCCTTCATGGTTTAGAAATGGCGACCCGATTAGTGCGGTAATTTTATAAAATTTCCATCAGCTTTGCATTTTAAACCGTATAAGCTTTTACAAACGTCTTTTTGACCCATGACTTGCTATAAGACGTTTAACTAAATTACCTTATGATATCACAAGTACAAGTACTGAATTAAAACATAAGTATAAGTGTTATACCTTAATCCCCGAGCCTAAGTCGTGTTATATTTTATATAGGTCATTTGTGACTTTTGCGGCTTTCTCGACGTGCTCACTTCTCCGATTTCTGTTGCTACTTCATTATTGGTGAGTTCATAGCCCCACCTTTTACTTGTTTAACTGTTTATAAACTCCGTAAGGGAGATACATGCTACTTACTTTTACTATGATCACAATCTCTTGAAAACTGTATTCTAAACTGAAGGTATTATTGACACTAGTCACTTTTATAAATGATATTGTGATCGACTGCTTATTACTAAAACTCTATGGATTCACTCAACCTTTGTGTTGACGTTTTTAGCATGTTTTATCTCAGGTTTTAAGGCATGAAGGTCTTGGATGGAGTCGCACGGATATATTTTGAAGACTCGGCATATTTTCACATTTGAAGAGTCTATATTTTAAAGATTTATGTTATGTTTAAAACATTTGCAATCTTTTGAAAACATTGTGTTTTATGAAAACTGTTGGGACCTTTGTAAACTCTGAGGTTTTAATGTATCAAATGTGAAACACTTTTAAAACGTCTCTTTTAAAGGGTCGTTTTCTATGACTTGTACTTTGTGCTAGAGAGTAATACCCCAGTGATCTATCTTCCGCTGCAATAATTTTGGGGGTGTTACAGTAAGATACATCAAGGACCCTATCATTGATCTGTATGTGTGTACATCAACACTTTCTCCATCAAAATCTTTAAGGAGAGGTTTCTCAGGATCAATTGGTGTGCTTGCCACTTTAGAATCAGCAAACTGAAACTTTCTTAGTATCTCTGCCACATATTTATCTTGGCTGATAAATATACCTTCATTTGATTGCTTTAATTGGAGACCCAAAAAGAAAGTAAGTTCCCCCATGAAACTCATCTGAAACTTATCATGCATAAGTTTCTCAAATTCAACACACATTTCCTTCCTTGTGGATCCAAAAATAATGTCATCCACATACACCTGTACCAGCAAGATATCCTTCTTGTTCTTCTTAATGAATAAAGTCTGATCAATCTTGCCCCTTTGGAATCCATTCTCTAGCAAATAGGAAGCCAAAGTCTCATACCATGCCCTTGGTGCCTGATGTAGTCCATAAAGAGCCTTTACAACCTTGTACACCTTATTAGGATGTTCTGGATCAACAAAACCTGGAGGTTGTGAGACATACACCTCCTCTTCAATAGACCCATACAATAAGGCACTCTTAACATCCATCTGATAAACTGTGAAGCCCATGAAAGAAGCATAGGCTAAGAATAGTCTGATTGCTTCAATCCTTGCTACTGGTGCAAAAACTTCTTCATAGTCTATTCCCTCTTCCTGTGTATACCCCTGGGCTATAAGTCTAGCCTTGTTTTTGATCACAATACCCCTTTCATCCCTTTTGTTTCTAAAAACCCATTTGGTGCCAATTACCCTCATACCCTTGGGTAAATCAACTAGTACCCAAACCTTCTGAATCTTGAATTGAAGAAACTCCTCTTGCATTGCTTCTACCCAGCTTGAATCTTCTAAGGCTTTGAGAACATTTTTGGGTTCAGATTGTGAGAGGAAACACATAAATAAACAAGTGTTGGCATCTTCATGCTGCTTTTCTTCATAAACAGTACTAAGAAACCCTTGTTGTTCTGAAGTCATGAGTTGCTTTCTTGTCTTTACTCCAGATTGCATGTCACCAATCACATTGTCCAGGGAGTGATCTTTGTGAATCCTTGTGTGTGGTGTAGTGAGAACTGCATAGGTAGGTGGTAGATTGTTGATATCCACCTCATCTTCTGAGAAATCAGCAGTATTAGTATCTGATGGGCCAACAGTATGAATATGTTGCCCAGCAGTACCAACTTGTGGCTCAACAGTACAATCACCATTTGTACTGTTATCATGATTCCCTTGTTCCTCAGCTCTATCTATATTGTTTTCACCTTCAATGTCTTTCTTGGCTTCATCAGTAGAAGGCTCACCAATCTCTGAAGATGAATCCAAGTTGTTCCATATTGGCATCAATATCTGATCTTGATCTTTCTCCTTTCCCAAGCCTGCTTCATCTGTTGCATCATCAGCTTCTGAACCTTCAAAATCATTAGAAAAGGTTCCTGCAATAACTGGCACATAATTCATAGATTGGGTTAGAGTATCAAGGTCAAATAGCCATTTTGTACCTTCACCTACAACATTTGATTTATTTTCTAGAAATTGTACATGCAGGTTCTCCTCAACTTTCCTTGTTCTTGTGTTGTATACTCTAAAGGCTTTGCTATTTAGTGAGTACCCAACCAAGAATCCTTCATCTGATTTACCATCAAATTTTCCTAGATGGTCTAAGGTATTCAGAATAGTTACATGACACCCAAAAGGTCTTAGAAATCCTAATGTAGGAGTTCTACCTCTAAAAAGTTCATATGGTGTCTTGTTATGAGGTTTAACTACCAAAACCCCATTCTTCACATAGTAAGCAGTATTAACTACTTCAGCCCAAAAAGTGATGAGCAACTTAGAGTCAGCTAACATGGTTCTAGCAGCTTCTATCAGTGTCCTATTTCTTCTCTCAGCAACTCCATTTTGCTGAGGAGTTCTAGCAACACTAAACTCTCTTCTAATACCTTTCTCTTTACAAAAATCATCCATAACTAGATTTTTGAATTTTGTCCCATTGTTACACCTAATGACTTTTACTTTCCTATCCACTAAGTTTTCTATCTCTGTAATGAATGTTTTAAGAATGCTAGGTGTCTCATCCTTAGAACCTAAAAAGAAAACCCATGTGAACCTACTATAGTCATCAGTAACTACAAGACAGTACCTCTTATGCATAATACTACTCACAGATGTTGGGCCAAATAAATCCATATGTAGCATAAACAAAGGTTGATCAATAGAGTTAAGAAGCTTGGGCTTACAAGAAGCCTTGTGTTGTTAGCCTTTGAGACAGGCAACACAAGTTTGGTCATTTTCAAATCTTTTCTGAGGCAAGCCTCTTACCAAACCATCCTTAACAATTTTATTAATGGTTTTAAAATTTATGTGACCAAGTCTTCTATGCCATAACATAGATTCATCCAATGTGGCCTTTGCAAAAAGACAAGTAAGGGCCTCTTTAGGAACAATCTTCTTCATATCAATACTGTACATGTTGCCCTTTCTTGGAACTTTAAGTAGAACCTGACTTTCATCAGGAAGCTTAAAGTCTGGAGAAAGTACAAGACATTCAGTGTCAGTAAAAAGAACCTTATTCTTTTTGTCACACATTTGTGAGACACTAAACAGGTTATACTTAAGTTCTTGCACAAAGTACACATCTTTAAAATCTAATTTACCAGTTTTAAGAGTACCTTTACCAGTAATTCTACCTCCTATTCCTCCCCCAAAGGTAACATATCCTCCATCCATTGGTTGAAAGTCTGAAAGATAGGACATGTTGCCTGTCATGTGCCTGGAACATCCACTGTCTGCATAACCTTGATCTTCATCATCTTCCTGTGAATGTCCCTGCACATGAAATAAGGAAATTAGTTTCCTTGGGGTACCCAAGCCATTACTGACTTGGGTTTGCCTCATGCATCAATATAGTCAAATCTTTTCAATATAATTGATGCACCATTGGGTTTGATTGGTCTCCATACCCAACATGCTGAGGCCTTAACAACATTAGCCCTTTGATCCCTAGCAGTGTTTTGAGAGTTACCAGTACTAACTGCTTGGCTAGCAGTACTAACTGCTGACTTTGCAGTTTTAGCCTTTGGTTTCTAAAATTGTTTTTGTACCACTGCTTTCTTTTGAAAAGGCCTTTTAGCAGTTTGTGGTGCATATTTGAAAGTTGGTTTTGCACCTTTAACTGCTGGTCTAGGGTAAACAGTCTTAAATGGTTTGGCAGTATGAACTGCTGGTCTAGCAGTACTAATTAGTTTTGGGCCAGACTTCAATAAAAGTGTTCTGGGTGTCATTCTATCAGCATTGGGGTGAGTTTGAGACCTATTAGAGTTCACCCTTTGGTTTGAGTTCCCAGATACCCTATTGTTACAAAAAGCCTCAAGATGGTCAAAACTACCACAAGCAAAATAAGCCTTTTTGTACAAGACAAAGTCACTTCCTAGCTGATGTGACTTGAGGTCATTCCAGTTCCTCTGGTTACCTCTTGGCTTGTCTGTGGTCCTATACATCTTACAGTACCTAACTGTTTTCCTAACTGGTTTAACATTTGATTTAGGCTTAACAGTTTCATTATTAACCATCCTAGGAACATTGGTTCCTTCTACTTTAACCACATCAGGTTTAACCACAACCTAATCTTCCTCATCATCAGATGTCCAATCTTCAATAGTTGGAGCATCTGAACTCCTATCAGTGGACACCTTATCCTCAGGGAGTGAAGTGTCACTTGCACTCTGATGTGCGTGTGTATTGCTCTAATTCTTTTATATCCACGACAGCGGCGCCAAATACTTGGTGCGCGCGTGATGTGTCGTTGTGGTTTTAGCAGTATTAATGCCTACTCAAGTTTTAAATTTATATTTAGCTGACTTATCAATAAAACACACACTTTAACGAGCAGTGTACCCGGTCAATATGAATATAATGGTAAGTAGAGTGTCGATCACTAAGAGTGGAACGTATTATCTAGTTATTCTAATCAGTATTTTAATATCCTAGGTTAGCTATACAATCCTAACCTAACGCAAGGGGGTTCAGCCTGAGAGACTGGCACGGTTTGGTTATGATTAAATAGAAAACTAAACTAATGAGCACGAATCAGCGATTAGCACACACGTACACAGATAGATACTTGAGACAAT
Organism: Artemisia tridentata subsp. tridentata; assembly: GCA_021014915.2. Classification (NCBI taxonomy): domain Eukaryota; kingdom Viridiplantae; phylum Streptophyta; class Magnoliopsida; order Asterales; family Asteraceae; genus Artemisia; species Artemisia tridentata. The sequence goes on from CP139502.1 coordinate 209,643,575, forward strand.
AAGAAGACCTGTCCTGATAATTAAGTAGCTTGTCACTTGTTTTATTGCTAGTTTTATATGAAGTGTATATAATTAACCCTTTCTCGTTGGCTCTAATCTTATCGGCGAGTAAACCCTTAATGATCACTTATGTCTATCCCACTATCCTAGAAACGATAGAATAAATAGGCGAAGAAGGGGCATGGCGACCCAAGCAATGCTCAGCTAGACACAGAGGTTATCAATGCACTAATAAAAGTCACCAAAGACATCAACATATAAACTTTAATTAATGGGAAAGCAATTTTAAGGGTGCCCATGATTTTCCGTAGTCACATGGAATCGGCCCATCAATCCTGATGAATTAAAGTGTACTAATACAATAAAGCAAAACTACTTAATGAATTGAATACATGCAGGACCTCCTTACAGCTCTTGTATCTTCGTTTAGGGTGTGTCTTGTGCTGCTAACACGTCTGAATTCGGCTCTGGTATCTTGCACTGTCCAACCTCTTCAAAAAACTCTCGAAACTCGTCTGACCTTGGGGTATTTATAGTTTCTGTCTGAGGGTTAGATGCGGCGCATAGGATAAGTAGATGCGGCGCATTGACTAAACTTCGCGTGGGGTCCAAGATTAATATATTCAGGAATATTCGTACACCGCCTTAAGATGCGGCGTAACTCCATTTCTCTATGCGGCGCATGTCCTTTGCTGTCTTGGATTGTCACTTGTGAAATCTTGATAGTGATGCGCCGTATGTAAGAATATGTTGCGGCGTATCTGGAGCAGAATGATCTTGATCTTGTACATTTCAGTAGACTCTTAACATCTTGCTTGTTTTGCTCCATAATTAGTCCAAAATCGCCAAGTTTCACATAATACTTGTTTTTACCTGAGAATTACAAAAGTAAACATTAACGTATCAATTCTCATATATAATATAATAAAACAAGTCAAATAAATAGGATAAATGATAATGATAAAATGTACTTATTTGAGTTCATCAAATATCCCCCCACTTGAACTTTACTTGTCCCCAAGTAAACCTTAGAATGAATTTTATGAAAATGTATCCTAAAAGATATTAGGATTTATTTTTATATTTAAGCATGTATTCGTTTTTGTCATAATTGCACAACCAAACACTTAACGAATTAGAAATAAAATAAAATATTTTGATAAAAGCAAATCTAATCGTTTAACTGTCCAGTCGTGACGAATATTCTATCATAAGCTTGGCAAGTATACGCATCTCCCCCACTAAAGCTAAGGAATAACAAGTCTAAAGCGGTAAAAAGGGTTTGTTGGTTAAGGGTTAATCATTCTTCTTAATCTCTATCGATCTCAAATTCCAGAAAAGGCGACAAAATCACAAATACATGATCGAATCCACGACCACGATACTTGCAATTGCTCAAATCCTTAACTCGAGTGGGCTAAAGATAGGACCAAGTAATCTTTACCAATAATATTATATCAAAAAGGGCGACAAAATCATAAATACATAGCCGAATCCACGACTACGATACTTAAGATTTCTCAAATCCCTAATCTCAATAAATCAAAGGTTTGGATAAAGAATGATATAGGGTATGGATAATATTTTGGATACAAATTGGTGTAAAATGAAAAATAAACAAAACAGATAAATTAAAATCCTAAGTGTGGTAAATTACTTTCCCAACCATCCCATGAATAAGACTCATATCATTGAATAACTCACGCTTTAACACTTGAAACACACGCTTTAGGTAGACACGAATTATGCTCAACAAAATCTCAATCAAAGAATAACCTTAGTTGGCGTTCCCATAACGGCCAACACCCATTCAATCCATAAATATAATATGCAACATATAGTGGTGATATCGCCCACTTAATACAAAACTTTACATAAGTTGGTTAAAACAAACTTCCAACTTTTCCTTTTTTCTTTTTCTTTTCTATTTTTTCGATTTTTTTTTTTTTTTTTTTTTTTTTTTTTGACATCAACATATAAAATTTCACAACTTTTCTGTCACTATTTTTCCGGATAATTTTTCCATACTCTTCAAACTTTCAGAAATAACAGTAATAGCGAAAGTAGTAAACACACAAAAAATAAACTCAAAGATATACAATATTTACTTTCATACCAATTGCATTGTGCAATTTCCTGACTCAACCAAAGATAATGAATTACGCACGCGAACACAGGTAATGTAAGGAAACACACTTTGCCTAAAGCAATTAACCACGGATTTTAATCTACAGGGTAGGCTAAGGTGTAAGGGTGTAACGAAACATTATAACAAAGGTGTAAGAAACGAAAGGAATGGCTCTGAGTGTTTTTCTAGGGGTATCTTACTCTAAAAGTGAGAGTAACAAAAGGTTTTATACGGGGGTTAACTAACCAGTGTAGTTAGTTAATATCACATAACATATAAAGGCTATTTGGGTGTAATCCTAGAAATTTACCAATTTAGACAAGTCGTTCCAATTATATAGATAATACTTATTATGGTGGTCTCGAATAGTATACAAGCCAAGTTCTAAAGTTTACAAGTCACCGGCACACTCATAGATTTGTGAATTTTTGATAAGTTCACAATTTTTGGAAATAATGTTATGTGTGCAGCTATGTAATTTAGACTTTAAACAAAAACATGCTAAATTTTTTTTTTTAATTTTGATATATTAAGCGCATTTTAAGCATATTTTGAAAAAGTTTAGGACAAGTAAGTGTTCTAATTCTCCAATCCCCCCCCCCCCCACTTAAGTTAAACAACGTCCTCGTTGTTTGTATCAAAGATTAAAAACAGGAAAATAAAAGAATTAGAACAGAAAAACTCCCCTGAGATTTGCTCGGTATGATCCTCCATTATTCGTATAAGAGCAAAAATCAACTTTCTTGTGGATGATAACGTTTAAGCTTCATAGATGATGTATCCACAGGAAATGCAGGAATCTATAATACCATTAAGACTTTAACACACCTGAATTAAGAAAGTTCAAACTTGCATAATACATTAGTAGTTAGTAAAAATAAAACTTAAAAAAAATTAAATTGAAAATCATCAGGTCAGTCGATACGCCGTATCTTATGGAAGAAGATACGCCGTATCGAGCCTGGAATAAATACGAATCAGAATAGAAGATGCGTCGCATCCTTAACCAAGGATGCGCCGCATTAAATAAACTGACAGAAAGTTTTAAAGTCAAAAATAAAAATGCAGAAAATTAAATAAGATATGACCAGTGCAGGTGATGCGCCGCATCTTATGATGGAGATGCGCCGTATCATCTGCAGGTCTGACAGACTCGACACAGAACAGAAAAGTAAAATAAAAGATAAGCATGGGTTGCCTCCCACGAAGCGCTTGTTTTTGTTCGAGTCACGAGCCTGACTCCACCCTTATTTACTGTGTAATAAGGTGTTGTTCCCCCCACTTGGGATCAAGTGCGGGTGATAGTAGCAATAAACACGAAAAGAGTGTAAATTTGCTATTAAAGATGGAAGAAATAAATAAAGATCATACCTTGGCAATATATGTACATCTTTCCTATCCTTACCCGGTTTGGTTGATAAATTGGATGACTTGACCATTCCATCTGAAAGAGTAGTGTGTTGAGGAAAAATGAGTCTCCTTTCTTCTTGGTTAGTCTCTTTGGTAGTAAGGCGTCCCTTGACTTCCGCAGAAGATGAGAAAGGGTCTTTAGCAAGTAAAAGTTCGAGTTCCTCTATATCCTTCATAGGGTCGAAATCATCATCTTCATCAATCATAGCAATGTTTAAGAGCTCATCACCAAATTCTTCCTTGAGCTCCACCAAAAACGGGTTGATCACAGGTGCTTCATGTGCTTCAATAGGTAGTGTAATAAATTTGACCTCATCATTCTTTTGTTTTGCAACCTGTTTAGGAAAACTAGCAAGATTATTAGTAACGGGATTAATAATATTAAATAAATTTGTACCACTTTGTGTTGTAAGTGACTCCAATTCATCTTGTGAATCTCCATCTTCAACTAGTGGTCTTGCAATTTCAGCATCGTCCCGAATTTCATCCTTAAATAAGTAATCCCAGATTTCTTCAAAATCCCTCGTTGGGTCAAAATCTGGTTGAGGTATGTCATCATAAACTATGGCGTCAAATGGTTCCGAATCAAAATTAGAATACTTTTCATCTTCATCCGTTGGATTGTCTAATGGTGGTAATACGATTGCAGAATATTCTTCAACGTAAGGTTCCGTATACACATCATCTTGTGCAATCTCCGGAGAAAAAGTACTATCAATAACAATTGCCGGAATTGGTTTCACGGTATATGACTCTTCTTCATCATCATTTGACATATACCAAGTGTGTTGAAATGGCAATTTGTTTCTTTCTTTCCTTGACTTAACCATTTCCAGCAACAAGTATTCTTCCATTGTAATATCCGGATCGTCCATCTTCCTGAAATAAAACTTACTCGTGCAAAAGAAGAGTGAAACAATCAAAGTAAAATAAAAGTTGCTGATATCAGTAGACGATGCGCCGTATCCAAAAAGTTGGATACGCCGTATCTTATTATCGTTAAAATTTAATCAGACTTTTATTCAGAAAATAGATACGCCGCTTAGAATTAGAATGCGCCGTATCCAGTTTTAATTATCAAAAATCGATTATATTTATTAAAATTAAATGCGTCGTATTAACAGAAGCTAATGCGCCGTATTTTCGTTACGTTTCAAAATACAAGATTTTTGATTCAGAAGATGCGCCGTATCGATAAAAATCGATGCGTCGTATCTGTTTAATAATTCAAAAACTGTTTTTAATTTAAATAGACAATACGCCGTATCTGTGAAAACAGATGCGTCGTATGGCGTTAGGGTTTAGAAACATTTCTTATTAAAAACAGAATACGCCGTATCTTGGGGAAAGATGCGTCGTACTCGAATTTATTAAACGCGTTGTATTTTATAAAAATTAAACGCAATACGCCGTATCTGTGAAAACAGATGCGCCGTATCGTTTGTATTAGCTCAGTACAACGATAGCAGAATGCAGAAAAATAGAAAAAAAAAATCAAACAAAAAGAAACAAAAATTAAAGAAAATAAAAACACACAAAAAACAGAAAATATGCAAATAATACAATGAATGCAATTTATCTAATATATAACAGGGTTAGTGGTTAGAATTTAAAATTTAAAAAGAAAAACCTAATTAAAATACTAATCAAATTAACAGATAATAACAATTCACTCCCCGGCAGCGGCGCCAAAAACTTGATGGTGCGTGTGTATTGCTCTAATTCTTTTATATCCACGGCAGCGGCGCCAAAGACTTGGTGCGCGCGTGATGTGTCGTTGTGGTTTTAGCAGTATTAATGCCTACTCAAGTTTTAAATTTATATTTAGCCGACTTATCAATAAAACACACACTTTAACGAGCAGTGTACCCGGTCAGTATGAATATAATGGTAAGTAGAGTGTCGATCACTAAGAGTGGAACGTATTATCTAGTTATTCTAATCAGTATTTTAATATCCTAGGTTAGCTATACAATCCTAACCTAACGCAAGGGGGTTCAGCCTGAGAGACTGGCACGGTTTGGTTATGATTAAATAGAAAACTAAACTAATGAGCACGAATCAGCGATTAGCACACACGTACACAGATAGATACTTGAGACAATAAGAAGACCTGTCCTGATAATTAAGTAGCTTGTCACTTGTTTTATTGCTAGTTTTATATGAAGTGTATATAATTAACCCTTTCTCGTTGGCTCTAATCTTATCGGCGAGTAAACCCTTAATGATCACTTATGTCTATCCCACTATCCTAGAAACGATAGAATAAATAGGCGAAGAAGGGGCATGGCGACCCAAGCAATGCTCAGCTAGACACAGAGGTTATCAATGCACTAATAAAAGTCACCAAAGACATCAACATATAAACTTTAATTAATGGGAAAGCAATTTTAAGGGGTGCCCATGATTTTCCGTAGTCACATGGAATCGGCCCATCAATCCTGATGAATTAAAGTGTACTAATACAATAAAGCAAAACTACTTAATGAATTGAATACATGCAGGACCTCCTTACAGCTCTTGTATCTTCGTTTAGGGTGTGTCTTGTGCTGCTAACACGTCTGAATTCGGCTCTGGTATCTTGCACTGTCCAACCTCTTCAAAAAACTCTCGAAATTCGTCTGACCTTGGGGTATTTATAGTTTCTGTCTGAGGGTTAGATGCGGCGCATAGGATAAGTAGATGCGGCACATTGACTAAACTTCGCGTGAGGTCCAAGATTAATATATTCAGGAATATTCGTACACTGCCTTAAGGTGCGGCGTAACTCCATTTCTCTATGCGGCGCATGTCCTTTGCTGTCTTGGATTGTCACTTGTGAAATCTTGATAGTGATGCGCCGTATGTAAGAATATGTTGCGGCGTATCTGGAGCAGAATGATCTTGATCTTGTACATTTCAGTAGACTCTTAACATCTTGCTTGTTTTGCTCCATAATTAGTCCAAAATCGCCAAGTTTCACATAATACTTGTTTTTACCTGAGAATTACAAAAGTAAACATTAACGTATCAATTCTCATATATAATATAATAAAACAAGTCAAATAAATAGGATAAATGATAATGATAAAATGTACTTATTTGAGTTCATCACACTCTCAAAAGGATCACTAATTTCAACAGGTTTATTAGCATTTGTGTTTTCTTTAGGCTTACAACCATACTCTAACTTAGGTTGTTGAAACTCTGGAAAACCTGTATGCTCTAGGTCTATTCCTGGGGGTGCAGGCACTCCTCTGTGCGGAGGTGGACATGTTTTATACCCCAACCCAGACTTAGCTTTGTTAATCAACTGACATTCAATTATTTTGTTTACACCCTTAGAGGCATATTCTAAGGTTTCTACACTTAATTGAATATTTTCATTAGCCTTTTTAATTCTATCCAACTCAGCTTTCAACAGACTAACCTCAGCATTCTTAATTGACAAATCCCTTTTAAGAACTGCTATATCATCAGCCAAAACAGACTCATTGTTCTTATAATGCACTATTTGATCTTCTAGGACTGCTAAACCTCTCTTATGATTAGACAAATTATAATTAGTTTTGTTTAGCTCAATCCTTTGTTCATCATAATGTTTCTTTAAGATTTCTAATTCTTTAAGTGCAGTGCATGTTTTAGAGCAACATTTAGCATATTGTACCTCAGAGTCAGAGAAGGCCATAAGTGCCATCTTAGAAGGTGCTTCCTCATCATCTGTCATAAAACTCCAATCAAAGCCTAGTCCATCAATAGCCACCATAGCTTTTGAAGTTGGCTCAGCTTCTTCCATAGCCTTGGGCTTGCTCCCATAACCTTTGTTCCTGCCATCCTGTTGCCTAGGTCTCCTGCATTCCCTTGAAAAGTGCCCCAACTTATGACAATTGTAGCATTCTACCCTTGATTTGTCAAAACCAGCAGTACCATTGCTGCTGATGGTGATCTTCTTTCCTATTCTTTGGTAGAACTTCTTAGCCCTTATGCTAAGAAGGGAGATCTGCCACTTGAGGTCCATTTCCTCCAAATCATCATCATTAATCTCCTGGAGGTCTTCATGAGTCAGCATAGATCCATCATTCTGGCTTGTCAGGAAGGCACAGTAGGTTGTGTCATTCAGAATACCAGTAGTACTGCTTGATGTGCTAGCAGTACTAACACTTGGGTTAGCAGTACTAACACTTGCAGCAACCTTCACTTCTTCAGGACTTAAGTTACTAGGAGATGACACAAAGGCCATGTTCCCAGTGCTTGAACTAGTTCCTCCAGCCTTCTTCACATCCTACTCAACAATCTTGAAGTTGTTGTATAAGTCCATCAGGCTCATAGTATCAATGTCTGGCTTGTTCTTCCTGACCACCACATGCATAGCCCACTTTGCAGGTAAACTCCTTAAGAACTTGGAGTTCAAATCTTCTTGAGGTATGTCAACACCAAGAACAGCCAGTTGGCTAACAATCTTCTACAATCTGTTAAACATGTGATCCAAGGATTCATTACTGGTTGCAGTGAAGTTTTCAAAATTCTGCTTTAGGAGAGTCTTTTGTGTCTTCTTGGTGGCTTCATTCCCACCATATCTAGCAATGATTGCCTCAAACAAGGTCTTAGCATCCTTGTACTTGCTAAAGTTCAAGAGTTGATCATTTGGAATGGTCATCATCAGCAAACTTCTGGACTTGAGGTCATTTTTCTTTTGAAGCCTCTCTTCTGCAGTTACTAGTGAGGTCTGCACAGCTGTCTCTACCTTACCTTCAACTGTTGTTGTAGAAGTTGAAGGCTTGAAAGAGTTTCCTTCTTCAATAATCTCCCAGAGTGCATAGTCCTGCACTTGGAAGTATTGTTCTATCCGCAGCCTCCACATATCAAATTCATTCTGCTTGAGCATTGGCAATTTAGCAGCCATGTTTGTTTGGGTAGTCTCCATGTCCATTACTTTCTCTTCTAAATCAATAGTATCAACCTGGCTCTGATACCACTTGAGAGGATTATAAAACACTTAGGATGTTACTCCTTTATAACGTGTTCGAGATACTTTGTGTGTATGTAGTTAAGTATGCGGAATCTACTTAACCACACTTAGAAGAATTATGGTTTATTTAATGGAACAGTAAAGCTTGAATGGACAATGAACACAGTAAAATTAACACCAAACGATTCAATATTATTTCTTGAATAATACGAGTGATCTTGCTATCACTAGGGTTACAATGACCTTGAATCTTAACACAATTCTATGATTGATATCTAAACGTATAACCTAGGATCTCCTTTTATAGACTTAAGGAGTCCTTTACTAGATAAGTATTCTACCGTATAATTCTAACTAATTAAGTTATACAAAAGATCCATTCCATACTTATCCTCTATAATATCGTATAAGAAAGTTATCCATGCAGCAGTACCTTCAATATAGCTAGCAGTACAGACTTAGCAGTTTGTACTGTTAGTTATATTTCAGCAGTCTTCACTTATACACTAACAGTTTGTACTGTTAGTGCATTTCTTCAGCAGTACTAAGTTCTGTGACATTTAATTCCCAACAGAATTTGTGATTTCAGATGACTGAGTGTTCTCATCATAATCATGTGGTGCTGATGTTCCTTGGTCAGGTGACCAGTCCCTTTGCACACACCACACAGTGGGGGAAACTTAACTTTCTGTTTATGTTTAACAGAGGTAGAGCTTGAGCAACCTGACTGAGGTGTTGAGGTGTCGGTAAAGGTTAAAGGTGATGTGGTCAGAGGTTGGATCTTTTCTTTTAACCCCTGAAATTCTTCAACCAGATTGGTCAAAATTTGTTCGGGAATGGTGATGACCTTTTTTGAGTCAGGTGGTGGTTTGTCAGAAGTTTTCTTCTGTGAGGGTCTATTAAGAATTTTCTTCACATATACCATGATAGCTTTTTCAGCTGTTTTAGAGGTTTGAACAGAGGAAGTGACATTGTCAGTTATATCTGTGGTACCTTTTGGGTCGGCACTAGTGAGTCTGGGCAAACTGGTAAGAGTATCAGCACTTTCTGATTCATTGTCAGAGAGTTTATCATGAAGGCTCTGAGAATTTTCAGAGATCTGATAAGATGGGCTCAAGATTCTCCCAGTGTCAAAATTAGGCATATCTCCTGGGATGGTTCTTCCCTCAACCCAATCGGATGAGTTACTTGAATCAGACTTATCATTCTTGATAAATTTTATTGCTTTATCCAAATTTTGATAATTTATCTGATTCTTTCTACCTAGACCAGGTTTATTTTTGACAGGGACTTGATCATTGATAAGCTTTTCCATATGATTGGTGCATGAGTTCCATTTATCAATGGTAACTTCTAACTCTGAGACTTTGTCTCTGAGTTCTTGGTTGGTCTGAGTGAGCTTATCATTTGAGATTTGAAGAGCCATGTAGTGGTTTTTAATGTTCTTAAGGTCAAACAATTCATTTTTTCTTTTAACAAGCTCTTGTTGAAGAGAGGTAAATTTGTTAAACAAGTTTACTCTCTATTCTTCCACAAAGTGGAGGTCAACAATGGTATAGTCAAGAACATGCTTCATTTCATGAGTATCATCCATATCAAGAAGTTTTTGTACCTTTTTAATGGCGATTTCAACCCAATTCCCTGACCTGGCATCATTCTTTCCCACTGATGGTTCATCATCTGCTAGTGCCATGTATGCCCTTATCCTCTATGGAGCATCATCCTCTGAGGACTGTTCTTCCGTATCCCAATCATGGTTTTCAGCAACCAACCCTTTGCTTCCCTTGTCTTTACCCTTCTGCCCTGATGTTGAAGCTTGTTCACTTTTCTCTTTGTCAGAGAGTTTTTGTGTTAAGAGAGGAACCTCAGCTTTCTTTCCTCTGTACAGACTTTTATAGTCTTTTCCAAAGGAATTATAGTTTGAGTTAAAGGAGGGATTGGTTTGGTGATTTGATTTAGAGGGATATGATGGTGTGGAGGTTTTGTTACTAGGACAGTCTTTTTGGAAATGACCAGTTTTTCCGCATCTGTAGCAAGTTTCTTTTGACTTGTCTACAGTTCCATTAGCTGTTCCAACTCTCCCTGACCGTTTGTAGAATCTTCGCTGATTTTCTAGAAGAGCTCTACTTTGAAACTCAGCTGTTAAGTCAGATATGAAGTCTTGACTACTTCTTTTGTCCTCCTCAACATCAGAGTCACTATCAGGATCCTGCACATTAGAGTTTGAAAACAAATCATTTGACACAGAAGATTGAACAATACTCTTTTTTGTGTCATTCTCATAAATTTGGTCAATGAGTTCCTCCTCATAGTTGTATTTTCCATAAAGAGCGGCCAGGTTTATTGAGTTGTTGGCTCTCTGAGTTTGGTTGAAACTCAGCCATTTCCTGGGGAGACCATTTACAAAGTTTGCATTAATCTCAGCTTGAGGTATCTCAACTCCTTGATTTGAAAGGTCATTTAGTAAGATTTTCATTCTGGAAAATGTTTGAGACACTTTTTCTCCTTCAAGTGCTTTAAAAGTATTGAATTTTAGCCTTATGGCTGAGATTTTAGTGTCTCTTGTTTCATAGGGTCCCTCGTGTTCAAGAATCTAGTCAGTCTACATTTGTTTAACCGTTTTACATCTGACAACAGATTTCATTACATCTCTGGGTAGAGCAGAGATGATAATAGCTTTTAATCTATTGTCTTGATTAGCCAGCCTAGCTTCTTCCGGAGTCCATTGTTTTTGTGGGTTAGCCAAAAAGTTTTTGGGTGTGGAGGTGACTGTTTCAGGTATGTACGGACCATCTTCTAGAACTTGTAAAAGATAAGGTTCTAATCCATTTAGGTAGATCAGAAACCTATCTTTCCAGTCTAGAAAATCTTCCGCTTCTAGTAAAGGAACAGGAGTAACATGAGCTCCCCCCTTGAATCTAGGAGTTGTGGTAGGTCATTGCTAGGAGCACTAAAGATGAAGTTATGATTATTAGCCCCTCCACCTACATTTCTGTTTGATGAATCACCATTTCCACCTCCTCCACTACCACTTCCAGTCGGAAGTGGTGGTGGGGGCATGGGACCAAGGTTTGTAGCATTGTCATTATTCCCAGACATATTTGGATCTTGATTTTAAAATACTTTGAACAAGTTTATTTGTTTTAAATAAGATTTTGAAATCAAACTTGCTCTGATACCACTTGTTTGTCCCAAATAATGTCTTTTAATCAAAAAGCACAAGTTAAATCAATTTAAGTGACAACACAAATTATAACTTTTCAACGTATAATTCTTTATTGATAAGAATCAAAGAATTACAAAGTGTTGTGCGGAAAACACTAAATTGAATGACAATGTAAAAACCAACTCTCAAGCAAACTTAGATTTCTAAATTTGCTTGTGAACTTATAATCTCTTAAGAGATTCTTGTAAGTTCAATCAGAGAGTGAATGCTTCAAATGATACAAAGTGTAGTATGAAGCTACAACCTTTTCACTCCGACCAACAATCCTATATATACTCGTACAAGGTAGATCCAAGTAGGGTTAGATAAGTTCGTGTCAAGAATCGAATGGATGAGGTACAATAAAGTACATCTTCCGTTTAATAATTTTATATTGGGAAACGCTCCTTCCTTGCTTTTGTGAACAGTGTTGACAACTGTTCACTGCTTTAATCACCTACTCGTACTTGATTGGACTTATCACTAAAGTTTACTTTGTCCCGCTCAAACATGTTAGTGAAAAGTCCCGCCTAAATATCAGAGGACATAAGCTATGCTTTGTTGGTCTTGATCAGAGAGCTGGGGGTTATCAGGGTATTGCCACCCCTGATGATCCCTACACTTCAACTAGAGTTCCTTGTACATACTGGCTGACCCGCATCAGCTAGAGAGCACGTCTTCAAGTAAACTTGACGATGTCTTAAGACTTGAATTTCTGCTGGAGCTGCTCGCTTATTGTTAGCGAGTCTTCTTGAGTTGTTCTCTTATTTCATTATCAGAGATACTTCTTTACTTAGCTAGATTTATGTTCAAATCCTAGTTAGAGACCATTGGGCATTTCATTTTCCCAACATTACCATTCAATATCTCCGTGCTTTTCAGTTCTAGGTACTGAAAAAAATGCCCAAGAATGGATACTACAATGCGGTGAATGAAAACTCTATATTTATATAGAACGAGCACGGCTGCGAACCGCCGCGTTGCGGCGGGGCAGCGATTCTTTGTCTGTATTGACAGGCGATACTAATTTACATAAGCAAAATGTTGTATTAAAAATCTACGACATTACTGAGTTGTTACATGATGTTGTATTACAGGCGCTACTCAAAATGGACAAATTACAGCAACGAAGTCAAACGTTAAGCAGCGGAAAAAATAATCTAAAATAACTCCACAGCGGAAATAAATAAATCAAAAGTTACCATAACTAAATCCACTGGTGGTCAACCGGGTCAGCCACCAATAATATTGATTACAAAACATAAAGATAAGTTTTCTAAACCATCACAACATTAATAATGTTAATTGTTCTAAGGCATTATGCACTCCTCTAGCTTTCATAACCAAAATAAACGAAGATGAACATGCAGAACCATCATGCACATGATGTTGTACTACAGCCATTGTTCTAAAGCATTAAAAAGTTAGGACGTCATGTAAGTTCAGTTATTTACGAATGGGTGGTTTTGTTTTTTTAGCTACACTGCTTGTGTCGTCTGTCAAGAGGCGTCTTCGAGCAGAGGTTCTTGGTACGTCGGTCTTTGTCGCTTGGTCCTGCAAATGCCCGGTAGTCTGTACGGTAACAGGAGTAGATGCTTGGAAAATTTCAGACGAAGCAGGGGTAACCGGAGGTTCGGAGGTAGTACCTGACAGAGTTTAGTTAATTATCACGGATAAAAAAGTGACTGAGCACACGAAAGAGAGAAAAGCTATTCAAATTACAACCTTCTTCAACTGCTGAGTCTGGTTCAGGTCCTGTTAGCAAGAGCTTTTCATTAGGGGTTTGCTGGATTGTTGAGCTAACAGCAAGGGTCTCTTCAGCCGGTACTAGTAGCTGCGGACCAGTCTCCATCACTGTATCAAGCACATAGACCTGGTTTTCTTTTGTAGACTCTGTTGAGAAGTGCAGCTGAAACAGATGTACGGTTCCTTCCAGGGCTGTCAAATGTGGCGGGAGTGTATACGGGTCTGTGTAACCTTCTTCTGAGACAACTTTGTTGACTTCTGTTACTATTGAGTGTACTTCGTTGCTAAAGCATGTCAACATTAACATTCCAGTGTTGTCAGAAATCAATAACCTGAAGGAGTAGCTGCACAGGTAATAAACACAGGTAACTTGATTAAACAGTATAAAGGGTTTTTTTTTTTTTTTGAAAAATTATTGCCTAGATATGCGTTGTTTATAGACTATTTTTGGTTATTTGTACCTGTAATCATTTGGCTGTCTTGGATCTGGTATCTCACAATGTGCATGTGGGCGATCGTCAAAGATTTTGCGCCTACAATCATGGCATCTGCGAAAGAACCATGGTTTCCCAACGACAACTTCTTCAACTGTTGCAATGACTGTGAATCTAATGTTCTGTAAAAGGCAATTTTAGATTAAAAAGTTTGTGTTGATATTTGATAATAATTATATTTAAAGACACAAACCAATAAAACATGAACAAATAAGTAATCAATAAAAAACACACATGCGAAGCACAAAAGGTTGAACCACATAGAAACACATATGTAATAGAATATTAAACACTATATTAAGTGTTTTTAAACCTACTCATACCATGGATAATTTTGGTTACTCATCTTCAATGATCCACGTAAGGGAGGTATGTTTTTAGTCTTGAAATTTGTTAAGATAATTGATCTGGCTAGAATACTATCGCTAATATCTTTTTTAATGTGTTACAGCCACCGACAGTCTTGAGGCCCTCTGATGGTAACTCAGATCAAGAGAATAGTTCAAGGTGCTTGTTACTTTTAGTAAATTTTTTCTGTTTCATTGAATATTAGATTAACCATACAAAAAGAGAGTTGCACAATGTCTTTGTCAAAAAACTACACAGGTAATAAGAAAAGTGAATATAAGTTTAGTGAGTGTTTTTTTGATTATTTTTAATAGAAAGTACTTATGGATGTAAGCATCCAGCTATCTTTTAGTTCCAACCTAATTTGAGTATTTTTAGAAGTTATGTTCCTTATTGTTGCTATAAGAAAGGCAGCCCTGCAACTGATTCAGGTAGCTATGGAACTAAATAAATGTAGTTTCCTAAGAAAAAAGCAGGACATGCGGCTAGTATGAGCAAAAAAAAGGCGCAGATAGAGTTGGGAATTACTATTCTTACAGGCTTGTTGCGGTTTTAAGTTTGACAGAACTACTTACTGTTTGGTTTCTAGGATCCTCTCGTAGAAGCTCATCTATTGTCACCCTGTTTCTTGTCTTTTCATCCTCCATGTTATCATACCAGTAAGTGCGCCCATTTTGTATCACTGGTGGCGGCACTAATTGATCGTACCTATAAGGATATTGTAGGTTAGGCAGTTGTCTATATGAATGGTGGTTTATGATTATGGATAAACATCTTATAAATAGCAGAGATGAGGTCTGGGAAATGAGTATTGGACTAAAATCAGGTATAATTATCTGTTAAATAATTCAATGACTAAGTTGAAAAGTAAATATGTGTTATAAAAAGATATACGAAATAGCATTAAAAGAAAGCGGGACCAACTCACATGCTTAGGATATAATCAGTTTCAGGGATAGGAGGGTTGAGATAGTAGTAAGTTGCGGACGTGCTAGAAAGCTGCAACCCTGCATTTGGTTGCGTGTTTGTTAGAACCTATCCTGTTAATTTATTTTAGATGTGGGTATGTGGCAACGATGTTACCTGCGTATGTTTTCACCCAGCATGAACTGACGGCCATCACGGTTGGTTTAGGTTCCTTTTCATAGGCATTAATGTCAAAGTCTCTGGCTTTCTCATTCCAAAGGGTGAATCTGACAGTGTCTCCTCTGCACACGGATAAACACGCTAGTGAATTGTCATTCAGAATGGTTGTTATTCAAAAGGAATTCGTACGACTTACTCTAGGTTACGAAGTATGATATCCCTCCAGACAACTTGCTTTTGACTGGATTCCCTTGGTTCATGCACGTCACCAACAGAAAGGATGCAGCCTATGTAATCTGCAGCGAAGTAATGTGCGGTTATACCATTTTTTAATAGGTGATTGACAGTAATAGTGTTATGTACCTGTTAGTATGGCAGTGTTGTTGTCTGCACGCTGAGATAACTCATTGTATGATGCAAAGTTGAAATGATGTAGTGGGAATCCGTTTCCAGTATACCGCTGAACATCTGTGAGCCTTCCTAGTATCAAGGTGAAGTGATTAGGCAACGTCTGCATCCATTTTTTTGTGTCCAGAAGGCCGAATCCGGTGATTGTGTATGTACCATTCATCTCGAGGATGTTATCAAATCTGGCCCGCTCGCGGCCTTCCGCATTTTCCTGTATCGCGCCGCCCTATAATACGACAGAGAAATACACATATCAAGGCTGGGTAATTTAATGTGCATTAAAAGTGGTTGTGCAGATTAACATCACCTGTTGGTCAAGTAATATGACATTAAGAGTCGCCTGCTTTGCTCCTCTGGTGGATGTAACTATCCATTTACGATATACTCGCACGCGTATGCCTTTTCCTATGTCCGATGGTTTCAGATTAGCAACTCCAACAATTTCAAGATCTACAGCTGGTCTTTTTCCCGCAGACTTTGCTATCGCTGCCACTGCTGTATCATCCGACATTTTCCTGTACCATAACAATGCAATGATAAATGAGATCATATATAAATGGCCAGAATAAGTAACAAAATGTGGTCATTAAGAAAAATGCATAGGTTGTAAACCGTGTCCAAGTAACCACCACATCATAGTTGGTGTTAGCGAGGGCCAGCCTAGTATAAGTTTACCTTAGTTCGAAAAATTTATTGCTACTACATGGAAACAGATACATGGTTGTGGTCTCTGTAAATGGATATAGTCTGTGAAGTACTCGCCGGTCATCTTTCTAGGCTTTGGAAAGTACACGCCAAAGAGGTCTCTGAAGGTATCCATTCTTAGAACATAATAAAAGGGTAGGTCTATTCTCTTCTCTATGGGGCCGCACATGTAACTGTGAAATCGAATGTAGGAAAATCTGTGGACAATCTCTCGTTCGTATAGGCATGCCGGTAGAATGTGTGTGACCCTATGTGGGTTGATTGACCTGGCCTTTAGCAATAGGCAACAAAATATGTAAAAATATAACTAAGAAAGATACAATCCGCAAGGGTTAAAAGAAGATGTTAGACCCTATATGGGTTCACTCACCTGGGCTTTAGCAATAGGCGACAAAATCTGTAAAAATATAACTAAGAAAGATACAATCCGCAAGGGTTAAAAGAAGATGTTAGACCCTATATGGGTTCACTCACCTGGGCTTTAGCAATAGGCGACAAAATCTGTAAAAATATAACTAAGAAACATACAATCCGCAAGGGTTAAAAGACCATATTAGACCCTATATGGGTTCACTGACCTGGGCTTTAGCGATAGGCTAAAGAATCTGTAAAAATATAACTAGGAAAGACACAGTTTGCAAGGGTTAAAAGAATATATTATGTGTGTTAAAGCTGCATAAAAGGTAAATGGTAATAGAGGTTTATTCTGTGCCTTTACTCGGCTCGTATGAGTAAATACGAACATGAAAACAACAAAGAACATGGGTAATGTATTTGTTATGAATAAAACCTGGTTTCTGATAGTGTTTTCTAAAATGTCCCTGTAGGCGATATTTTTCGTTGTATTTGACGGTCTGTTAGGCTGATCTTTGATGAGGATTTTCAACCCCTCAGGAGATGTGGCTCTTGAAAGTGCTACGTATAACTGTCCGTGACCAAATATAGGTTCTGGTAAGTAGACGCCTATCTTGTTCAGTGACTGGCCTTGGCTCTTGTTGATGGTCATCGCATAGCATACTTTGATTGGGAACTGCTTCCTTTTAAATTTAAATGGCAGGTGCACGTCTCTGTTAAACAACATGATCCGAGGAAGAAATACTTTTTGCAACATGCGAGTACCGGTGACAATTCTGACTTCGATCACCTTAGCAAGCATATGTGTTACGATCATGCGCGTGCCATTACAAAGGCCCCCAGCCAAATTCAAGTTCCTGAGCAACATAACAGGTGCGCCTTTTTTCAGTTCAAGGTTATGTGGTGGAATTCCAGTGAATGAAAGTGTGTTAAGGTACTCTATTAGATATAGTAATTATGTGGCTCCTCCGTCGTTTCCGCGTGGTATAGCTTCGTCGTTACTTATATATACATGACTGGTGGCAGACAACATCTGCAGGACATCTGAATTAATGGCATCGGCAGTTTCATTTTTTGGACAAACAATCGCCCTTTCTTGCAAGGCCTCGGCAGTTGGTGATTGAAGAATGGTGTCAGGATATATAAACCGTATAAGTTCCATCCTCGCGTCATCACTATCTGGAATACAGTACATTTCAGGTATATGTATCCATGAGGTGTCTTCATGATCCGATTCATCTGGTTCACCAATAACACCATTCCCTACGTCTACCAACCATTTGGAAAATGCTGTGGTGGCATGCAACTGTTGGGGAGACACCTGTATCCTTGTCAGTCGCATATTTTCTGTCAAAAAATGACCTTTGAAGTGTTTCCAGAGATAGGATTCAGTGATACATGAAGAAATGATTTGCTGTTTCGTACCTTTTTTCTTCACTGGTAAAGTTTGTCTGAAGTCCCCCCCCCCCAAGATCACTGACTTGTTGCCAAACACGGCCGTTGGCCTATCTAATAGATCTCGCAAGGTCCAGTCGAGAGCTTCAAAACATTTACGATCATTCATGGGTGCCTCGTCCCAAATTATTAGATCTGTTTGTATCAATAGATCAGCCAGCTGAGTATGTTTTTTTACAGTGCACATAGACTCATTTGTTACATCTAACGGTAACTTAAACCTTGAATGAGCAGTGCAACCTGATGGCAACAGGAGCGAAGCTATTCCAGAAGAAGCCACTGCAAGAACTATCTTCCACTCCGCTCGGAGTGCGTAAATTATACTCTTCCATATAAAAGTCTTTCCAGTCCCACTGTAACCATACACGAATATTAGTTCCTGTCTGTTATTTCAAACCCCTTCGACAATGGTATCGAACAGTTGTCGTTGCTGAGTATTAAGATTTGGCACCAGTCGATCCCTTTCGGTGGCCATAGCTTCTGTATCATAGCTTCGTTCCTCCATGACTATTCTATTTCGTAGAATTTTGAGCAGACGTCGCGTAGGGAGATGCATACCAAAGTCTGTAACCGATTTTTCATGAAACCTAAGAATACCTTCTAACTCGTACAGAATCCCATTTTTCAATTCTTCATCAGTCAAGTTAACTTCAGGCATGTGCAACAGCTGCGACAACATTCTGGGTATATCATCACTCATAAGCCTCCAGTGTTTATTCCAAAGACATATTTGATTAGTGACATCACAGAAGATGAGAATTTGACATAACAGCTATCGTATTTCTGATGCTGTAGCTGTTAAGGCTGCTTCTAAAAGAGCAAGCGACCATTCTCCGTCACCTGCTAATAAACCCATTGCTTCACACGCTGCTGTGTTAGTTGGATAAAGGCGACCCTCAACTGTACGTATAGCTGGAAACGATGCACACCCCTTCTGATGGCAGAGTAAAAGCCTTTGGTAAAACAAATCACCAGCGCTGGGATGTATATATGCTAACCTACCAATCGACGGCTTGTTAAGGTTTCGTTTAGGCGACAAAAACTTTTGAGGACCATTCTAAACAAATTCGGAAGGAAAGTCTAGATATGTTAGGTGGTGACCAAGTGTAGACCGAGCATTAAAATCTAACCATTCTGTAAGGGTGGTTTTCTTGTTATTCGGATTTTCGACAACAGATTCTAAACTTTCGTTTGTTCTGAAAGTTACACGTTGCATATTTTCAAGATGAACAGCTAGTATCTGCACAGCCGGATCCCTATGGTGAATATCAAATCCCAGCAATCGCCAACAGGCTTCGTGTGGGCCTATGTATCTTGCATCTAGGTAATTATTTATTTCGTCAATTCTGATTGCAGGTGCTTGGCTAGTCGAAGGCGTGTCTCCAACAGACCTTGTTATCTGTGTGACTATCCGATCCGTACCTTTTGAAATATACTTGAATAAATAATTAATCAGCATTGTCCATTCACAATATTCTACATTGATGTGTGCATAAAACCTTCTAAGAAGCAGCATGTTATATGGTACAACATAGGCATTATCTAGCTCAACATTTTGAATGGTAGTCACATCGCCCCAAGGACGCCTACGGTAATGCACGTACCCGTTTTTGTCAATGGATGTGGCATTGGCATATGGTTTAGGAAACGCTTTTGTGCATGCATCAGTCCCCTTCATACATGGTGCCGATCTATTAGCCACACCACACGGGCCGTGCATCATAAGCTCGCTAACAATCCGAAAAACTTCCGGATCAATGTCCCTAGCAGGTAGCTCAGCGGATATATATCGATCGATATCCGCATTTGTACGCACCCTAGAAGACTCTTTTATCCACAACAACAAATGACAATGCGGTAGCCAACGTTTCTGAAATTCGACCGTGTACAAAACTGGAAAGTTAATTGAAAAAGTAAGTCAGGTATAATGTAAAAGATTTGTGTACAGGCACATGTTAATAGAAATTGGAACTTACTCGCTGCAACTGATCCAAAGGGCCTCCCGTCACGTAGATACGCAATCAGAAGGTGGATTTTCTGTTCGAAAACACGGTCAACAACATCTGGCCTATCAGCAATGGTGACGTCCGAGAACTGTTCCATATATTCTATAATCTCTGGCCATCTAGCGTTGCACGTAAACGTGATGAAGAAAGATGGGTTTCCATGAACCCGGCAAATTGCGAGTGCATCAAGATAGTGGCTGTACATATACCGTGGTCCACCAACGAATGATGCAGGAAGGATTTTTCACATTCCTACATCAGAACCATTCCGATAACCCCGTGCAATCGCGTCGTATACCCCCGAAAGATAATCGTTTCTGATATCGTTTTGGTGTTCCCGAATGTAATCCAATCGATATTGTTCTACACTACAATAAGCTGTAACAACATATTATTGAAACAGCCTCCCGGATCTTGTTAGTAGATTATATTCCTGAAAACGATCATGCAACTGATACGCGTAGTACATCTTCATGGACATCTTTTTGCTCTCTTCCAACGTTTGAGTATTCGGGTTCCATATGCGCAGACCAACGTGGAACCCATCTTTTCCAAAAATAAACAGTAACGGAAATTGAAATGACATATAGCAAAGATGTAATTTGCTGACTCTTTGTGGTTCACCGGCACGTTTCTGAATAATGATATCGTACTCGTTTCCTGTGTCGGGGCCTCCTTCATAAACGATAGCCCCAATAGAATCCCCAGAAGGCAACTCATGCTGGCGCGAACCCTTGACTGCAAATAATCGTATCTTGAACTCAGGAATGTCTTCAGCGGTGAGCAGGTCCCGTGCTGTCCTAAATATACGAACCAACTGATTATGCTCATCCAGAACATGAATTAAACCGTCAACAATTTCTGGCCTTAAAGTTTGACCACCATCTTCAAAATGGCTTAAGCGATTCCATACTTCGTTCTGTGTGTCAAAGATATACAACTGTAAGAAGCGCGGATCAGTGTCCTCAGGCGGGCAAAGGCTACCTATCCAATGATAAATCTGTCCTGATATTTTGAAAACGTACGGGCCACGACTTTTGTTAACTGATTCATCAATCTGAGCTCCTAACGAAGTCATAGCAAACATTGAGTTATAAGTTCTGACATTCTCCATGAAGTGCCGGTCCATGAACAACTGTCTGATATATGCAGGGTATTCAGACTGTCGCCGCAAAACCACCTGACCACCCATGCAACACCTATGATAATTTGGAAACCTAAGGCTTCCATGTTTGAGCCTTTCTTTAAACCAATACAGCGCCTTGCAATGGCGGCAAATTCTGTTACACGCGCCTAAAGACATGTACGTATCCGGTGGCCCTGCAAAGGACCCAAAAAAAAATTTTAAGCAAACAACAGCGCAAAAGAAAAGAAGAAAAAAAGACCCATATAGCAAGAAGACATAATTAATAGTACCTGTACGTTCCTGGGTAGTAGCAGGTCTCATTCTGTCGGCCCTTTGTCTCCTTGCTGCCCGCCTAGCACTGGATATAGGATTCGCAGACGTTTGACGAATGATACCGGCAGTGGACGACACACGTTGAGAATGTGTGCGATAATTAGAAGATGAAGTGGGACCAGGCTGAGATTCAACTGTGAAAACAACGGCAAAAGATAAACACAGGTGAGAAAACAAAACCGTTGTATGTAGATGCTAAGAAAGGACATTGTGTTGACATTCATAAGTACTTGATGAATGCGAGTGCAAATACTGAGATGTACACGAAGCATCACAGGCGGCCACAGTAGCTGAAAAACAAAGAAACTAAAGCTGAGGCATATGAACAGATGATGCATCTAAAAAAATAAACATTATGAATGAAAGATTATTACTGACCATCGCTGGTATCCGGACCGAAACCATTACTACTTCCTACTCCAATCTCGGCTATGATAACAACGTCACATAAGAAAACATTAGCAAAGAAAATAGACGTAAAATTAAAAATAAAACATACACAATATTACCGGAAGGTTGGACAGTTCCCGAATGCTTTGGAACATATGTATCCATATAGCACGATCCTGCAGATGAAAATCATGTCAGAAACACTATAAATATCAATAAAATACAGACATAAACAAACCGCAATCAGAAAATATACAGTACCAGTTGTTGGCGACGGTGACACATCATCCACCTTCTGTTTACCTTTTTCGGTGACACCCGTGGGATCCGGCAAGTTACGTTGACAACCCTGGTGAGGCTCATCAATTGATATACCATTATCGTTCCTGGTAACAGAACCATCACGCAATATGTTGGTACAACATAAAGAATCGTCGACGTCCATGAATTCAGCAACGTCACACGCAGGGATCATTATACTTTCCCAAACCGAGGTCGGCGTATCAATCATCAGAAACCCACTACCGCTGTTAGGATCCGAATGACCTGCTACATCTACTCGCATCTCTGTTATGAGAACAATGTGACGTAAGAAAACATTAAGAAACAAAGAAGAAGAAAACTGAAAAATAAAAGATACACAATATTACCGGAAGATTGGATAGTTCCCGAATGCGTTGGAACATATGTATCCATACAACATGAGGCTGCGAATGGAAAACACGTCAGAAAGACTGTAGACATGAATAAAATACAGATATAACAAAGCACATTCAGAAAACATACACTACCAGTTGTTGTCAACAGCGACACATCATCCACCTTCTGTTTCCCTTTTCCAGCGACACTCGTGGGATCCGAAAAGTTACGAAGACAACCCTGCTGAGGCTCATTAATCGATATACCATTCGAAGATTTTGTAGGCGTAGCAGGAACACTGTTCATGGTAACAGAACCGTGACGCAAGATGTCACTACAACATAAGGAGTCGTCGACATACATGAATTCGGCAACGTCACACGCAGGGATCATTATACTTTCCCAAACCAAGGTCGGCGTATCAATCATTAGAAACCCACTACCGCTATTAGCATCTGAATGAGCAGCCACATCTATAACACCACCAAGGCCTAACCCTTCACCAATATCACCTCTAACAGACCCGTCTCCCTCTATCGATTGGTTACAACCACTTCTACGGACAACTTTACTCTTAGTTCTCATACTTAATGACACAAATAACTTTATTCTTAGTTATCAGACACAAGTTTACTCTTAGTTCTTATGGTTAAAAACACAAATCCGACACAGGTTTACTCTTAGTTCTTATAGTTAAAGACACAAATCAGACAGAACACTTAAAGTCACAAATCAGACAGACGACTACAACTACTTCTACGAACAACTTTATTGTTAGTTCTTATACATCAGGCACATGCATCAAAAAACAACAAAAAAATAACACATCAACACATAAACCGCAAGGAAGAAATACACAAACCTAGAGCTACACAAACCTACAGATACACAAACCTATTGTCCTCTGAATCGCCGTAACAATGATCTTCAGGATTTCCACAGCTGAAGATTTCCACAGCAAAAAAATAACACATCAACACATAAACCGTAAGGAAAAAATACACAACCCTAGAGAACCTACAGATACACAAACCTATTATCGATTCGCCGGAACAATGATCTGACCGATGAAAGTTCAGGAAGAAGGTTTGCACAGCTACCGATGAAACCACAAGGAGAAGCCACGTATAACTCTCCAGTGAGTAGGCACGTTGTATTATTATTGTTATTGCGTAAACGGACTAAAAAAACGAACCGAAAAAACAGGGAGCCCAAAATGCAAGAGGCAGCCCAAAACGATGGTACTGTAGTCGTTTTGAGACGCTCTATTATATTATATAGAATTTGGTGATAATGATTCGCGACAACTACTTAATCTGAGGGATATTTATCTTAATTTGTGAGCTTGTTCCCGTTACACTTATAGAAATAACTACAAAGTTATCCTAAACGTGTACTAAGACTGATATAATGTAATGATTAATTTTACCAAATAAGTAATAACGTAAAGATAAAAACAACAAAGGTTTTTTAACGTTTAAATTCTTATTAGAAATTAATCAAAGAATCTATTACCCAAGTGTTTTGCGGAATAAACACTTGGGATTGAATAGACAAGGTATGGTGTTCTCCTCTCTAAACTCAAGCTGTTCTTGAGTGACAACAAAAAGACCCACTGAGCAATCTCAGGGATGTGTTGTTCTTTGGAGGAGAAAAGTGGTTTTGTGAAAGTCTAAGCTTTTAATGCACAAAACTTATCCCACTTTTCTCCCCATCAATCCTATTTATACACAAGTATAAAAGAACAACCCGTGACTAATAGTACAAAAGGAAAACCTAGTCTAGTCTGACAAAAGCACCACAGTCTTTTGTCAGTTCCAAGAATCTATTTTGGGATGGCCATAAAGAAGCTTTCCAATTGTCAGATATGACACTTCACATCCTTAAGCCATATAAGGTAAGTTTGCTTTGGCGGCGATAAGACTCATCCTTATCTCCTTTAAACTTTCCCGCTCGATCCCGCCTTTCTTTCAGGCTATAGATTCAGTCTTGGTCTTCAGTATTTAGTCATCAGTCTTCATTGTTGTGAGGAGACTGAGGGGTTCAGTGAGCTCTTGTCAGTACTCACTGAACCCATCATCTTCTTCTTTGGCTTAAGTCACACTCAGGGAGTCCCGCCTTCCTGAGGAGTGAATCCTTCTTCTTGAATTCTCCTTAAGCTTCCTGAAGATGACTCACTGAGTTACTGTTCACTCAGTGACTTGAATTGTTCTCGGTTGATAAACACTTGGCTTAATTTTGTTCAAATCCTATTTAAGATAATTGGGTATTTACGAACCCAAAAATCTCCCCCTATTTGGATATAAATTATGCCTAAGTGTTTTGATCAGTATGAGTGAGCTAAAGGCTTCTTCTCATATTGAATATACAAGAAGACAGTTAAGGACACTGATATAACATAAACATGGACCAACATTTTATTCATATTATTACAAAGTCCTAACATCTAAACAAAATACTCAAGGTTCCTGAAGGATACCCATGAGTTCTAGTTTCGCCTTCTTTGATATCAATACCTCTTTATCAGGTCGTTCCTTCATCATTTGATCCATCAGCCTGACAAACTCCTCATTATCAGGACTCCTGATATTAAGCGCCATCAGTTTCTAGGCAAGGAGTGTTGTTATTTCCACTTTATCAATGTCAGAGACTCTCTGAAATGCTTCCTTACCATATTCATCCACAAAGAAGATACCATACTCAGGTTCCTTGATGACCAGGTTGGGACGGAACTTGACTCCCTGAGGAGTAATCCTGTTGTAGTGAAGTGCAGCTATGTATTGTTCAGTTTCAAGAGCCACAGCTTTTCTTTTCTTCCCGGTCTTTTGAGTAAGTTCAGGGATAGTCAGTCCCTGAGAAGCAAGTGCCCTCTCGTGGTCAATTCCAAGACTTTTGGTCACTTTTGAGAGTTCCTCATACTTAGCACTTAGAGACTTGATGAGGGTTGGGGCATTCCTGCTTGAGGTTTTCTTCCTCAGGATGGGCATCATCATATCCCATTCTCTTAACCCATAGTCTGAAAATTTGATTGTTGGAAGATGTTCAGACTTTCTTGGCCCCCTATGAATTGTTATACTTAAGGGTTTGGTGTTGTGAATGGTGATGTCAGTGATTGTGCCTTCATCCTTGGTTTTGGTCATGTGCCATACGTACCTCTCATATATTCTCTACCTCCTTTCTTCCTTAAGTTTGGCTTGTTTGTTGTGTTCTTGAAGAAGTTGTGCTTGTAGCCTGATGAATTCATCTCCCTGAATTTCTTTATCAGACTCCTTAATTTCCTCCTTGGCAACCTCATAAATTACAGACCTGTTGAGTTCCTGCTCTTTCTCTTGGTCCTTCCTGAGATCTTCTTGGTGTAAGATTTCAGCTAGTTGTTCATGAGTCCCATAGACCCTTCTCCCATCCTCTAAATCAACATAGAACGGTGCATCAGGATCTGCACGTCTTTCAGTTAAAGCCTTGACTAAGCGTGCTTCAGGAGGAGGGTTTGTTTCAGTCACCATGATTTTCTTCCCTTTGTCAATGGGAGGAGGTTGACTGGTGGATGTCTTAGGGACAGTCACCAAAGCAGAAGTAGGATCAGGGATCGGATCATCATTTTTCTCCCCCTCAGCAGGTGGTGGAACTTCAGTGGAGACACCTGCTGACTGAGGAGTTGGAGTAACATGAGAGGCCTGAAGAATGGATAGGATGTCGGAGACCATAGACTTTGTCTCAGAAGTCTCATTCTTTACAGCACTTAATTCGGCAGCCATTTCCTTTTGGTGGGTGGTGAGTTCAGTGACATGGGTGGTGTAGTGGGTGACCAGCTCATTATGTGTTGTTGAGAGCTGCTCAAAGGCTGAAGAGATTTTGATCAGGTGCTCCTTGGATGCAATAACAGCCTGATGAATTGAATCCTGCTGCGTCCTGAGACCTTGAAGATCTACCCCCTGAAGGAGCTTTAGAAGCTCAGTAATATTGGTGGAGGTGGACGCCTGAGAGGCCAAGTAGGCATCCAGTCTTTTGATTAATATGGGATCTTCTGCAAGTTGTTCTTGGACTGATTCAATAGCCTTGAGGATGTTGGAGAGTTCCTGATGCTGTCCAGTGGCTATTTCATCTACAGATTTGTTCAGGTCGCCAAGTTGTTTATCAGTGAGATTGGCGGCCTGAAGAATCTTTGCCTGAGATTCTTCTACAGAAGCCCTGAAGTCGGCAT
Organism: Artemisia tridentata subsp. tridentata; assembly: GCA_021014915.2. NCBI lineage: Eukaryota > Viridiplantae > Streptophyta > Magnoliopsida > Asterales > Asteraceae > Artemisia > Artemisia tridentata. The sequence continues at coordinate 209,670,557 of CP139502.1, forward strand.
AGGAGGCTGCCACTTCAGTGTGCTTATCCCATTGCTCATCCGTGAGTATATTGTAAAGACCTTCGTTGGCTTTGCGAAGGAATTTGGCCACTTGCCTTTCAGAGGCCGGACGAGCATTGTCATACTATTGCAACCACTCAGGAGTGGCTGAAGCACCTGATGATGATGATGAGGTTGTTGGGGAACTGGGTGGTTGATCCTCAGGAGGAGGAGAAGAATGTTGTTGCTCAGAGGGCTGAGGAGGGTTTAATTGACTCACAATTTCCTCCTCAGCATCAGGGATATCATCATCACCAAAATCAATCTCCTCCTCTGACTCATCAGCTAACAATTTTTCATAGTCAGCCAGAGAAGGAGCCTTCAGGATATCCGGCTCCTCCTCAGAAGAGGGCTCACCTTCATTGTGTCCAGGTTCTGACTCTTTTGTCATAATAACTGGTGGGGTTTGACCAGCCTGACTAGTCATAATAACTGGGGGGTTTTCCCAGCCTGACTTTTAGGGTCAGTTCCCGAGAGAACAAAAGTGCCTGAGATGCCTGAGGTGGGTTTGGGTTCCGTATTGGCGGGTGGTTTATATCCCTCCGAGTCTTTGTCCCCCTGAGCGCCTTCATCCACTGATGGGTGTTTTCCAGTGGAATCATGAGGCACTCCTTGTGAAGATGTATGGACCCCCTTCCCATCAGGATTGGTCTGTCCTTTTGGGGATTTAGGGTCCTGAACTCCCTGAGACTCTGAGTGTGATTTCTCAAAGACGTTAGCGGGATGTGAGTGGGTGTGGGTCCCCTTCTCAGTGGAGTAGTGCTGCCCCACTGAGGATATAGAACCCTGTACTCCCTCAGGCTCTGATTGTGATTTATCAGTGCCTTCATTGGGATGTGAATGGGTGGATGTTCCTGATCCCTCTGACTTGTTTATATCAAAGGAAACATGTGGAAAGGGTTTGTCCGAGGACACTGAGGATGATTTATCAGTGACCTCCGGTGACGGTTGTTTTGTGGTCAGAAGGGTCTCTGAAGTGGGTGTCTCAGAGGTCTGGGCCACAACATTAAGGGTGCCTGAGGCAACAGTCTCAGTGACGAGTGATTTAGGTCTAACCACCTTACTGGACTGTCCCCCTTTCTTCTTCTTCACCTTCTTGGTTGGTGAAGGTACTGGGGAGCTTGCATTTTCACCCTGAATGACTACTAACATGTAGTTGGTCAGGGCGGTAGGTTGTGCCTCAGTGATGTCACTACTAAAGTTGGTCTTATGCAAGACGTCAGGTTTTGTACCTTGATCGTCAGACCTTAAGTAGTCAGAACCAATAAGGTCCTGAAGCACACAGGAAATGAACCTAGGATAAGACATGTGTCTTTGCCTATGTTTCCCTGAGAGCTTGGCAACGAGGTCTCGGAAGATTATACCTCCGATATCAATTTTTCTACCCTCCAAGAGACTGAAAATCATCATTTGTTGTGATGAGTTCACTTGCTCAGTGGAGGATTTATTCCCTCCGAGGACTTGAATGACAAATGTCATCATATGAGTCTCCAGATGGGGTGAAACCATGTCTTCACTATGGGAGCATTTTCTAACAAGGCTTCAGGAGACAAAGTAGGACGCTTAGCATCATGAGGCCCAAGGAATAGCATTTCTGCTTTAATTTCCTGGTCAGTAGGGTTTGCCTCAAAGGTCTGGGCGAAATCAAGACCAGTGGCCTTGAGAAAGGTCTTGTAGTCTAGGGAGAGGGGTTTCTTCCCATTCATCACAGTGAATGTGATGATTGATTCTCTGGTGTCCTTAGGGCTAGTAGTCGTTGCGGTACACCAGAACTCCCTGAGGTAGTCATGATAAATGACTGATGGGGTTTTGGTAAAGGTCGTGGCAAGGAAGCAGTTATGTAAATACTTAACCACATCCTTGTACCCCTCATATTGTTGGGGGTAGTGGAAATTTCCAACCACGTTGTTCTTGGTCATGTCCACGCCCTCCATTGGGAAATTCACATTTGGGGCGAGGGTGATAGCATTAGAAGATGCCATTTTTGTGTTAGGGTTTTGGTCGGAAAAATGGTCTGGGTTTCTAATTGCTAAGAACACACACAATTTGTTTGATAGAGAAAAGGGCAAGAGTTTGCTTATGATTTCTAAATAAAACGTGTGTGTGTTATCTTTTGTTTGGGTTTTTATAGGGAAGTGGAGGTTGAGGGTATTTTGGGCATAAAGCGGTTATTCTCAAAATTTTGAAAATTGTTTTATAAAACATTTGAAATCCGCATTTAATGCCACGTTTCCACTTCCCCATGTATTCGGCAACTGTCATGGTGAACAGTTGTGCCGTCTGCAAAAAGTGTAATTTGCAGAGCTGAGTCATCACATTTCTATTATGTGATTGGAGAGGCAATTAATGCCAAGTGGGAAAGTGGGGGCCCAAGATGTGTATGCCAGAAGGATAAAGACATATATTCCTATATTAAATAAGAAGTCAGTCACCAACCTAGGACATTTACTAACTAAATACTTAGAGCATTTAAGTTAGCATTGAATGACATCTTGAGGGCCCTGAATGACTATTCATTCACTGAGAGGTTCAGGAAGGGTGATTCAGTGATCTTGTTCACTGACGAACACATTGAGTCAGGGACCTGAGGTTTTAAGAATTTACACTTCAGTTGGAAGGATTCAATCAGTGGACTGATTCTCGATATCCAACATTCCTAATTCAGCTTTCAGTCTTGTGAAAGTTGGTTCATCCAAAGGTTTGGTGAAGATATCAGCTAACTGATACTCAGTTGGGATGAAGTGTAATTCAATGTCACCATTCATGACATGGTCCCTGATGAAATGATATCTGATATCAATGTGTTTTGTTCTCTGATGAAGAACAGGGTTGTTGGATATTGCAATTGCACTTGTGTTATCACAAAAGATGGGTACCATCTTATACTGAATGCCATAGTCAGTGAGCTGACTTTTCATCCAGAGTACATTTGCACAACAGCTAGCTGCTGCACCATATTCAGCTTCTGCTGAGGACATGGCAACTGATTGTTGCTTCTTGGCACTCCAACAGACTAATTTTCCACCAAGAAATTGGCAAGAGCCTGAGGTGCTTTTCCTATCCATGTTGCAACCAGCATAGTCAGAGTCTGAGTATCCCTTGAGATCAAAGCCTGAGCACTTAGGATAGTATAATCCAAGGCTTGGGGTACCTTTCAGGTACCTGAGGATTCTTTTCACAGCAGTGAGATGAGATTCTCTTGGGTCAGATTGATATCTGGCACACAAACATACTGAGAATTGGATGTCAGGTCTTGATACAAGGAGATACATCAGTGACCCAATCATTCCTCTGAATAGAGTCTGATTGACTGGTTTACCAGTGAGGTCATAACCAAGGTTGTTTGGTGGAACCATGGGAGTCTTGACTGAGGCACAGTCACTGAGATCATACTTCTTCAGTATGCTTCTGACATACTTCTTTTGACTGATAAAGGTTCCTTTATCAGTCTGTTTGATTTGCAAGCCAAGAAAGTAAGTCAGTTCTCCCATCATGCTCATTTCAAATTTCTTTGCCATCAGCTTTTCAAACTGTTTGCAAAGTTTGTAACTTGTTGAGCCAAAGATGATGTCATCAACATATACTTGAACAAGTATGACATCATCTTTTGTCTTGTAGATAAACAAGGTGTTGTCTATCTTGCCTCTGACAAATTTGTTTTGGATCAGGAAGGATGAGAGAGTTTCATACCATGCCCTGGGTGCTTGCTTCAGTCCATAAAGGGCTTTGTCAAGCTTACAGACATGGTCAGGAAACTCACAACTTTCAAATCCAGGAGGCTGTTGGACATAAACTTCTTCTTTCAGTGAGCCATTTAAGAATGCACTTTTAATATCCATTTGGTACACTTTGAAGTTCATGTAGGTTGCAAATGCAAGGAAGATCCTGATGGCTTCCATTCTTGCAACTGGTGCAAATGTTTCCTCATAGTCAATGCCTTCTTGCTGGTTGTAGCATTTGGCAACCAGTCTGTCCTTGTTTTTGATGACTATGCCATTTTCATCAGATTTGTTTTTGAATACCCATTTCATGCCAATGACTGAAACACCATCAGGACATTTGACTAAGGTCATCACCTTATTTCTGTCAAATTGTTCCAGTTCATCATGCATGGCTTGAACCCAACTAGGATGAGTAAGTGCTTCTTTGACACTTTTGGGTTCAATGGTGGAAATGAAATCCACAAATAGGCATTCATTTGCTGAGGCTGCCCTTAGTTTAGCAGCCATGCTTCTAGTGAGCATGCCGCCAGTAGGCTCTCCAATGATGTTGACAAGTTCTATGTCCTGAGACCTAGTCCAACTGTCCTGAGGTCTAGGATACTGATTGGAACTTGTGGAGGCCTGATTGGGTAGGGGTGTAGGATCAGGTTCAGACACTTGAGAATTTTCAGGATCTTGAGTGTCTGAATGGGTTGGCTGATCACTGAGATTGGTTGGATCCTGAGCCCTTTGAACAGACTGATTTGATGTATCAGTGTTTGTTTGTGCTTCAATAAACTCAGTGATGGTTGGGTAAGGGAGGTTGTGAGGGATAATGTGATAGGAGATATCAGCATTTGCTTGATACTGAGTGGAAGAATTGTTGTCAGGATCATATTCATCAGGAGGATATCTGGATGAATCATTGATTCCTATTTCTTCCACTGAGGCATTTGAGAACCTGATAGCTTCAGTGCTCTCATCAAAGGTAACATGGAATGTTTCCTCAGTTTGTTGTCTCCTTGTGTTGAACACCCTGAAGGCTTTTGAGACAAGGGAATATCCTAGGAAGTATCCATCATCAGCTTTGGCATCAAATTTCCCTAAGTGATCCTTGTGATTATGAATAAACATCGGACACCTAAAGACATGAAAGTAGCTAATGTCAGGGATTCTTCCCTTGAATAACTCATATGGAGTTTTGCTATGTCTCTTGACAATGATGGATCTGTTCTGAGTATAACAGGCAGTTTTGACTACTTCAGTCCAAAAATGTTTGGAGAGGACTGATCCATTTAACATTGTTCTTGCAGCTTCAATGAGTGTTTTGTTTTTCCTTTCAGCCACACCATTTTGTTCAGGTGTGTAAGGTGAGGAAAAGTTTTGATGGATACCTTTCTCATCACAGAAACTTTCAAGTTCATGATTCGTGAACTCTGTCCCATTGTCAGTCCTAATCTGTTTGACTTTGATGTCATTCTGATTTTCAATGTTCCTGACAAAGGACATGATAGTTCCTGCTGCCTGACTCTTTTTGGTCAGGAAGTAAACCCAAGTGTATCTTGAGTATTCATCCACAATGACCAGAGTATACTTCTCATGGTTAATAGATCTAGGACTGATGGGCCCAAAGAGATCCATATGAAGAAGGTGTAGGCAGTTCCTGATGGAAAAGTTGGTTTTGGTTTTAAAGGATGCTCTCTTGTGTTTGCCTTTTTCACAAGCTGAGCAAGGTTTGTCCTTTGAAAACACAAGAGATGGTAAGCCAAGGACCTTGTTTTGTTTCATAAGATGATTTATGTTTTTGAAGTTCAGATGGGAGAGTCTCTTATGCCAAAGCCAGTTGAGGGTCTCAGTGGCCTTAGCGAAGAGACAAGTTCCATTCTGAGTTAGACTGGTCATGTCTAACACATAAACATCTTGCCTTCTTGGTGCAATAAGGACAACTTCCTTGTTTGCATTGAAGATGGTTCCTTGCTTATCATCAAACTGAACTATGTACTTTGCATCACATAGTTGACTGACACTGATCAGATTATACTTAAGGCCATTTACATAAGCTATCCTAGTAAAGACTATACCATTACAGTTTACTGAACCATACCCTTTAGTGAGACATGATGAGTTATCAGCAAATACCACCTTGGGTCCTGATTCCTCTACATATTTGTGCAGATATTCTTTCACACCAGTCATGCTCCTTGAACATCCACTATCTAGATGCCAAATTGGCTCCCTGACATGTCTCTGCACAAATTGTAAACTGAATTAGTTCTTTCTAGGACCCCTCTTCTTGGAGGGCTTGGCTTTAATAGCCTGCTTAAAAGTAGACAATGATTCATGGTCAGTGGTGGAGTGGACTGAGCTCCCATAAATTTTGCATTTGATAGCAGTGGATGACTCAGCAGACTGAGAGGATTGTTTGGTCATTCCTCTTCTTGCCTGAATGACCTCCTCATGTCCTGAGGTGTCATGAGTGGGATCACCACATAAGTCACAACGTGTGTCCATTAGGCAATCCTCAGGGAGGTGGTCATTGAATCCACAATGAGGGCAAGGTTCAAAAGGCTTTGCCTTTTGTTTCATTTTCTGCTTTGAATCAGATGGATACTTATGAGCAACTGCTTTAAAGTTTGCCATCTTTAATGAGGCTGTGTATGATTGATGATCAGATGTTCTATGATATTCCTTTTTGCATATCATGCAGTAAAGGATTCTATAGCAATCATCAGTGGAATGATTGGTAAAGTGACACAGCTCACATTTCAGCAGAGGTTTGGTGGGCTTTGGTTTTGATTTGGAACTTGTGGAAGCTGATTTTGTTTCCTTAATCTTAGATTTAGGAGTTTTCTCAGAAGATTCTATCTTCTCACTCAGCTTCCTGACAAGCTCAGCCAACTGATCAATTTTTGAGTCAGGGCTTTCAGTTTTAACTTCAGAAGGGACTGAAGTTGATGAGTCATCAGTATTTACTGAGACCTCAAGGATTTGTCTTTTCAGGATTGTTTTTCCCAGTCCTGATTTCTCCTTTGGAGAATGTTCAGAATAGACCAATGGTGTGAGGTCTGAGCGTGGAGAAGCTCCCTGAAGGACTTTCAGTGGTGGGAGAGGTGCAACTGATTCTGATTCTGACTCAGTGATTGACTCAGTACTACTGGGTTGATCAGTGAGTCCTAGCATACTTTTCAGAGCCTGACTTTCAGGAAGCAAGATTTTCCCAGTCTCAAAGTTGGGTAACTTACTGACTGGGTTGTCCCTGACAATCCAGTCATTTGACTTGGGTTTCATCTCTTGCTCAAAAGATAAGCCAGCTGGAATAAAAGCCTTTTCTTTGTCAGTCTCACTGGGGGTGTCAGTGAGTTAGTCTCCTCCTATGATTTTCTTATTTTCACTAGGAATTAGACTGACAGATTCATAGACTCTTGGGTTCTTTTTAGTCCAGCTTTCTATGACAACCTTTTCTTTGTTAAGTTCATTTTGAAGGGCTTGATTCTTTTTCAAAATCTCAGTGTTTTGAATTTGTAGTGTGACAACTTCTAACTTGGTTTGTTTAAGTACAAGCAATTCATCTCTACATTTATTCAATTCTAACACAAGATTATTATATTTTGAAAGCAAATTCAGCCTTTGTTCTTCTACAAACTTAAGATCTACAGAAATATAGTTCAAATAAGACTGCCAATCAGAATCATCATCCATAGAAAGTAAAATGTTTACCTTCTTCATTGTGATGTTGACCCATTCTCCATTTCTAGCATGGCTCTTTCCAACAGCCAGCTGATCACCATCAGAAAGTGCCATCAGTGCACTCACATGAACTTCTTCATCATCAGAGACCTCTTCTTCATCCCAGTCATAAGCTTCAGCCATAAGGACCTTGCTCTTGGTCTGAATAGGTTTGGGAGCCTGAGCCTGAGAGACTGAGGGAGTAGCCTCAAGAAGAGCAAGCTTAGCTTTTGCTTTCCTATACTTAGTTTCAAAATCTTTTTGACTACTTTGAGAGGTTTGAGAAGACTGAAACATCTTAGGTTGAAACTTGGTAGTTCCTAAAGAAGAACTGTTTCCAGAAAATTTGTAAGAAGGTTCTGAGGTTGTTTTTGAATAACAGTCTTTAGCAAAATGACCCTTTTTACCACATTTAAAACATTCAGTGGTCTTATTTGCTTTAGCTTTTGAAAAGTTTGACTGATTTCTTTTGATAAACCGTTTTGAATTTGCAAGGAGTGCCCTTTCTTGGAATTCCAAGTGTAAGTCATTTAGGTACTCCTCACAGGTTCTATCATCAACCTCATCATCAGAATCCTCTTGAAAATCCTGCACAATACCATTAGAATAAAAGGCAGTTGATATGGGTGAGGAAGTCAGGGCCTTTTTGGTCTCAAGGGCTTTCTTTGAGTCTAGGTATCTCCTTGAGATTAAGTTGTCTTCATAGACAAACTTCCCATAGATCTCAGCAAGCTCAAGGGTCTGAATGTGATTTGCATTCCTAAGGCCCTGAGAGAAGTTTAGCCACTTCTCAGGGAGACTGTTGACAAAGCCAACATTGATCTCATGCTTAGACAAAACTACACCATCATTGGACAACTCATTCATCAGGGTCTTGTACCTGGTATAGGTCTGAGAGAGACTTTCAGAGTCTTTGGCCCTGAAAGTATTATACTTAAGTTTAAGATCCATGATCCTATTTTCCTTGGTATCTGAGGGACCTTCGAAGCTATGAACCAAGTCAAGCCATGTTTGTTTGGCTGTGGTACAGTTAATGACTGATTCCATTGTATCGTCAGGGAGACAAGATATAATGATGCTTCTCAGGCGCTGGTCTTGGTTGACCACCCTTCTCTCATCAATAGTCCACTGAGCTTCAGGTTTGATTAACCCTTCAGCAGTTTTTGGGACATAGGGACCTTCATTGATACAAGTGATGTAGTATGGTTCCATACCAGTCAAGTAGTAAAGCATGCGCTTTTTCCACTTGCTAAATTTTCCAGCTTCAAGTCTGGGAGCAACAGCTGAATAGCTACCTCCCTTTTTATCGACTAGCTGGGGTACATTGATATCAGCCATAGTAGGATCTTGGTTTTAAAAACCTTGAGCACTCTTAGTTTTGAAAAGATTTTATAAACCAGAGGCTCTGATACCACTTGTTGTTCCCGTTACACTTATAGAAATAACTACAAAGTTATCCTAAACGTGTACTAAGACTGATATAATGTAATGATTAATTTTACCAAATAAGTAATAACGTAAAGATAAAAACAGCAAAGGTTTTTCAACGTTTAAATTCTTATTAGAAATTAATCAAAGCATTTATTACCCAAGTGTTTTGAGGAATAAACACTTGGGATTGAATAGACAAGGTATGGTGTTCTCCTCTCTAAACTCAAGCTGTTCTTGAGTGACAACAAAAAGACCCACTGAGCAATCTCAGGGATGTGTTGTTCTTTGGAGGAGAAAAGTGGTTTTGTGAAAGTCTAAGCTTTTAATGCACAAAACTTATCCCACTTTTCTCCCCATCAATCCTATTTATACACAAGTATAAAAGAACAACCCGTGACTAATAGTACAAAAGGAAAACCTAGTCTAGTCTGACAAAAGCACCACAGTCTTTTTTCAGTTCCAAGAATCTATTTTGGGATGGCCATAAAGAAGCTTTCCAATTGTCAGATATGACACTTCACATCCTTAAGCCATATAAGGTAAGTTTGCTTTGGCGGCGATAAGACTCATCCTTATCTCCTAAAACTTTCCCGCTCGATCCCGCCTTTCTTTCAGGCTATAAATTCAGTCTTGGTCTTCAGTCTTTAGTCATCAGTCTTCATTGTTGTGAGGAGACTGAGGGGTTCAGTGAGCTATTGTCAGTACTCACTGAACCCATCATCTTCTTCTTTGGCTTAAGTCACACTCAAGGAGTCCCACCTTCCTGAGGAGTGAATCCTTCTTCTTGAATTCTCCTTAAGCTTCCTGAAGATGACTCACTGAGTTACTGTTCACTCAGTGACTTGAATTGTTCTCGGTTGATAAACACTTGGCTTAATTTGTGTTCAAATCCTGTTTAAGATAATTGGGTATTTACAAACCCAACAATTTGAATGAGCTTCAAATCCAGTGGTGAAAGTGAAAGAATATCGGGTGTGAGTGAAACAAATTTGGGATATTCAGTTATTGTAGTTGACGGGTTAGACAATATGATTGTAAATATTTTATTTAATTGGTATATAATGCCCTTATTTTTATATTTTATTACATTTAAGCCACTCATCTCAATAAATATGATCTAGATACATCAAGTTTGATCCAGTGATCTACGATGTTTCTTATTGTTTTTATTTTAAGGTTGGTCACCACAATATATATATATATATATATATATATATATATATATATATATATTTATGTTCAAGTGGTGAACACTTTAAAATGGTGAACAATAGGCACCATTAAGAAAGTGACATGTGTTCTTTTTATTTTAAAAAAATGTAAATTAAATTTAATGTGTTCAAGGGTACAATCGGTATTTCCCTAACAACCCTAATATTCTGTCAATTCTCTTTCCATCCCACCATCATAGATAAAAAACGTCTCCATCCAAGATCTGGAAGAAAAAAAACTCCATAGAAAAACAAATACAACTGCGTCACATCCTCAATCTCCATCGAAAAACAAACTCACAAAAACATATATAACACTCATCTTGTTCTTTGATATTTTTATCTCAAATACTACGTAACACAACACGGCCCTTTTAATTGTTTCTTTTGTGTATATTAAACTACGTATCACAAACATAACCACAATTACCCTTTACGACATATTCGAATTAAAGCTATTCCTTTCTTGTTTACGCTTCAATCTGAAACACAAACACATGCATCCCGTTTTGATGTTTTTTGTTAACTTCGGCTTAAGATCTTAGAAATGGTCCCGGGTAAGATTTTTCTAAATGGGTTTTATAAAGATATGATGGGTTTTTGATTAAATCTTTAAAGATTTATTATGAACACTGAAAAGACCCGGAATCTTTTCTTCACTCTTTTTGTTTACGGATCGATGATATGGATTTCTTTGATTTTCGAAATTCTTGTTGAGAAATATTGAACCCGAGATCTTCTTGTTGTTTATTTTGGTTTTGATTTCTTGTTATGTTTCTTTATTTTTGAATCTTGTGTGTTGTTGTTTGGTTTTTTGTAGTTGTTGGTGGTGAAAGTTTTTCTTGTTCTTTTTCTAAAAAAGATTTATAACAAGTCGATGAGGGTTGTGATGCTTTGTGTATTACGATGGCAGATTTGGTTTTGTTTTCATATTTGGTTTTATTTTCACGATGGCCTATTATTTTAATTTTGTGAGTTTGGTCATTCATATGGTTATTTACTTTTGGAGTTGATGTATCAATTGTTCTATCAAAGATGGGAGTTGTGCCACGTCAATTTCTTTTAGGTAGTTATAAATATGATATTATGGTAGCAACCATGATGAACTTTCAAAATTTTAACGTAGGTGGTGGTTGTAAACTCCAGTCAACAACTGTGGCTCTAAAGTTAACCGAAAATATTATGAGTCGAGTTATTTTAGAAACCAAACATTTCTCACATACAAAGGGACTCATCCCCACCATCCATCTAAAAAGAAATCAATGGTTGAGATTAAAAGCATTTAATATTTCACCCATTTTTTATAATTTAAATATCTCTTAAACCGTTAATCGTTAAGCGAAAATAATTACACCATCGCGACAAGCATTTAATTATCTTTCTATAGACGGGCATTTTGATATACTTTCGACAAAAAAAAAAAATTCATTTTTTTCACGTTTTTTTTCGTAGCCGAAAAAATCATATATGATATATCATATATGATATGTAATATCATATATGATATATCATATATGATATATCATATATATCATATATGATATGTAATAAGTATCATATATGATATATCATATATGATTTTTTCGGCCACGAAAAAAAACGTAAAAAAATGAAGAAAAAAAAAAATTGTCGAAAATATATCAAATTGCCTATCTATAGAAAGATAATTAAATGCTCGTCGTAATGGCATATTTTTTTTCGCTTAACGATTAACGGTTTGAAATATATTAATATTTGAAAAAAAAGGATGAAAGTGGGTTTTTTAAATTGTTGGGATTAATCTCATCCATTAGATCAAATAAAGATGGAGGGTGGAGATTAGTCCCTTGGTATGTAAAAAAAGTTTGGTCCTCAAATGATCTTAAATCAAATATTATAGTGTATCAATGGGTTTCTAGCTAAATACATTGTGTCACTACAAATGTACTAAAATTTTGTAGTGTCATTATAATGTGTCATTATAAATGTATAAAAAATTTTAGTGTCCCTACTACAAATATACTAGTAAAATTTTAGTATGTCATTATATATATGTATCAAGATATTTAAGTATATATGTATCAAAAAAATTTGTGTGTCACTATATATGTATCAAAATTTGGTGTGTCAATATAAATTTAAGAGTAAACTATAAAATACATCCCTGTGGTTTGGTCAATTTCACACGATACATCCCTCCCAAAAAATTGCGCCATACACATCCCTCCGTTAGTAAAAGTCAAACACAATACATCCAAGAGGACGAACGGTGCAAAGATTGTCTCGTTAAGTTGGACACGTGGCAGTTAACTCTTTTTAAGCAAGGGTATTTTAGTCATTGTATACACCATCTACTTCACCTCTCTCTCTCTCTTTTTATCAGTCAAACCCTAATCCTAAATCCAAAACACAATCACATTTCACCAATTCAAAATCCCAGATTCAATATTCGAACCAATTCATTAACCCACAACACATTTCACCAAATCATTAACCCAGATTCAATTTAATACACTACTCTCACCATAGAACACAAACAATGACAATCATCAATCCAAATTCTCAAAATCCAATATTATACTCAATCCACCAAAACAAAAAATCAAACATTCGCAAAAAAACAAAAAATCAAACATTCACCATTCACCATATTATCATTCAAATTCTTATTCATCATCACCAAACATTAACACAAGCAGCAGCCCTCAACACTTGAATACATAAATAAACAAATAAAGTAAACATTGCAATGATGATCATCAAATCTTCTTGTTAATTCTAACAGCAGCTTGTCATCAAACCCATCCGCCAACAATCTTCATTCTTCATTCTTATCTCACTTCAATCTTCATTCTTATCTCACTATGATAATCCACCAACAATCTGGAACTCAAATCAGTTAACCCAAATCCATATCTTCTGTTTTGATTTTATAAACATATCAAACAAAAATCCATTTCGCACCATAATAGACCCATTGACCACATCCATAATAGAAATATTGTCAAACTAAATCATCAACTACCAGAAACCTTTGCTTCCACTCTTTCACCTACATACAATAATAAATTACCCATAAGGAAATAAGATTAATTTAGTTGTCAAGATCTTTTAATTACAAATTAAGATTAATAATTATTTATAAATATAATTAGTAAGGGTTATACCTCCACGCCATACAGTTGACAAGAAAAAAAAATAAAAATCAAGATTTAAATCAATTCAAATAAGTGCGGATTAAAGGGGTTAATCTAATTGATGTTTGAAATAAAAGAAGAACGCACCTATGGTGGGGCCCGCAGCAAGATGCGAATATGAATCGGAGGGAGCTGATTGTTTGACTGTAAAAAAGATTAGTCAAATCGGCAGCAGACGGCAGTTGAGTTGAAATGAGTGTCGATCGATTTTGCACCATTTCCATCAAATTGAGTGTGGATCGATTGAGTGTGGATGAATTGATATATTGCTGTGGAAGAAAGAAGTGAGGCGTGAGATATGTGTTTGTGTTTGTGATATTCGATTTGTGGATTTGTGTTTCTGGATTTGGAAAATGATGTTTTTGTGGTTTGGATTTGGAAAATGATTTGTGTTTGTGATTTGGAAAATGATTTGTGGTTTGGATTTGGAAAATGATTTGTGTTTGTGATTTAAATATGGTATACAGATGATAGTGGATATGTGTTTGTGTGGATAAGATGATATTGGTAGGTGTTTGATTTGTGTTTGTGTTTTGTATTTGTGTTTATGATAAAAGGACTAAAATACCCTTGCTTAAAAAGAGTTAACTGCCACGTGTCCAACTTAACGAGACAATCTTTGCACCGTTCGTCCTCTTGGATGTATTGTGTTTGACTTTTACTAACGGAGGGATGTGTATGGCGCAATTTTTTCGAGAGGGATGTATCGTGTGAAATTGACCAAACCACAGGGATGTATTTTGTAGTTTACTCTAAATTTAATGTGTCATAAATAAAGTATAAAAAAATTAGTGTGTCAAAAATTATAGCATGTCTATAAAAATGAGATTGTGGAAAACTAGAAGGGGGGTTGAATAGTTTTTACCGTTTTAAACTTTTCTTCGCTTTGTATACTTAACGTGATTTCAAAGTAAAGCAAACAATCAAGCAATATATAATTAACAAGTAAGGAAAGAAATGATCAAACCACACAACACGGATGTTTATAGTGTTTCGGCTACAAAAACTCTCTTACTTGCCCTACTCCACTCCTCGAGCCTCTAACTCGAGAGTTTTTCTTCACTAAGAAACAAGCTCCCTTCTAGGCGGAGAAAACTTTTACACGTTGCTTACTCTTTATCCGGTACTAAGCTAAACACCGGGTTCTTTACAAGGGTACAACCACTCCCGTTGGTTCTTTAACAAGGGTACAACCACTCCCGACACTCTTTGTGTTTTAAGGACTAAAACACTAACCAAACTCTACTGAATGAAAGGTATAACAATGATGTGTGAACACTAACAAATCACACAGTATCTAACTAATAAAACTTGCAACAGTCTGTTGAAGCTTGTATGCTTGATCTTTTTTGCTACAAAAGATAGATCACTAAGAATGAAATGAATGATATGGGTTAGTGATGTATAAATGAATGAATATATAATTTAAGCTATATGAGTGATGGTTGCCCTTGAATGATCAGCTTGCTATTTATAGGCAAAACTGAGGGGACAACCGGCGGATTTGGAGGATCCAATAAAAGGGATCCGCCCTTGTAGTTGTTTGGTTCTGCGGGAACCAGACAGCTAAGATTTTTACAAATCTTTCCATATCATTCTATATCTTGACAAGTCATTTCAAGATCTTGCAAAGTCAACTTTGTTACTTAAAGATCTTACCAAAATATTTCCCAAATCCTCAAGATATCAAAATGAGGTATGCCATGATGTCATGTTAATATTTCTAATTTAAGAAATAAAAGTAAAACATGTAAATGTAAAATGTATGTAATATTATTCTTAGTGATTATGTAATATGTGTTTTTTTTAAAGACTTGTTACTATAAATGTAAAAGAATTTAACTTATATTTATGCTTTGCTAAAGATAAACTTTATAATTGTCATTAACAAAATAAAGCAAAGATCGTAAAATATAAATAACGTTTTTAGGATGATATTTGTATTAACAAATGTGTAAACAAAAAATTAGTGTATCACTACTAGTATATCAAACGATTAAGTGTGTCACTAAATATGTATTAAAAAACTTGATGTATCACTAGAAATGCATAACAAAATGAAGTGTGTCAAAAATTATAATATGTAATTAGAAACGTATCATGAAACTATGTGTCACTAAACATATGCCAAAAAAATGTATCAAAAATATTAGTGTGTTTCAACAAACTTTACTAAAAATGTGTTAAAAATATTAATGTAGAGAAAAAATTCAAACATTAAAAATTGATGTTAAAAAAGAAAAAGAAACTGACGAAGGGAAGGGGTTGCCGTGAATCCAATAAATTGGTTTCCTATATGTCATTAAAGTTTGATTTATTTACATAAATGCCATTTCATACATTTTAATCTTGTGATATAATGATTAAAGATCTAACGGTCCACAAATGTATCTATTGTTTTTCATTTTAAGTTGTATACCACAATATATATATATATATATATATATATATATATATATATATATATATATATATATATATATATATATATATATATATATATATATATATATATATATATATATATATATATATATATACTAGCAGGGTACCCGCGCGTTGCAGCGGCGGTTACCCTGTGATTAAAATTTAGGCGCTAACAAAATTACAGTGACGAACTGATTAACCGGAAAATACAAAATTATACTTTTAATACTTTTATTCATGTCTTTTATATTTGGAATACTGAAAATAAGAATTGTATGAAACACACTTCTTATCTCTCACTGTAAACTTTACTCTTTCGATTATACTCCTCTCTATCAATTACGCCCACAAACATATCTGAAGCCTTCGATTGTTTTGGTTTAGGTTTAGTGTAATTTAGGGTTACGGTAAAGTATTCGATCTAACAAAAGTAAAAATGGTTTGGGGTAGGGTAAGTATAACAACCCGCAATTTTTCCATGGTCCTTACCCATTGTTTGTATCGAGTCCTTGTAGGCCTAGAATGTAGCACATCGCGGCTTGGCACAATAATTAGTTTAAAAACGCGAAGTAAATTAATTTTGACAAGAATATGCATATTTATAGTCGTTTGAGTGGAAAATTATTCTAAAAATAATGAAACAACTTGAATGAACCCGAGAATGGTGGTGACACATTTTTTCTAACCTCGATTGAGTTTCGTCAAAAAAAAAAATAAGCAAGAAAACGTCATATTTTGTTTTACAAACGTATTTGTTATCAAATTTTACGGAAAAACGTTTCTAAGATGATTGGTGACGATTAAAAACTTATTCGGAGACGTTTAATAATTTTCTTGAACAAAAACAAGTAATTTCGAGAAAGTATGTTAAATTTTTACCGCTAGTCCTTGCACCGACCCCTCGTTTAGAAATAAATATTACAAAAGGACCTAGTGGCAATATACAAGTTATATTATAACCCTAACCACACAAACCCTTATCCATATTATTTTCTCTCCATCTTCAACCTCACTCTCCTCTCCCTCTCTTCTGCCGCCGCCGGCCACACCTACAGCACCACCACCGCCACCCCTACAACCACACCGCCACCACCACAACACTCCTCATCACCTCCTCTCTTCCGTGACACCATCCACGCGCCACCAAACATCAACACCACCTCGTTTTATTTACACCGCCGCCACCAAACACTACCACCATCATTTTTATGCTCTAAAACCTATAGATCGATTGAAGATACGGTAAGGAAACGCGTTTTACGCGTGGGTTGACTCACCACAGTCAACTCGTGGTTTCTTAATTTTTTTCGGGTTTAAAAACAAACGGGTTTAAGGTTTTGGTTAATAAAGATAATGAAAAACGTTTTGCATTCCATTTCTATATATCAAGAAAACCGATAAGTCTCGCGTGTTTGACATCCCCTGATGAATGATTATCAAAACATGAATTGTATCAAAACGATGGAAGTAGTTAACACATATATTCAAATCATAAGCTGTCTCATATGGAACTCGAAATCAAATCTTTTATAAATTCAGTTTTGTTTGGTTTTGTTACTCCGAGAGATAGGTAGGGTTGTGGATTTGTACATTGTGGTTAAATAATTGTATATTTTGGTGAAGGGGTAAATTAAATTGTGTATTAATTGACCACTTTAAAGTCTGAAAATTATGTGCATTAAAGTGGTGTACACTATGCTTAATTATTTGTAAGTCTGAAAATTTTGGTCTGAAAATTTTGAAGAGAGAGATTCATTCCTCTATTATAAGTAGTATATATATATATATATATATATATATATATATATATATATATATATATATATATATATATATATATATATATATAGGGGCTTTATTTTCAGAACCCTCTTAAGTGCGGGAACTGCGAGAACCACCTTTTTACAACTAATAATACACAATGTACATCACTTAATGCTCCATAGCATTTTGTTATTTTTATTTAATTCAAAAGGGTATAATAGTAAAAGACATTTTCATATTATTTTTGTTTTTTTATAATTCCCGTTTTTTATAAATTTTGAAATTCGGATTATTTTTTTTTTTTCTCCCCAATAGCGTGCGTACACGTTTTCAATTAGTTAAAGTGCATACATGTTTTTTTTCCAAATAATCAAGGTGCATACATGTTTTTTTTAACTAACACTTTTTTATCAACCTACCAATATTTTTTACCTTATCATTATTTTTTTTGAAAGTTTGAAACACAAATTAAAGAACATAAATCATTATAAAATTAAAAACAAGATTGATAGACTTAAATGTTACATTTCACTTGATTACAAGTACAAAAACACATGCAATAATCATATATCTTCAAAAGTCGCAAATTATCTTCATGTATATTCGTGTTCATCCACTTCCCGGTCTTAAATGATATCATCATCTTCATCAATCAATCTGAAACAAACATGCACGAAAACAATTAAACCACAAACAAATAAGAAACGAAAATTAATCACAACAACTAGCATAACACATATGCACAATCTTGTGTATATTAAACTAATGACGTAAACATGTTTTTTTAATAATAAACACAAAACATATATGTTTTATAATCCAAAACACAAAACATATATGTTTTATACGTAAACATATATGTATCTTTGCAAAACATATATGTTTTATCTTTGCAAAACATATATGTTTTATCATCCAAACACAAAACATATATGTTTTTTTATACTAATCCCAACAAATATGTGTTATCTTTGCAAAACATATATGTTTTATAATCCAAACACAAAACATATATGTTTTTTTATACTAATCCCAACAAATATTTCCAAACGTCAACCTATACAAACCTATGCAATTCAATATCTATAAGATAAATGTCAACCTATAAGAAAAAACATCTAACATGTTTTTTGACATAGCTATACGTGGTCTTATAGTTAATTATGATTTACATTATACCAATTTTTTTTATTATTTTTTTTTTTTTACTATGATGGCTTAGCTAGCAGTAATATTTTTTTATCAAACAAAACAATAAAAAATAAATCCAATAAAATACCTTTTCCATAACATTGAGTCGCTCTATATCACAGCCACCACACCCAGAACCCATCGTCGACAAAGCGCAACCACCACAACGGTGGATTGAGTGTCGGTTTGACATATCAAAAGCTTGGTGAACCTGTGTTATATTTCAGATCGGAAACAAATTCACATCGAAATCCATATTTCGTTTCAAGATCAAAACCCAAATATTATATTTCAGATCGGAAACAAATTCACATCGAAAACCAATTCATTTCGAAACCAAATTAAGAAAAAAAAAAGAACTTTCGCTTCATATATCAACGCCAACAACAAATAATACTTTTATTTTTTCAAATCAAACTTTTTTCATAACCCATATTTTTTTGTTTTTAGATCGGAACCCAAACATGATAAAATTAACGAATCATAAACTTACAATGAATTAAGTCTGAACCCGATTCGCTTCATATCACATCCACCACACCCCAACCCCTCAGCGACAAAACACAACAACCACAACGGGACAAAACAGCTGTTTGGGTTGTTGGTTTCATAGATCACATGCTTCACCCAATTTATAAATCTGATTTGAGAGTTACATCTACCATTCCATTTGATTTCTTTTTATTTTAACGTAAATTCAAGAAATAAAAGGTAAATGAATATGAAATTAAAAGCAAGTAAAAAAAATGAATGGAAGAATATGGAGGCGTGTTATGTGGAGAGAGAAACAAATGGGTGGTTACTAGGTTAAAAAATGTGTACGTGACAATTTTTTTTAAATGCCTATAATACCCTTTTTATTTTATCAGATTTTTCTTTTTTTCTATTTATTTACAAAACTGCCACATTTAATTTTGACCATTGATCAACTAATCTAATGGTTACAAAGGAGTTCTCGCAGTTCTCGCACTTAACAGGGTTCTGAAAATAAAGTTACACTATATATATATTTACACACACATACACTAGCCGAGTGCCCGAGCCTAGCGGCAGTGGTGTCTAGTTTTAGACAATAGTTTGACGGCGAATAGTTTCTTTCGACAAAGTGTATTATTAGCGTTAGTATTCTTTACAAAAAATGGTTAGTTTGATGGCATGGACGCATAGCGACTACTATGTGTAGTTTTCAACAAAATTCGTTAGCTTCGATATGCGCCTGTGGCCGTATTTTTCTATGTCATTATTTAAGTTGCGGTAGTCGATTTTTAATAATTATATATTCAATTAATACATTCAACTCGATCACAATGTTATTATACTTAAAGAGTTTTTTTTTTTTTTTTTTTTTTTTTTTTTTTTTCATACTATGTCTTTCAAACTTTTTATAACAATGCTCAAATCATTTTGAAAAAAAAAATGTACTTGGTGTATGTTTTGGGTAACCGCTCCTACAGGCAGCGGTTTATAAGTTTCGACAAAATCCGGATGCGTTGATACATGTGTGCCTTTTTTCTTTTTCTTTTTTTGATTTAGAGGTATTAGTAATATAGCCACACATAATGGTGACACCAGTTAAATTAAATGCCAGTTCAAGGATGTTATGTACGTGGAACCGTTCCAAGCATTATTGATGGCAGGCAGTTTAATAATGTTTCGTCGTCTAAACTTAGATAAACGCACAAACTATAACATCTCTCTAGGAAGTAACCCAACGCCATTTTTCAAATTAAAGTGTTACACATACTTCTTTTCTATATTGTAGTCGTACTCTTATAAGTTTATAACGAAGGTCTTTTACTCCATATTCAAATGTTTTCGTCAATCAGTGAGTGTATGTTATCATATATTTTTTTTCTTAAAAAGGATTTATAACAAACCTCTTCTTTTTTGTCAGCTATTTTTTTCTTGAATCTTTAGTCTCTACATCAGTCCAATTGTTGTATTATTAGTCGATTCAAGCATTTACCTTCTCAATATTTTGCAACGTAACCTTCACAATTTTCAGACATTTGATCATGAAACTCTTTTGAGCTAGTAATATAGTGCATGTTTTTATTTAGTTAATTACTTGTTCAAAGTCATCGTAGTTTTAATTTACTTGTTTATTTGTTCAAGAAAAAAAAAAGGCAAATGTGATAAGTTGTAGTCTTAGCTGAGCTTCTTCTTGTCCTTTTTTCACTTCAATACTCGGTGCTATTTAACATGAATGTTGGATCTACATTGTTTAAGTATTTTTCTGCAGGTGAGGTGATTCTTCAAAATATCCTTCGGCCTTGAGTCCGTCAAGTCCTTCGGATAGCTGCTAAGAAAGTAGACGCGTTAGTCTCGCCCCGGGTGTGACCCCAGGACCAAACTCCGGCGTGAGAGTAAGTATATGAAGGTAAGATAATAAGTATGTTCTTTAAGTTAAGCACTGTGTGTAAAAAGTGAGTTACCATAACTGTAGAATTGCTCCTTTATATAGTAGTCCCTTTTTTGTCCCCATCGGATGTGTCCAAATGTACTGACGACCGTTCTGGGCGTCACCTAGAACTTACTCTGTTTGGGGCCTTTTTCCTGTCCTGACATACTTACTGTAGCTCTGCCACATACTATTAATATCGAAGTTGACTTCCTGATCTGGAGGTGACCGTTGGTCCGAACGACCTAAATAGGTCGTTCGGATAAGGAGTCCATTCGGTCAGGGGAGTCCGATCGGATAGATCCTTTCGGAATCACATGTTCTGAGTTTTGACTCGTTCTGGAATTATTCATTGATCCGAACGACCTGTATGGTCGTTCGGCTAGGGCCAATCGGCCATATACGCCGACATGTCCCCCCCAGTATCATAGTATCGCGTGGCGATGGTGTGATACTTTAGTTTTTCTCCTTCCGGCTTACCGATGTGTTTGGCCGGACGGGGCTTCTTTACCGCTGCTTATGTGCAAAACGCCAAAAGCCATTAATGTGTTCGTTTAATTGAGCGCCGCCGTTTTTACCGTATTATTGAGATCATGACACGTGGGATATGTGTCATCGTGTGTGAACAATAAGGTGCCACGTTAGCGTCTGACATGACGCGACGTTTCGCACCCCCTCTCTGTTGCCTATAAATAGTCGCATTTACTTCATTTCAACCACCGTAATTAATTTCTTACCTCTGACACATTACTCGTTCGTCTTTTTCTCCCGTCTTTCATTTGTTCGTTTCGTCGTTCGTCCAAGTTAAAAGGTACGTTCCTCGCTATTCTTGTCTTATTATCGTTTGTTGTTCGGCTATACTCTACATCCTTCGGTTAAGCAATGTCCCATCAGTCTGTTTCCTCCCGGGAGGGTGACTTTCCGGAAGCTGAGAGTTTTATTCCAAAGTTTGACATGCGAAAGTATACCAGCAAGATGGATGAAACGGATCTGACCTTGTTGCTAATGGACCATCATATTCTGGAAGATCTTCATCCGAGACTTCCACCGCCTGACATGACGATAGATCAAATACCCTCCGACGCTATAGGATTGTACCTAGAGGATTTCGCCGAAGGCGGTATTACTGTGCCTTTCTCGGCATTTTTGTTGGACGTTATCAGGCATTGGCAAGTGCATATTTCTCAGATGGTTCCGCTAGGTTTGCATCGGGCCACTTTGTTCGAAGTATATTGTAGGAGTTTACATATCACCCCGACGACTCCCCTTTTCCGAGCGTTTTACAAATTAAGTAAACAGGGTGAGTGGTTTTCATTCGAGAAGAGGGGAGGGAAGGAAAAGAGAGTTTGTTTTAATGAGATTTTAACCGGATTGAAAGGATGGAAGAAGAAATTCTTTTTGATAGACAGAAGAGCTATTCCTTTCGCCATGCCGTGGCGACATCATTACTCGGATATTTCAGATCCTTTTCCGAGGAATGAGTTTTCAGTGGCGGATGCCGACAGGCTTGCCGAGTATGTGATTGACCTCATCCAAATTCCGAGGGGTTTTCATTACGCTCTTGGATTATCATCTCATTGGGAGTATCCCGGTTTTCGGGCGGCGCTTAGGGATGCCGAAGGAGAGGGTATAGCCCTCCTCTTCTTGCTTTTTATGTTGCCATATCTATTATTGTTATTTATTTATTTATTATATTTTTTCCTTTTTCTTTGAGTGATGTATATATTCTTGACTTGTTTGCTTGCAGCTTTAACAATGTCTGAGTATCTACGCAAGCCGGAGCGTCGAAAGGGGGCTAGCATGGTTAAGGGGGATCAGCTCCTAGAGGGACAAACTATACCACTGCATGTGGTTGAGCCTGCTCGGTCCGATGCTGATATTCCGGATAAGACTCCTACGATGAAGGCCGTAGAGGTGCCTCATGAAAAGGTTTTAGAAGCGAAGAGAAGGAAGGATGAAGCTGCCGCTCGCCTGGCGGAGAAGACGAAAGGCAAAGGAGCCGGAGGGAGTGGCACTGGTAAACGTCCTGCCGGTGGGAGCCTTTCTTCTCGCCCAGTTAAGAAGAATAAACCTGCTGCTGATGTATCCTTCATTGACTTGGATTCTTCTGGTCATGTTCCGGCACCCCATCCACTCCGCTCCTTCCCTGCGGATCCGTCTGCTAAGGATCCTGAGAGAGAGGAAGGGGCGAGTAGCCAATTTATGTCCGGTCAAGATGGTGAGTTATGCATCCTTCTCCTTATTTTCTTCTTTTTTTTTCTTTTTTTTTTTATTTTTTTTATTATTTTTTTTTTGTGTGTTTTGATCTCTGTTTCTTTTTGTAGGGAGTCCCCTTGTTTCTCATGGCCGAGGGAAAAGGATAGAGAACATGGAAGGTTTGGATGAAATGGGTGAGACGGGTGACGATGAGTCTAGTTCCGGAGAGATTTTCGCGCCCAACTGGTCCGTTAGGACGGATGCCCGCCTGACTGGGTCCTCCGTCTGCCGGGAGATGATGGCACATTTGGCAACTCCCCGGGAGGAACAATACTTGATGAATTTGAGTGATCATGATGCTTGCAGCCGTGCCTGGATGCTGCTCGGAAAGGGCGCTGTTGCACAAGCGGATATCCTTCTTCGGTTTGAGACTTTACTTGATCAGTATAACGCTCTTACAGCTGTCCACGAGAAGTGTGCCGAACGGGATCCGGCGGAGTTAGAGAAATTGAGGGCTGAGAATGTTGACTGTCAGGCAACCATCCAAGGTCTAACCGGACGGGTTTCTGAGCTGGTGAGAGAGAAAGAGGGGCAGGGTGAGTTGCTTAAGTCTTTGGAAGCCGAGCTAAATAGAACCAAGGAACAGTTGGCTGAAGAGCGAAAAGATAACCAAGAATTGAGAAAAGAAAGGGAAGATTTGGCGGTCCGAGTGGGTACCACTGATATGGAGCGTATCCGAGTGATTAAGGAATTCCTTCCGGAAATGGTCCGCTGTCTTCTTGGCAGCCATGAGTACAAGCAATCCTTGGCTATCCCATTCAACCTTTCGTCTGATGCTGGGTTTATAGGTGGGATATTTGTTGACCGCAATCCGGAACAAGCCGCCGAGATTCTAGCTGATTTTGAGGGCTTAGATTTGGATGCCGAGACAAAATATAGGGCTTTGTTTGACCAACTTTTCACCACTGAATACCCATACATCCGAAAGGTTAGTGGTGCTTGCTACAGGCCGATGGCCGAGATCCTGGAGCTCTATCCGGATCCTGCTCCTACCGAACCAACCAAACCTTCAACTGCCGACGAGTCTGCTGATAAGAACGTTACATCCGAGAATGCAAACGTCGGTGTTGGTAGTGGGAGTGGTGTGGCCGAAGGGTCTGTGCCTGAAGGGTTTGTGATGGTTCAAGGTCGCTTGGTTAACATTGCAGAATCTGCCGCAGAGAATATTGAGCATGCTGAAGAGAATGTTGAAAAGAATGCCGATGGGAGTACCGAGGGGAATGCTGCATCTTAAGTTTGTTCCTTTGTGGGTCCGGACTGCCTCCATTTTGACTATGGATAAAGGTTGTTCCGGACCTTGTGAAGCTTTTATCTAACCTTGTATCGCAATGTCTGTTGGTGCGCCGTCTGTGGCTGCCTTTTATTGTTATCTTGTAATAAACATCCTTTATTAAGATTTTCTAGTTGTAGTTCGTCATGGCCGGAAGGCTACAATTCCGGCCCTTTTGCTAATGATGATTTACTCATTTTTGCTAAATCTGGTTTTATTATGTATGCTTTTCCGTATATATATATATATATTTTTTGCTTGTCGTATTGTTTATTGAATGTATTCAATTCCTCCTTGTTGTTTCGAAGTTTGAATGTTACCGTTAGGGGTGGTTATGCTTCGGTATACTCTTTTTTTATTTCAACCTTATGTTGCCGTTAGGGGCGGATACGCCTCGGCATGTGCCTTTTGGTACTAAGGGCTTTATATTGCCGTTATGGGCGGATACGCCTCGGCATGTGCCTTTTTACGCTAAGGACTTTCTATTGCCGTTAGGGGCGGATACGCCTCGGCATGTGCCTTTTTACGCTAAGGACTTTATATTGCCGTTAGGGGCGGATACGCCTCGGCATGTGGCTTTTTACGCTAAGGACTTTATATTGCCGTTAGGGGCGGATACGCCTCGGCCTGTTCTTTATTATTTTGCCGTTAGGGCGTATACGCCTCAGCACATTCTTTATCGTTTTTATTTTTGCCGTTAGGGCGGATACGCCTCAGCACATTCTTTATTATTTTGCCGTTAAGGGCGGATACGCCTCGGCTAGATTGTGGCTGCGCGGGCCGGATGAGGGTAGCTAATCCTCGCCGGAGCCGCACGATTGCCTTGCCTTTGCTTACAATAATATGCGGAAAATTTTCTCCTCTTCAACCCGGAGGGAGAATATATAACATTGCATAATAAATTTGTTTACAATGGCTCATAGCCTTACATTTTTGTTTCTAAAGAAAGCATTTCCTTAGGTTGATTGCATGCCATTTCCTGGGTACTTCTTCCTCTTCCATAGTCTCCAACTTATAGGAACCACATTGATATGCTTCGGTGACCCGGTAGGGTCCTTCCCATTTTGGACCTAGCTTTCCCTGGTCTTCTGCTCGGCTTGCTTCATTTTTTCGGTAGACGAAATCTCCCGGTCTGAAAGATACCGGACGGACTTTCTTATTGTAGTACTGTTCCATCTTTTTTTTGTATCGTGCTTCCCTTATTGCTGCTTCTTCTCTTCTTTCTTGCAATAGGTCTAAATTTAAACGCATCTCCCTTTCGTTCAGTTCTTCGATCCGGCGCGTATCATCTTCGTCTATACCCTCTCGTATGACCATCGTCCGGTGAGTTGGCATGCCGATCTCAGCCGGTATTACCGCCTCGCTGCCGTACGTTAGGCTGAAAGGCGTTTCTCTCGTTGCTTTGTTTTAGCGATGTTCGGCAAGCCCATAAAACGTTTGGCAGCTCATCTACCCATCCGGCTCTCGTTCGACCCAACCTTGTCTTAATTCCCTCCAGTAAACTTTTGTTTGCTCTTTCCACGAGGCCATTCGCCTGTGGATGCGCCACGGCGGTGTTTATTTGCCGGATGTTCAACTTCTCACACCATTGCTTGAAAGGGTTATCGACCAACTGTTTTCCATTATCCGTTACGATTACGCTCGGTAAGCCGAAGCGGCAAACTACGTTGTCCCATACAAACTTTATTACGTCCTTTCCTGTCACCTTTGCCAGCGGTTTGGCTTCTATCCACTTGGTGAAGTAATCGATAGCCACTATGATGAACTTTATCCTACCGGCTGATTCAGGTAACGGACCCAGGATGTCCATGCCCCATTGATAGAATGGCCAAGGAGCCATGATTGGTGTGAGTGTTGTCTTTGGGAGTTTCGGAACTGGAGCATGAATTTGACATGAGTCGCACTTCTGAATCTCATTACGAGCATCCCGGTGCATAGTTGGCCAGTAATACCCTTGCCGCATTGCCTTTGCCACAACGGATCTTGGTTTCAGATGCATTCCGCATGCCCTCATGTGTATCTCCCGGATCACATAATTCGCCTGTAACGGACCAACACATCGCAACATGGGAACCAAGTAGCCCTTCTTATATAGTATCTCATCCTCCATTGCATATTGGCTGATCTTCATTCTCAATGCCCGAGCGTCGTTTGGGTCTTCCGGCCATACTCCCTCTTCGAGGCATCGAATGATGGGAGTCATCCAATTGTCTCCCTCCTCGGCCACTATGTTGTTAACTTCTTTCCCTTCGGTGGATCTTTCTCTTAGCACTTCTACTAATACTTCCTTCGTCAGGTGATCAAATGCTACTGTAGCCAGCTTGCTTAGCACGTCGGCCTTTTGGTTCTGCCCTCTGGGAATGTTCCGGATGGAGAAGTGCTGAAATTTTGCTATACATTCTTTTGCCTTGGCCAAATACTTGATCATGCTTTCGTTGCTTGCTACGTAATCCCCATTTATTTGGTTCGACACAAGCTTGGAGTCCACTCGCACATCAATACTCTTTACGCACATCCCTTCGGCTATCCGGAGCCCCGCCAGCAATGCTTCGTATTCTGCTTCATTGTTCGTGCTTTCAAAATCAAGCCGGAGGGCATAAGTGTATTCCACACCGTCCGGACTTATCAGAACCAATCCTACACCGGAACCCTTACTATTGGAAGCTCCGTCGGTATATAGTAACCACTTCCCCACTTTGTCTTTTTCAACCTTCGTAGCCGGCTGGCTGAAGTACCGCTCCGGACTTTCCCCAATGGGGGTTTCTGAGAGAAAATCCGCTAACACTTGACCCTTGATTGCACTCCGAGGCTCGTAGGTGATGTTATATGCTCCCAGCTCTAAGGAATATTTAGCCAGCTTTCCGGAGGCTTCGGCCTTGTTAAGTATCTGTTTGATAGGTTGATCGGTAATCACCTTGATCGGGTGTGCCTCGAAATACCTTCTTAACCTTCTCGACATGTGTAGTAGGGATAATGCTAGTTTCTCCATCGGAGCATAGTTCCTTTCGGCTTCGCTGAGTGTCCGGCTCACATAATGCACCGGATGTTGTTTTCCCTTTCTTTCGGTTAAAAGAACCGCACTAACAGCCTCCTGAGCCACCGCCAGGTATACATAGAGTGTTTCCTTGGGCATGGGTGTTATTAGAGACGGGAGATCCGCTATCAGCTTCTTCATTTCTTGAAAAGCGTTCTCCGCGCCCTCTGTCCATCGGTACTGCTCCTTGTTTTCTTTGGTTATGTTCTTTAAAGTTTCAAAAAATGGTAATGATCTTTCGGCTGACCGAGCCAAGAACCGATTCAAAGCTGCCAGCTTGCCACTTAGGCTCTGCATTTCTCTCAACGTTCGGGGAGACTGCATGTCCATCAAAACTTTTGTTTTCTTCGGATTAGCTCTGATTCCTTCAGACGTTACCATATATCCCAGGAATTTCCCTTCCTCCATTCCGAATGAACATTTTTTGGGATTCAGTTTCATGTTGATTCTTCTCAAGTTATCAAACGTCTCGGCAATGTCGGCCAGCATTTCGTTCTCCTCCTTGCTCTTGATGACCATATCGTCTACATATGCCTCTAAATTCCGTCCTATCTGCGATCGGAAGGCCGTGTCCACCATGCGCTGATATGTTGCCCTGGCATTCTTTAATCCGAAGGGCATCTTGGTGTAGCAGTATGTCCCCTGATCCGTATAAAAGGCTGTTTTCTCCTCATCTTCTTTTGACATTTGGACTTGATGGTATCCCTTGTACGCATCCAGAAAGCATTTATATTTGAATCCCATAACCGCTTCTATCTTCAGATCAATTTCTGGCAGAGGATAGTAGTCCTTTGGGCAGGCTGAGTTGATGTTCTTGAAATCGATGCACATGCGCCAGCTTCCGTCACATTTTTTGACAAGAACGGGATTGGAGATCCATGTGGGGTATTTGACCGGTCGGACTTTTCCTGCCTTTACCCACTCTTCCACTTCCTTCGTTACGGCCAAACTTCGATCGGGAGCTAGCACTCTGCGCTTCTGACATACCGGTTCCACCGAGGGGTTAGCATTTAGTGTGTGCTCAATAATGCGCCTCGGCACTCCGGTCATGTCTGCCGGTGTCCAAGCGAAAACGTCCATGTTTTTCTTGAGGAGAGATTTGAGCTTCTTCTTGCAGTCGGACGATAATCTGCCTCCGATGGTTACCAACTGTTCGGGATAAGCGGGATTTACCATGACTTCTTCTGGTTCGCTCGTTTCGACTTCCTTTTCTGCCAGCCCCTCGCTTTGTTCATAAGAGACCTTTTGAGACTCTTCTATCCTTCGGCATTCCGAGATAACCATTTGCCGAGCTTTTAGAGTAGTTATTCCCCTTGGGGTTGGAAACTTCATCATGGCATGAATGGTGGATGGAATAGCTCTCAGCAATCTTAGCCCAGTCCTTCCTAGGATTACGTTATACGGCGAAAGGTGCACGTATGACGGTGAACTTCATGGTTGTTCTTCTGTATAATTCCCCTTCTCCGAATGACACGTCCAGTTCTATTTTTCCTAACGGTTTTGTCACCTGTCCAGCGAAACCCAGCAGATCTGTCTGAGTCTGCTTTAGTCGAGCCTTTATTTCCGGACTCAAATTATCAAAGCAATGTTCGAACATGACTTCCACCGAAGCCCCCTCGTCCACGAAAACTCTTCTTACCAAGTACCCTTCCATCATGGCTTCGACGATAAGCGGCTCGTCGGATACGTCTCCAGCCGGTATGGGAGGAAAGGTGATGGGGACATTCATCCATTTTTCCTCGTGCTCCCTTGACTTGCGCTTCTTCTGCTGTGTCCTTGCACTGACCATGTTGATTATTTTGTCCTTGGCCGGGAGATCCTTCTTCGGCGTTCCTTTCCCTTTTTGACGAACATCTTTGACTAGGTGGTTCAACTTACCCGACTCTAGAGCTAACTCTAACTGCCTTTTCAACTGAAAACAGTCGTTCGTATAATGTCCCCTTTCCCCGTGGTAGTCACAGTATCTGTCCTGATGTTCTCTCTTGGGTGGATCTCTCATCGGCCTCGGAGGAGGTAACCGTAACTGCTGCTCTGTGGCTAGGATTTCCCTCGGCCGTTTTATGAGCGAGTCCAGCGTCAAACGGGTAGCATCACGATTCTGGTATTCGTTTCGCGCCGGAAGATACGGCGCCGGACGATCTCGATACCGATACTGGTTCTGCCGATCCTTGGGATGGTACCCGGACCGTCCCTCGTTCCTATTATCACTCCCCGATCCCCTATATCCTCTATCATCCTTCCGGAAAGGTCCCGCCGGCCTCTTCCGGTATTGGTCATGGTTTTCTCCTCGCGGTAGCTCGGTATTAGCGAATGCGGCCTCTGCTCTCACAAAATCATCCACTCGGATCATCATTTCCTCAACAGTTCGGGGGATTTTATCAGCGAACCTTTTGGCCAGTTCCGGACATTTACTCCCATCCATAAAGGAGGAAATCCTCATAATTTCCAGAGCTCCCTGTATGAACCCCGTTTCTGTAGTCGATCTTTCCTTGAACTCTGGTAAAGTCTCATTAGCTTTCCTCACGATCTTCCTTATCTCCGTAGGGTCTTTGGTACATGCTTTGTGCAGAGAGAAACGGGTTTCGAACTGAGCCCTCAAGTCTGCCCATTCGTCTATGCTTCCCGGGGGAAGGCGATCGAACCACCCTCTCGCCCTTTCGTCCAGGGTTTGCTGGAACATTCTACACCAGACGGGCATGGGCCACTCCCCGTGACCTGCCGCCCCGGTAAACCGATTGAGGTGATCCTGAGGGTCTGTTGACCCGTCATATAACTTGATATGTGAAGGCATTTTGTGTTCCGGTGAAGAGAATTCGATAATCCTCCGAGTGAAAGGTGATTTCCTAACTTCCTTGAAAGGTTTGCTCAAATCTGCATCTGGTACTTTGTCTCCGGTAACGATTCCTTTCTTTTCCTTCGGCATCTCGGGTCCTTTCGGAGTTTCATCTTCACCCCAGTCTAGACGTATCGGATGCATAGCACTTTGTCTATTATGTTCCTGGACCATGGACTTTAGAGCAGAGATGTATCCTTGTAGCTGTTCTTGGGTGATTGCGGAAGACTCGGCGTCTCCGTTTCCGAAGGGTGGTAGACGGAAGGAGGGTGTTTCGGGATCCTTTCCGCCCGACCCTTCCGGACGTTCGGAACCTGACATTCTGAAGCTTTGGTAGATTGAATATCGGTCCCACGGATGGCGCCAATGTTTAAGTATTTTTCTGTAGGTGAGGTGATTCTTCAAAATATCCTTCGGCCTTGAGTCCGTCAAGTCCTTCGGATAGCTGCTAAGAAAGTAGACGCGTTAGTCTCGCCCCGGGTGTGACCCCAGGACCAAACTCCGGCGTGAGAGTAAGTATATGAAGGTAAGATAATAAGTATGTTCTTTAAGTTAAGCACTGTGTGTAAAAAGTGAGTTACCATAGCTGTAGAATTGCTCCTTTATATAGTAGTCCCTTTTTTGTCCCCATCGGATGTGTCCAAATGTACTGACGACCGTTCTGGGCGTCACCTGGAACTTACTCTGTTTGGGGCCTTTTTCCTGTCCTGACATACTTACTGTAGCTCTGCCACATACTATTAATATCGAAGTTGACTTCCTGATCTGGAGGTGACCGTTGGTCCGAACGACCTAAATAGGTCGTTCGGATAAGGAGTCCATTCGGTCAGGGAGTCCGATCGGATAGATCCTTTCGGAATCACATGTTCTGAGTTTTGACTCGTTCTGGAATTATTCATTGATCCGAACGACCTGTATGGTCGTTCGGCTAGGGCCGATCGGCCATATACGCCGACATACAGCATAAAGGTAAAGTAATGGGTGTTGATATTTACACCACAAAAAGTGATGCATACTCCACAATTAGTTATGCATACACCACAATTTATGCAATATCATGTCGTACCATATGCAATAATGATGTGATATTGTGTTGTGTGCATCACTTTTGTGGTGTAAATATCACCACCTAAAGTAATTAAAGTCTAAATAGATAGGAATAAAAGTTACGTAATAGTAATGTGTCGTCAATCCCAGGTTTCGATAATTCAAAATTTGAACTCTCTACCAACCATTTCTTTTTTAATTTTAACATTCTACCAAGCATTTTGATTTTTTTTCTCTCTATTTCAGATTGTTCCAACTTGCCATAATTTTTTCTCAAAATTTTAAAGTCTTCCAACATGCTACATATTGTTCTCAAAATTTCAATAAAATAGTCACCGACAAAACTTCACTAATATAATCAACATCAAAATTTTGTTAAATTAAATCTAAAGAGCAGCAATATTTTTCACAAAATATACCATTTCAAATCTCTAACAAAACACGTGTATAAATTCCCGAAAACCAACAGTTCTGGGCTGAAAGCCACAGATCCGAATGTCGACAACAGATTCCGGCGACGGCGGCGACAAGTCTGAGAAAAAAATATTAAAAGATCATAAAAATACATAGATTTATAAACAAAGATATATAAATCAATGAAAACCTCTAAGTGATGAAAACTACATTTTAACCAAATTATTTCTTATAAAAAAATTAAGATTGTTACCAAGCATATTGCTAAAATAATAACTCCTGAGTAAAATAATCTCGATGATTTCATGCTTAGAATAATACAAAACTCGGAATTCTTCAACCCTTTTGACTACTCGGCTAGTTATCTTTTTAGCTAATTGATTTGTCATTTTAAGTATATTTATATTTTCCAAAGAAAATAGAACGAATTTATTTCTCCGGGTCGTAGTCCCAACGAAGGTTGAAGTCGAGTTGTCGTTTACGGTGTCGAGATGTGAAGCGAAATGGTGTAAAAGAGTGATATTTTGGTGTTTTTACACTACGAATATGAAATAAAAACTAAAAACAAGTACTCAAGCTAAGAGTACAAGCAATCTAAGCACACGAATCCTAAAACGTAATTTAAACTTAAAAATGAACGTTACGAAATCTAAAAACGCACCTAAATAATGGAATCCTAAATTATAAGTCCTAAAATTATGAAAATAATTTTCCTAAATTCTAAATATTAAAAGAAATTTTTTGGAAAAAGAATTATATTTTTTTGATTTTTATTTAATTTTTTATGAATTAAAAACTATTAGAAAGTAATTAAATGATTAAAAATAGCAAACTGATTTGGAAAATTAAAGTAATTAAATGATTAAAAATAGCAAACTGATTTGGAAAATTATGAAATTTTGCAGAAAATTCTAAAATGATATGAAGAATCTAAGAAAAATGAGATTTGAACACTGCTAAACCCTAATAAGCAGTTTGGGGGAAAAGCAGTTTCAAATAAGCACTTTAAATAAGCTCTACAATACCAAAATTCACCAAAAGCTCAAATACAGATTAACACACTTATAAGAGCTTAAAACAACTTATAAAGACCAAATAAGCACTCAGGTTAAGCCAATAAGCACTTATGCAGTTGCTAATTAAGGACAGAAGCAATGATTAAACAGCCTACTTTAAGCTAATCTACAAGCTGGGCAAAAGTGAATTAGGGAAAACTGAAAGCAGATTCTAGAAGCTAATACTACAGACTGCTTCTAAACTAAAAATGCCCAAATTTTACAATCAATTGCTTATTCAATTTTTACCAAGAACAGATGCTCAAAGAAACAAAATCTGATGTAGGCTTAGAACAGTTCTAATAAGGCTACTTGCAGACAGATTTTAAGCTGTTTAATAAGCTACCAAGTGAAATCCAATTTCAGAACCTAAAAGCTTATACTACAAACTACTCAGAAACCAATTTTCAAGCAATGATATCATGTAAATAAGCAGTTACAGACCAGGCTAAAAGCTAATATAAGCAGATCTGGGTGAGAGCTGCAATAATAATCTGATGCAGCAGTATTGGTTTTTTGCACTTAAATCTTTCAAACCTCAATGAAACAAAACCAATCTCTGGATTCTCACTTAAAATACTGAAATACACCTAACTTGGCCAAAAAAATGGATCAAATAAGCTTCAGCTTATGGGAAGCTTATATGATCAGTTATGGATTCTTAATTTCCACTTATCAACACATATCCCCAAAATCCTTCAAATCAACTTAAATCCTACTGAGAATGGATTATCTAGCTTAAAATATGCTCAACTAAAATCAATCCAAGTGTCAATGAACAGTGGTGTGAGCTTAATCACATAGCATCAACTATTACCAAACACCCCTATAAAAACTGTTTTTGCAATTTTACACTACAAACTCCAAGATAAGCTTATGAAACTGATTAAATTCTGATTATCTAACTGATATATTACCTAATAAGCAATCTACAATATCTCAATAAGCTCTAATTAAGCTAATCCTATTTAGACTGTTTTTTTTTTTACTTTTTTAGTTTTTTTGAGAACAAAGTGAAATTTAAACACAAACTACTATCAAATAAGCTACAACTAATATCAAATAAACTACAATTACTCAAAATCAGCACTGAATAATTAGAAATAAGCAGTAGAACAGTTATAGCTATGAATTGAAAATGAAATGATGCTTACAAGTGACTACTGCTGAAACAGGACTGAACCAAGTATCAACTAACCCCAGGCTTGATAAGCACAAGCCAATAACACCCTAATAAGCTCTTCCAGGTCAGCTTATTCTTCACAGCTTATTGGAACATTGAATTTGACTTTTGGTTGACTTTTTGCACTTTTTGAGATTGAAACAGTTTTAAACTTAACTAAAGCTCACAATAAGCTATGGTAGCTTATATGAACATATACTGATGGACAGGTACTTTCTTCCTCTTCTACTACTGCGGTTACACGATTTTAATAATTATTGGAGGATGTTACAATGATAGATTAAATGGGTTGTTACAATGTTATAATGATATTGACGACTATCAAAAGACAATATTTCCATAACAAGCAAGTTTAGGAGTCTGAATTTTAAGCATTGCTAATAATGGAATAGTTCCAAAGCCATTATAATTATAATGTAGTAGAGATAGAGATATTGATGACGTCATTGTAACAATATTATTGTATGTAATTAAATGATATGTTATTTTAATTTTGTTGCAATTTAGTTAGTGTATCTGTTTATATTTACATGTATATAATTGATCATAAATCTTTGATTAGTTAGTGTTTAACACCCCAATTTTGAAATTTAAAATTTCAAAACTTTACAAAGAACTTTAAATAGCGTTTGATTTTTATTGTGTGGCCTTTATATTACAAAGAAACTAACAAGAAGGAAGAGAATACACTTAGGATATAATTTTACAAGGACTGCTATACTACGCGATCCAACTGATCAAGCATTTTGTATATCTATTTGTTATCCAAGTGTGTGTGAATAGCGTGATGTCATTCGGGCTGATATACTTCTTTGGACGTTTTATGTTAGACGCTGTCTCGTATCCATAAGGTAGATTGAACAACAGCATCAAGAAGCTTGGATCATTGTGTGGTAAAGTTCTTCGAGTTGCAAGATTGAAGACATCATTAAGGTTTTCTATTTTAATAATGTTGCGAATGATCCACCATTCTATAACCTCCAACTTAAACAAACAAATGTTCTTCTGTGTCAATATCCTCATCACAAATCGGACCACGAGTTTAGTAAGTCAGTGCCTCTAGGATCCAAGTTGACCCAAGTATTAGCTGGTCTCAGTAAGTCAGTGCCTCTTGATAAATACTGAGGGATTTAGAATCAAACACTTAAAGTATTTCCTTCTATTTTGTTGTTGTTCTATTTTCTAAGGAAGTACTTAAGCTTGATTTGAAGAGTATACTTGTTTGTGTAGCAGACAGTTTCCTTGGTAGAGTGGCATCGAGAAGGAGACCATTTCTCTACTGTCATGCCTTTAAATATCCTTTCTCATATATATTGATGACGTATAATACGGCCAGCAGGCCTAGACCGTACTATACACATTTGGGCTCCGGCCCAACAAAGTAAACAAGCAAATATACCGGGCTGCCACTAAGCCCAATGATAAACGAGCTAACGGCCCGGATATACAAAGACGCACGCAAGTCATCCAAAGGGTACTTCCGCAGCCCTCCAGCGGATTGCGGAAGATGATCTGTGTCTGCATCATGATTATTACGGATCCTTGCTCGACAAGGGTCCCACTCTGGCCACTAACAATAATAGGCGAATTACTTAGGAAACCCTAGTATTGGACTCGCCTATAAAAGGGGATCCCCACACATTTACGAGGTATGACTTTCTCACACATATCAATACACATACTCCAGCATTGCATTCTCTGATAAACATGATTACTTACTCTCACGCCGGAGCTTAATCGTGGGGTCCGGCCACACGGTAAGGCTAACGGTTTACTTTCATTTGTGCAGGGAATTATTTCATTACTTGATTTAGTGCAAGCATAATCCATCAAAGGCCCGTTGGGACAGCTCAATACGCAATTCCAACCCAATCTAATACCCGTCACATATTTTGCACTAACAAGTTGGGGCCATCCGTGGGACCAGTACACAACTGCGTTCTTGAAAATACTCACCATGAGCACTCATTCAGGCCCCACTCCTTCCGTACCCACGTCCTCCATGCGGAATACGGTAGGAAGGGAAAAAGAAACAACACTGGAAGATCAAGGTAGGTCCGCGTCCGACGCAGCTCTCCGAGAGTACTGTGACAAGCACTACCACCAGTTGTTGCCAGTTATAGCTGAGAAAGTTCACCAAGAGAAGATGCAATAGGAGAAGCTTAAAGAAATAAAGGCTCGCCTAAACTTTGAGGAAGTTTCGCAACATTCCGAATCCGGAACACCTAATAGAAGAAGGGATCTCAGAAAGAAAATTGAAGCTAAGCGACTCCAAAGTGTGTCCGGAAGCCCTAACCCAAGGGGCGGCCGATCAAGATCACCAAGGGAGAAAGATCCGGAAAGAGAAACGGTGTTCAGAAGATTGGAAAAAGGTGTGTTCAATAGGTTGGGAGATAAAGAAAGGAGTACATCCGCATACTCACGGGTTTCCAAACAGGAGTCCTACCGTAGTGGCGGAGGAAGGGAAGAAAGCTGCTATTAGAGTTCTCGCTCATGGGACTCCGGAAGGCATTATGGCAACAAAGCATCCTATCGAAGGACGAATGAGCTGTCTGAAAGAGAAGACAGTGGCGGTAGACATTGGAAGTCAAGGTCGAAAAGGAAAAGGTCGAGCATTGAGGATGACGACCTAGCACGACCATGGGTATGCAAGGAAACTGATCCGTTCACTCCTCGCATCCGCTATTTTGACCTGCCAAAAAGAACTCGCATGCCAAGTCATGTCAAGACATATGACGAAAGCGAAGACCCGGAAGATCATCTTAAGATCTTTCAGGTTGCAGCCAAAGTAGAACGCTGGGCTATGCCAACTTGGTGCCACATGTTTAACTCTACGCTAACTGGATCTGCTAGGGTTTGGTTTGATGATCTCCCTCCATAATCCGTAGACAGCTACGATGATTTAAAAGAGGCGTTCCTAGCAAATTTCCTTCAGCAGAAGAAATGTATTAAGGATCCTGTGGAGCTCCATCATATTAAACAGAGGGAAGGAGAGTCTAAAGAAGATTTTGTGCGGAGATTCAAGATGGAGAGTAGAAATGTGAAAGGAGCACCGGAAGTCATGAAAATTTCAGGGTTCATGCATGGGATAACCAACCCAGAGTTGATTAATGATGAAGCGAAAAGTGTACCGCTTTTAGGGGGTCATTTAAGCCCTAAATCGTATTTATTTGATCAAATATTGCCCTAAATCGTTCCTTTTGTCATTTTAGGTACTTTGGAGAAGAAATCTGGAAAAGGAAGCATTTTGGACGTTTTTGGAGCATAAAAGTGAAGAAAACGACAAAGTCTCAAAATCGGCTGAAAAGTACCTTTGACGGCGTCAGGGATTGCCCTGGACGGCGTCATGGCTTGGCAAGAAAAAGGTGGATATGAAAATTACTCATGATAAGCCAGAGAATTTTGCATGAAAAATCTGACGGCGTCACCCTTTGAAGTGATCAAGGTCGTCACGGCTTAATTTAAAGAGGGACGGCGTCAAGCTTATTTCTGACGGCGTCAAGCCTTGATAAGCCAGAACGGATTTTGGAGGTCTAAAGAGGGACGGCGTCAGGAAGGCCATCCGGGAACCCTAAAAGCGGCGAGGTGACGGCGTCAGAATCTACAACGTGACGCCGTCAGCCCTTAATCTCTATATATAGTTTTGCAATTTTTTGTCA
This sequence comes from Artemisia tridentata subsp. tridentata, assembly GCA_021014915.2. NCBI lineage: Eukaryota > Viridiplantae > Streptophyta > Magnoliopsida > Asterales > Asteraceae > Artemisia > Artemisia tridentata. Next base: position 209,708,375 of record CP139502.1, read on the forward strand.
TTAGTGTGGAACTTTGTGTGTGAAAAACCCTAAGACGATTTTAGCAGCTTTTTCAAGGCTTTTTGCCTTGAGATCTTCCATGTTACATTGAAGATAAGTTATCAATTAATCATTCATTATGTCTATGTGTTGTTTGATTCTATCTTGTTCTTGTCTTTTGTTTAACATGCTAGGCTAGATTTATCTTGTGTTTGCTTAGATCTAATGAAACCTAACTATTGATTATTGGTTATTAGTGTGTTATTAGTTGTATTGGATGATTGTTTATCTATGTTAGGCTTAAGAAAACTGGCTAACCTCCTATTCGGTAACTTGCTTGAACGTCTTAAGAAGCATGAACCAATGCGTACTAAGGTTTTTATGGTTGTATTTAATGCACAAGCGAATTCTAGTGATCCCATGTTAGGAGCTTCCTAGCCGGCTCGACATAGGAGTGAAGTAGGAGCTTGTAGAGTTGGGGAAGTACGTACGCCACCCCACGAATGGTATTAAGGAATACACCCGTCATCCACGCAATTAATACACACTAATCAACCGGTAAAAGATAGTTAGGGAGTAAGGAAATCTAAGTAAACACATTTCTCTCCACATAAGTTTTACCACCTTTTCATTTTCAGTTATTTTATTTTATTTGCATTCGTAGTTATTTGGGTTAGTTGACTAGCAACTAATTCCGCCCACTCTTTCAAACCCGAGATTTTACTTGCTTTCATAAAATTATAAAAACATAAAAAGAATCTTCTCTCACCCTTGGACCTATTAGAGTAGTTTTTCATACCTAACGAACACTATTCCCTGTGGAGAACGATCAATCCCCCGTACTTACCACTACACTATACTACATCGGTCAGGTACACTGCCTGGTGGGGTTGTAAGCCTCTTGAGATCCCTCGAGAGGTAAAACCTGTTGTAAGGCTGCAAAACCACGCATCAAGTTTTTGGCGCCGCTGCCGGGGAATAGTTATTGTTTAGGTTGAATTTTTTATTTTATAGGTCTACTCACTAGATTCCTTTCTAGTGAGATTTTTATTTTATTTATTTATTTATTTATTTTTTATTTTTTTTATTTTTTTTTGGTTTTCTTTAGTCTATCTTTTTTCTTCGTTTCTTTGTTCGTAACCATTACCATCCGACATCATGGAAGGTGGTAATATCCTCGATCCCAACAACCCACCACAACAACCACCACCTCCTAGAGCCCGTACTTTAGGAGAGTACTCCCGTCCTAGCCACCATGGCTATCGGAACACCATTGAGCTCACTCAAGGAGCCAATGTCACTCCCTTGCGATCCGACACCATCCGGTTGGTGCAAAGCGGATGCGCATTCCATGGACTTCGTTCTGAAGATCCTAATCAACATCTCAAGGACTTTCTCAAAATTGTTGATTCTATAGACCTTGATGTTGCCACTCGAGAGACGACCCGACTGCGTCTCTTTCAATTCTCTTTGCGGGACCAAGCTAGTCAGTGGCTAGAACGTCAACCCGCAGGATCCATCACCTCTTGGGATGATCTCACTACTCGTTTCCTTGCTCAGTTTTTCCCACCAGGAAGAACTACCAAGCTAAGGAATGATATCTTGATGTTCCAACAACGTCAAGGCGAAACCCTCTACGAGGCATGGACTCGATTCAAGGACTTACTCCAAAAAGTCCCTCACCATGGCATGGATCCTTGGCTACAAATCCAATGATTTTATGATGGCGTCAACCATCAAACTAGAAGAGCCATAGATTACGCTGCCAATGGAAGGCTGAGCAGGCTCAATGTCGATAAGTGCTGGGAAGTCATTGAGGACTTAGCACAGTACGAAGAAGAAGAATGGAATGACTCAACGTTCTCGGAAGAAGGGATTTTAAATTGCATGAGTGCAACCCAAGAACAGCTGTTCGAAAACATAAAAAAACAGGTTGAGAAATTAATGAAAGCCGAGACACCTACGGCTGATGAAAATCCCGATGAGTGTGTGAACACAATTGGTAAACATACGTTTCATCAATTCTCACGACAAGATGAATTTGAAGGGATAATGCTAACTTTCGTGAACAACCAAGAGAAACGGATCCAGGAATTAGAGACTCAATTGAAAAACACCCAAGATATGTTCATGGAACTAGCAGAAAAATTTATCGCGAGAATAAAGGAGAAAATTAGGAAAGAAGCTTCACACAAAAAGATCGAGAAGATCTTTGAACTCCCGGTCCCTGATGAACCATACAACGAATGGGATGATGAAACCACTCTCCCCGAGCCTTCACCTTTAAAACCCTCTTGTCCATTTGGATCCCCTCGCGAGAAGGAGAATTCTCATGATCATAGCATTTTCGTGGGAAGCATGGTTGTCACGCTCCCTAACTTTCATGAAGCTAGGAAATGATCTTTTGGCTTTAAGCCAGGTGTGAGAAGAACTAAATTAAAGCACACCCTCAATTCGAACACCCCCTGGAAAAGTTCCTCTCACTCCCTGAATACCTGCCGTGATGGAAATTGGAACCTGAATGAGACGTCAACCGGCCCTTTTCGACATTTTACTACATCCCGTGACAGTAACAAAACATTTGACCCAGGAGGAACTTGTTAACGAGACTAGCTATCAGGATTATTGACCCTGACTAGCTGCTCCCTTAAAGTACAAGGGGCTCTTTTGTAAACTGGCACAAAGTAGTAAAATACGCTGGCCTGACGGCGTCAGGATTTGAACGTGACGCCGTCACCCCGTCTGCACAGCAATAATAACTTTATTTCCATCACTTTCATCACAAACCCCACAAACCATATCCACTCCAACCCCACCTCCGAATTTCCCAGGACAAATTCGCCAACTTCCGCTACCAATCTTCACGTGGTAAGTAATTTTTACTCATTCTTTTCGCTTCAATTACTCATAGGATTTGTAAATTTCGAAAATCCCCAACTCATGAAACCCTAGGATTGATTCATGCTTAGAACTCATAATGTCCTTTAATTAGTGTTATTTAGCAATAATTAAAGCATTTGATGATTGGCGATCAATTGGGTCTATTCACTAATAGGGAGGCCACGAATTTGAACCATAACCTATGATCCAATCACCCATTTTGCTGTAAAAAGGGGCGTTTGGTTTATAAGCTTAAAGTTTGGATATTGATTTTTCCCTCGTAATTTCGGATTTGAATTTGGTCGAACCTGACGGCGTCACCTAGCAAAGGGTGACGGCGTCAGACCTGTCTGATGCTCCACCAAATCTTTAATTCACATATTAACACATTTGTTCCTCCTTGCTTTGTTCCAGATAATGAGTAAGCGTCAAAGACCTAGCCGAGGGAGTTCTTCCAGATCTCAACAAGAGAACTTTGGGGACACGGTCCTCAGTTGGGGTATCTTTGATAACGATGCCGCCACAACTAAATACACCCAATTGCTACAGCATAAAGTTGAAAATGGGGCTGTGGTAGATTGGAGCTTTCTGAGGAGGGAAGGTCTTGAGCAAACCTTTCTCCAAAGCTTTCAGACGGATGAGTTTACCGGCCCTCAGTGGGAAAGCCTGTTTAGAATTCAAGAGCCGGTCTATGACGAATTGGTACGTGAATTCTTTGCCACTTTTCACTTTGACATGGCTGAGGCAAGGACCGATGTGGGCAGTACCACAATCTACTTCAGGCTAGGGGGTGAGCTTAGGACGTGCTCGGTTACTGAGTTTGGATGGAGACTTGGGTTGTATAGTCAGCATGAAACCACTCAAGCAGGGTTCATGCCTAGGTTGTTGCATGGAGAGTCGATGAGGAATGATTTTAGATGTTCCATGTTCTGGCCTACTATTGGGGATGGGATGTACACCTCGACTACTGTGGCATCTCAAATCAGGGAGCCTAGGGTTAGGTTGACCCATAGATGTCTCACCTACAGCTTGACAGGGCGCCACAGCTCTCACCACCGTGTCACTACTTCAGACCTCTTCTACTTGTACACCATTTACTCGAATGAGGTTTACTGCAACATCCCATTTTGGGTTGCTAGCTTTCTGCATGGTGGAGTTGGGGAAAGGGAAGGAGACAGGATTTATGGTGGGATGTTTATCACCCGGCTGGCCCGATCCTATGGAGTCCTCAGGCCCGAGGTCATGAGGTATTTGAGTAGTGGTGATGCATGCAGGACAGTGAAGGTTAGGTCCCTGAAGCAGATGGAGGTGGTTATGGAGATGCATGATGGGACCTTTATGTGGTATCATCCAGATGGTGATGAGGATGCTGGTGATGAGGATGATGAGGAGGAGGAGCAGCCGCAGCAGCAGCAGCATGGGGGTTATGAGGCTGGTACAGCAGATTACTACCGGCACATGAGCAGAGGGGATTGGCAGGCTCACCAGGGGGCATGGATGGGCCAGGTTGATACTTGGAGGACCCGGGTGGACGAGAGGTTCGACTGGATGTATGATCACAGTGTTCGTCAGATGCAGCACTTATCTACGCGTGATCAGTTGGACCCACACTTGCAGATCGACCCTTTCCCGGGACGTGAGCAGGACTACCCACCATATGGGTACTACGGGCATCTTCCTCCTGACTATGACTATCGCCAAGGTCCCCCACCCCAGTGATGCTTTGATTTGATGTTTGGATATTTGAACAATTTAATCTATGGTTGTATGTTCTGAAACAATCTGGTCTGTAATAGTCTAGGATAAGGCATTTTTGGCCTTTAAACATTTGTGACATTGATTTTCTTTATTGCATGCAAGCCTTATTTGATTGTTTGTTTATTTATTTGTTTGTTGATTTTATTTGTTTCCGTATGTGTGTTTAATTTTATTATTATTGATTCATGTTCAAAAACTAATTTGTGAAAATGCTTTATCTTGTTTTTAACTTCGTCTTAACTACATATAAAGGTATTTTGCAAAAGTTAAGTGTAAGGGAAATCCAAACCGGTTTATTAGAACCCAAATGAACATGAATCGTAATAATAATAAATTAACATACATATTCGTATTTGTTTGAGTCAAATGCTTGTATCGAGTCATAATGATGTTTTGCAGGAATTCCAGGAAGTAAGGTATAGGTTTTTCCAAAATTTTTCCGGAAATTTAACATGAGAATTCTGTCAGATCATTTCTGACGGCGTCAGGATTTACAACCTGATGGCGTCAGGTTTAATTTTCTGAAAATTTTTGAAAGTTTTGTTTTCATAAAAAGTTTTTATTAAATCTCTAACTTATAATCTCCAGGAATATGCAAAATTATCATTCCACAAGCATTATATCCTTATATATAGAGTTTATCCCGCCGATGTTATGCAGGTTTTCGTGTTTGTTTTCTCAGGTTTAACAGGTTATTTTGGACAAGGAAATGTTTGTTGGATCAAGCTTTTGGCGATGCATTAGTCATGGAGCTTCAACATTACTTTGGAAGAAGATCTAACCGTGTTACCACATTATCCACCGAGCGAATCAGGGGAGTATTTGACTTCATTCTTTTACCTTTATGCTTTTACATCTTGTTATTTGAACATTGGGGACAATGTTCATCTTAAGTGTAAGGGGGGGGGGGGGGTAAAAGTACGATTAGAGAATGCTATTACGCTTGATTTTTGTTTGTTTGATGGTAGATGTGTAATAAAACTGAGATAAATACTTGTTAGGGCAATTTTAGTGCCAAATTTAAAATTTTTTACAACACTTAGGAGTGAAACTTTGATCTAATGAGCGTCTCATGGATAGGAGTTATATGACTAGCACAAAAACCGTTCCACTAAAAAATTTTCCACCCCCAAATATGTGAGGTTCGCCCCTAAAATTGGTAGGAAAAGCATTTATGCTATGATGTGTGTACCGGTAGCACTTAGATTCTAGAACTTGCGTTAGGACCATTCCGAGGCCACAAGTGAGACTACATTCGTGTAGTTAGATTTACTACATGATAAGAGGCATTAGGATTAACCCATTCTTTTACACCTGTGTTTTTGTTATAATTACATTGGCTACATTGGTCAAGTAATTCTCCCACACCCTTTGCGTTGTACTCATTTTTAGTACACGATACCCCTAGTACACCCCTCAGAGCCTATCTTTTCGTTTCGACCTTTAAGCATTTTACTTAAAGGAAGAATTTGTTTACACCCCACTTAAATGTACACCCAAATCGCCTTAGCCTACCTTGTATGCACTCATTTTTAGTGCATTATTGTTACAACATTTGTTTAAACCCAAGTTAATTATCTAGTTGATTACATGGTTGCTAAGTTGAGTCATATCCTTGTACATATTGTTTTGGGACGATTGGGACTCATGGGCAAAATACTAGTGTAATGGAGTAATGGGGAAGAACATCATTTATTACCCCCATATGTGCTAAATATTTTAAAAGTACTCCAAGTGTTTCGATTATCTTAATTCGAGTCATTAGAATAGTTATTTGTAAAGTTATGTAAAAGTTCAAGTGTAAGGGGAATGCAACGCCCCTATGATGTATTATTTTGGATGGTAGGGCAAGAGCGTATGAAAAAAAAAAAAAAAAAAAAAAAAAAAAAATCGAAAAAATCAAGAAAAATACAAAAAAATGAGAAAAAGAAAAATAGAAAAAACATACGGACTACCATCCCGTTTCATTTTGTGTTTGTTTTATGTTTTTGTTATTTTATTTTTAGCTTAAGATTGAGTCGAGTCTTGGCTTAGCAACATTGTATAGTACATGTAATTGATCAAGATATTTAACTCGCCACCAGTAAAATATCCTTTATCCAACAAAACCGTGTTTTCCTTTTCCCTACACCTAACGTTATAACCCATTTAAAAGCCCTCTTTGATAGTTTATCTTAGGTGCTTACGCCTAGTGGAGGAGGTTTTTGATCCTTTCCCAAGCTTATGGTAATCTATTTGCTATGACAGGTAGTGAGAGATATTATCCGTTTTCATTTATGAGATTTATTTTGATGACACTTGAGAGATGTGAGTATCTAAACACTACTTGTGAGGTGCTAGTTTGTAATCTCCGTGCTTATTATGATTAAAGTGGAACGATTATTTGTTGTAATTACTTTTATATTAGCATTAAATGACCCCTAACTTGTATTTTGATTAGAATAAAAGCGCATTTGCTTGAGGACAAGCAAATCTCAAGTGTAAGGGTATTTGATGAAGCGAAAAGTGTACCGCTTTTAGGGGGTCATTTAAGCCCTAAATCGTATTTATTTGATCAAATATTGCCCTAAATCGTTCCTTTTGTCATTTTAGGTACTTTGGAGAAGAAATCTGGAAAAGGAAGCATTTTGGACGTTTTTGGAGCATAAAAGTGAAGAAAACGACAAAGTCTCAAAATCGGCTGAAAAGTACCTTTGACGGCGTCAGGGATTGCCCTGGACGGCGTCATGGCTTGGCAAGAAAAAGGTGGATATGAAAATTACTCATGATAAGCCAGAGAATTTTGCATGAAAAATCTGACGGCGTCACCCTTTGAAGTGATCAAGGTCGTCACGGCTTAATTTAAAGAGGGACGGCGTCAAGCTTATTTCTGACGGCGTCAAGCCTTGATAAGCCAGAACGGATTTTGGAGGTCTAAAGAGGGACGGCGTCAGGAAGGCCATCCGGGAACCCTAAAAGCGGCGAGGTGACGGCGTCAGAATCTACAACGTGACGCCGTCAGCCCTTAATCTCTATATATAGTTTTGCAATTTTTTGTCATTAGTGTGGAACTTTGTGTGTGAAAAACCCTAAGACGATTTTAGCAGCTTTTTCAAGGCTTTTTGCCTTGAGATCTTCCATGTTACATTGAAGATAAGTTATCAATTAATCATTCAATATGTCTATGTGTTGTTTGATTCTATCTTGTTCTTGTCTTTTGTTTAACATGCTAGGCTAGATTTATCTTGTGTTTGCTTAGATCTAATGAAACCTAACTATTGATTATTGGTTATTAGTGTGTTATTAGTTGTATTGGATGATTGTTTATCTATGTTAGGCTTAAGAAAACTGGCTAACCTCCTATTCGGTAACTTGCTTGAACGTCTTAAGAAGCATGAACCAATGCGTACTAAGGTTTTTATGGTTGTATTTAATGCACAAGCGAATTCTAGTGATCCCATGTTAGGAGCTTCCTAGCCGGCTCGACATAGGAGTGAAGTAGGAGCTTGTAGAGTTGGGGAAGTACGTACGCCACCCCACGAATGGTATTAAGGAATACACCCGTCATCCACGCAATTAATACACACTAATCAACCGGTAAAAGATAGTTAGGGAGTAAGGAAATCTAAGTAAACACATTTCTCTCCACATAAGTTTTACCACCTTTTCATTTTCAGTTATTTTATTTTATTTGCATTCGTAGTTATTTGGGTTAGTTGACTAGCAACTAATTCCGCCCACTCTTTCAAACCCGAGATTTTACTTGCTTTCATAAAATTATAAAAACATAAAAAGAATCTTCTCTCACCCTTGGACCTATTAGAGTAGTTTTTCATACCTAACGAACACTATTCCCTGTGGAGAACGATCAATCCCCCGTACTTACCACTACACTATACTACATCGGTCAGGTACACTGCCTGGTGGGGTTGTAAGCCTCTTGAGATCCCTCGAGAGGTAAAACCTGTTGTAAGGCTGCAAAACCACGCATCAATTAAACGTTTGCATGACAAAATCTCAAAATATGTGGACAAAATGATGAAGGTAACCACATCCTTCCTCAGGGGGGAAGTGGCGGCCGAAAACCAGGAGCGGCAGAAATCACTTCAGCCATGGAAACAAAAGGAGGCCGGACAAAGGTAGAATTTTAAGAAAGGGGGATTTAAAAGTCAGCATAGGTTGGAGAGAAAACCTGACAGGTTTACTCTTCTTTCTAAATCTCTGAAAGAGATTTTGGCTCTAGAAAAGGCAAAGTTTAAAGCCCCACCTCCAATGACAACTCCGGTTGAAAAAAAGGAATAACAACAAATTTTGTGAATTCCACGAAGAGGTAGGAAACAACACGGACGAATGCATGCACCTGAAAAGGCAAATAGAAGAGCTACTTAAAAATGGCAAATTGTCACATGTAATTAAGGAGCTTAAGCAAAACAATGGGAAGGATCAGTCAAAGACAACCAAGAAAGGGGAAACGTCCGAAAAGGACAAGCCGTTAGCAATACTAATGGTGTGAACCTGGAAAAAAGTAGCCAAACAAAGAATTACCCAAAGCTTTTCTCCTAGTCCGAGAATCTCATTCCCTCCTTTAGGAGCCGATGAAGGGAATAAAGGCCCAATGATTATTGAGGCAGAAATCGGAGGCCACTTCATACACCGCATGTATGTGGACGGAGGGTCGGCCTCTGAAATACTATATGAGCATTGCTTTAAAAGGCTCCGGCCGGAGATAAGAAACCAAATGGTTCCGGCCACGGTGCCCCTTATCGGGTTCAGTGGTGAAGTCACATGGCCAATGGGGCAAATATCTCTGTTGGTGAAGATTGGAGATGAGGACCACCCAACTTCTGCGTGGATGAATTTTGTTGTGCTAAGGTCACAATCACCATACAACGGAATCATAGGAAGGCCGGGGATCCGGAAGATACAAGCAGTCACATCAACAACTCATGGCATGTTAAAATACCCAGTGGAAGGAGGAGTACTCACACTACAGAGCAGTAGGATCATTTCGCTTGAATGCACAATGGTCTCCGGACCGGAAGGACAACCTCCCGTCATCAAACAACCAGTGGAAGAGCGAATCAAAGTGGCAATCCACCCAGAGCATCCGGAACAAACGGTGGCTATAGGGTCTACCTTAACGGACGAAGGACGGAAAAAACTCTGTGATTTGCTCAAGAAAAATTTGGACGTGTTTGCTTGGTGCCCAGCGGACATGACAGGTGTTCCGTGACACATAGCGGAACACCATCTGAATGTACGAGAAGGATGCACTCCGGTCAGACAAAAGAAACGAGGTCAGGCACCAGAAAGAAACAAGGCAATACAAGAAGAAGTAGAGAAGCTTGTTGACACCGCTATTATGAAAGAAGTACACTATCACAGCTGGTTAGCTAATCCGGTAATGGTGAAAAAATATGATGACAGCTGGAGGATGTGTGTAGATTTTGAAGACCTAAACAAGGCATGTCCCAAAGACTGTTACCCGCTACCGGAAATAGATTGGAAGGTGGAATCCCTCTGCGGGTACCCTTTCAAATGCTTTCTGGATGCGTACAAGGGCTATCACCATATTGAAATGGCAAAAGATGATGAAGAGAAGACAACGTTCATCACAAACCAAGGAATATACGGAAGATGAAATAATGAGAGATGTTGAGGAAACATTTAAAACTCTGAGAAAGATAAATATGAAATTAAATCCCAAAAAATGCACCTTTGGAGTAGAAGAAGGCACGTTTCTTGGATACACAATAAATACCAAAAGAATAAAAGCCTGCCCGGACAAAACAGAAGCCATACTAAGATTTCAATCTCCCAAATGCTTAAAAGATGTACAGAAACTGAACGGAAAGCTAGCAAGCCTAAACAGGTTCCTTGCCAAGTCCGCAGAAAAATCATTACCATTCTTCAAAACTCTCAAAAAATGTACCAAAAAGAGTGATTTTCATTAGATTGCGGAAGCAGAGGACGCATTCAAGCAGATGAAAAAATTGATAGTAGAGCTTCCAACATTAACGGCACGAATGGAGAAAGAAAAACTTATTATCTACCTTGCGGCAACAAAAGAAGCAGTAAGTGCAGTACTAATGACGAAAAAAGAGGCTAAACAAATACCAATCTATTTTGTCAACCGCGCCTTGAGAGGTCCGGAGATTAACTACACACCCATGGAAAAGCTGGTGCTGGCTTTGGTAAATGCCAGTAAGCGACTAAAGAGATATTTCCAAGCACATACCATAATAGTAATCACGGACCAACCAATCAAGCAGATACTGTCAAGGCCGGAAGTAGTTGGGAGGCTACAAAAATGGAGTATAGAGATGGGAGAGTATGATATACAATACAGACCAAGGGTGTCAGTAAAAGGCCAGATCTTAGCAGACTTCATACTGGAGCGTCCAGAGGATGAATCCTCGGACGACCCAATGGAGGTCGAAGAAAAACTCCCGGAGTCGTGGATCCTCTTCACGGACGGATAATCTTGCATAGATGGTTCCGAAGCTGGATTGATACTTACCAACCCGGAAGGGATGGAGTTTACTTATGCTTTAAGGTTCAACTTTGAAGCAACCAACAATGAAGCATAGTATGAAGCTTTGATAGCAGGACTCAGAATAGCAGAGCAAATGGGTGTCAAAAACCTCCAAGCAAACGTATTCACGACTTCTGGCTAATCAAGTCAATGGATCATACTTAGCAAAAGAGGCAGGCATGGTCTAATACTTGGAAAAGGTAAGAACACTTGCTAGCGGCTTCAGAATATTCTCAATCAAACAAGTTCCAAGGAGTGAAAATAAAAAGGCCGATGCGCTGAGTGATGTGCGTGTGGTATTTCTCTAATTTTATATCCACGATATGTCGTTGTGGTTTTAGTAGTATTCAAGTTTTAAATTTATATTTAGCCGACTTATCAATAACACACACGTACACAGATAAATATAAACTAACCTAATCTTCGTTCAAGGTGTGTCTTGTGCTGCTACTTCGTCTGAATTCGGCTTAGGGTTTCTTCTGTCTCGTACTTAGCTAAATTGTCGAACTCCAAAATTCGTCTGACTTTGGGGTATTTATAGTTTCTGTCTGAGGGTAAGATGCGGCGCATAGGATAAGTAGATGTGGCGCATTGACTTAACTTCGCGTGGGGTCCAAGATTAATATATTCAAGAATATTCGTACACCGCCAGAAGATGCGGCGTAACTCCATTCTTAGATGCGGCGCATGTCCTTGCTGTCTTGGATCGTAGCTTGTGAAATCTTGATAGTGATGCGCCGTATATAATAAGTAGGATGCGGCGTATCTGGAGCAGAATGATCTTGATCTTGTACATTTCAGTAGACTCTTAACTTCTTGCTTGTTTTGCTCCATAATTAGTCCAAAATCGCCAAGTTTCACATAATACTTGTTTTTACCTGAGAATTACAAAAGTAAACATTAACGTATCAATTCTCACAGATAATATAATAAAACAAGTCAAATAAATAGGATAAATGACGGTAATAAAATGTACTTATTTGAGTTCATCACTGAGCAAAATAGCATCCACTAGCTTTGCACATTTAAGCAAACAAGTGTTGGTTGAAGAACTCAAGAAAAAGTCAATAGAAGAAGTACCTGTGATGGCAGTAGTAGAAGAGGAAGGAAATACTGATGGAAATAGCTTATTGAAAGCTGATTTTAAAATATTTTTGTTTTTTTGAAGAATTTTTCTATATTTTTGGATTTTTTTGAATTTAAGACTGAAATAAACTAAATGAAATTTGTAAAAGCTTTTAGTAGAATAGGAGAAGCTTATGAAACAGTAAATTGACTTTTAACAACTACTAATTAACTAAATTGAGAATTGAAGTAAAATGAATGAACTCGAATTATAAAAGTAAACTAATATTTCATTAACTGAACTTCAAATTACACAATTGAAAACTGAATAACAAGTTTAGAAGAACAATTTAACAGCATAACACTACTCTAAAAAACTACTTTTCAAATGAAGAAGAAGAGGCCTCTATTTATAGCCGAACCATGAAGCTTCTAGGTCTGCCATGTCATCAATCCACACCTCCTTTGTGCTTCTTTGAGATGATATCAACCCTCAGATCATACTTGGTCACCAATCTATCAATACTAGCCCTTGGATCAAAACTCCATGCATCATCAGCCAATCACAAGCCTCAAATTTGCTGGGATTGCTGACATGTGAGTCCTGACATGTCAGAATTCTTCTAGAAGTGCGTGCAAAGTACGGAATTGCCCTTAATTGCTGTTAATTTTGAGCGGGGTAAACTAGGGTTCTTATTTTCTCGGTAAAATTGGGGGGGGGGTAAACTTAGTTAAATTATTATTGTTTGACTCAAGTAAATGGGTATTTTGACCGGGTTGGGTGGTATACGGGTAAAGGGTAAAGGGTTAGCTAAGTTTGTTTTGGGCTTGGGGTGTGGGCTGTGGGTTAATGGAAATGGATTTGGGTTAGTTTAATTTTTTGGGTTAAAGAAATCATAGATCCGGATGTAGTTAAGGACAGTTTTAGGATTTAGGTAAAATTCAAGGACCAAATGTGTTAATTCTGAAACTCAAGGGACCTCTTCTGCCACTTCTCCAAAATAAATCCAAGGGCTTTTCTTGTAAATCTTTGATTCTTCAAGGACCAAATTTGTCATATTAAGAATAAACTTTGATCATTTGCTTCCCCGGCTTCGGCTTTCGACTCTTTTCCATTCTCGTGCTCGTTTTCTTGGTTTTTGCTTGATTTTTGTCCATATTTCATGATATCCGTACCTGCATATAAACAAACACAAAAAACACAAATATCTTTGACATTTTGGTTAGTTTTTTGTTGTTTTGGTCTTAATTTGGTAAATAAAAGTTATGTGAATAAGCACATACCACTAATAGATAGATTTATATATAAACCTTTCAGCGGCAACGTCAACTTTTTCCGGCGAAGCAGCGGCAGCGGCGGCATCTTTTCCGGCAAGAAGCGGCTACGGCAGTGATAAGTGACGGCTGTAACAAAAAAAAAGCTCAAAATTTTATAAAAACTCAGATCTACAAATAAAACCTATAGATCTATAAAAAAAAAACACATTATATAGATCTATAAATAACTCATCAAAAAATACCTCAAAAGACTTCGGTAATGGGTTTCGGTGGTGGGTTTCAGGGGTTGTGGGTACACAAGTGTGGTGGTGGGTTTCGGTGGGGCGCTGTGATGGGTCGACGGTGATGGTGGCGGTTGATGTTTTGTGTTATGCGTGTGTTTTGTTTAGAGTGGGTGTTTGGGGAGAGAAGCAGGAGAATAAATTGGTTTGAGTGGGAGGATATGTGTGTTTTTTTATCTGTATATATTTGTTTCCAAGGGATGTTATTCAATTTCTTAGGTTAGTAAGTTTTTTTAGGTTCGGATGTTAGTTTGTTGTGTGTAAATTTTGGCTTGTGTTTTGGTATGGGTGTCTGAATCTTAAAATATAGGGTTGGGTTTTGGTTGGGGATATTGTTGTTTTATATATATATATATTATATATATATATATACTAGCCTATAGACGCGTGATAAATCACGGGTGGCTTATAAAAAGCTTAATATAAACATTTGCACAAGAATTTAAAGTGTGTCTCAACAACAAAAAAGAAGTTACATATGCAAAATCCAGATAAGATGAAGCTAAAGTTATATATATATATATATATATATATATATATATACTAGCCTATAGACGCGTGATAAATCACGGGTGGCTTATAAAAAGCTTAATATAAACATTTGCACAAGAATTTAAAGTGTGTCTCAACAACAAAAAAGAAGTTACATATGCAAAATCCAGATAAGATGAAGCTAAAGTTTCATTAGAAAACTCAAAATAAACAACGTTGGGTGGTTCAAATTTTTTGTAGCACTTCATGATAAAGAACATTGAACATGCTATTTGACACTTTAGCATCCTTGTCATATATCGGAACCTTCTTACTTTCCAACTTTTGACGTTAAACAAACAGCTACCGTGAACCTGTCAACGATTGAACTTGAATGGAATCCTCTTGTCAGAAGGATTGAATTTCAAACGTGGGATGATAGTAGTTAACCGACATTGGTTCCTAACATTATTCTGGCATCGATAACATGTTTACCATGTTTAAGAACCCGTATAACTTATAGCTCCCCTTGATAACATAGTAGTATTGCCGACATAGCTTATAGACCTGCGAAACTCAATTCAAGGACTACAAAAAGAAACGGTAAACTGAAAGACATATTGAAATCTAATTTGAAAGTGGCATACAAGTATGTTAAAAAGAAAAAGAGAGATAATATTCACTGAAAAGTTGTATTAAAAGTTTGTATTAAAAGATTTTGTTTGCTAACAAAAAGACCAATTTATATACACACATCTACACACGAAAACATTTAAAGTTAACACATTCACTTATTGTTAAGTGGTGTTCTTTTGAAATTATAATTCCTGATATTGAAATGGTGGTTGGTTTATAAAGATTTGAAGTCATATTTCCTTTAAATGAAGAAAACACTAATCATTCGGTCATTCCCTAAAAAAATTATCATTTCAACTTTATTTCTTTATCATTTTGGTTTGGGTTGCGACAATAACTGAAGTGAAGTAATTGTGTTAGTAACATGTAACCTACCGAGATTGTATCAGTAAAATGAAACCTGGCACATAAGTTCTAAGTAACAGCGATAATATCAAATGAAAATTAACTTACTAAAGTAACATAATAATCACCATAATATCAATATCTTTATTTCTCGTATGTATGAATAATGTAATACTTATTATATTTTAGGTATTGAAATTAACCATGTTTATATTAAAACGTAAAGACAACTTACTTCATCAGAAGGGAGTAGGGAGAACCATGACTGATACAAATCTTGAAAGACGATTCATCCAATTTCATGCCAAAATTGCTTCATAATACTTGACCCATCCAGCAACTTAATAATTTTAGTCCATTGCTATAAAGAAATTTCATTTGGGGTCCTACAATAAAGCTAAACATTAAATCTTTTTATGTAAGATATATCAGACCACATGTTAAAAATATTCTTATACTCCGTATTGTGACAGCTGCTTATTCATATACTCCGTAATTCTTTTTGAGAAGTAGGTCCATATACCTGCATAATACATTATCACTAAAAATCGCAACACACACTCCCATTTATATATAACAACAACAAATGAAATCAAGATCTATTGACACGGTTAAGAGCACACTCATTATATTATATAAAGCACTTACATAATAGCATATGCAATATAATCAACAAAAGTTGTGCTCTGTCATAATGTAGGAACAACTATAATGACATGGCATTATGCCCAGGTGGCTTTAGTGACATGTCAAGTTTTTAAAAAAATCTTTGTTTATATATATATATATATATATATATATATATATATATATATATATATATATATATATATATATATATATATATATAGGATAAAGATCAAATAAAAAGACAAATATCCGTATATTACGTAAAAATATTTTTTTTTTTCAAAAAATTCAATAATATCGGGTATATTGGTGCATGAAAAAGTTGTGAAAGAAGTTTTTCTAAAAGTGAATATTTTTTTCAGAAAAAAATTAAGAAAAAATACGTTTGCGCATTAAATCGCTTTTTTATGTATCAAAAATTCGTTTTTATAACCAACTTCTTTTGACTTTTTTCATCAAAATAACATTGCGCATCAAATTAAAACAAGTTAAAAATTTTGTGCATCAAAATTTTTTTGCGCATCAAAATTCGTTTTTTGTGCATTAAAAAAAACGTATAAAAACTCAAAATTAGAAAAACTTTTTTCACAAAAGTTTTATGCACCAACATACTCGATCTTGTGGAATTTTTTTTATTTTTTCGCGAATTTTTAAAAAAAATTCTTTTTACGTAATGTACGGATATTTGTTTTTTTATTTTAACTTTACCCTTTATATATATATATATATATATATATATATATATAAGTAAGGAGTCTCATGTTATTGTATGTGACCCTCATGTCTTATAAATAATGACCAATATAAGTTTATACGTTATGTTATGCACACATAACCAACACAGTCACCACCGTAATATACCTCACTCAAACATATATATACCTCACCAGAACACACACAGAAGCAAAAAAAACACACTCAATACTCGATCGTCCAGTCGATCGAGTCTTGCATTATTTTAGTGACGACCGTTGTCATGGTCGTCCAAGACTCGATCACCAGACACCCATTACGGATGGTCTTATTATTTAACGAACAAGGACCTATAATTATAATGTAAACTAATTTATAAGGACTCATGACGTGACGTAATTGATGATGAGATGTTGTTAAGTTAGAGAAAGATATGTGAAATTAAAAAAATACCCTTATTGTCTACTCAAAAGGGTTTCAGATTTTTTTCATCTTCATTTTACACGTGTATGTGTAAGTTAAGAGTAAACTAACAAAGGTACTCAAAATCACGATTGTATTAAGAAAAGAGGAACCTGTCTAACAATATATGGTAGGTGAACATGAAATAGTGAAACACAAAGAAACAATGAGAAATATGAAAGCAAAACTAAGTCGTCAGGGTCGTTGCTGATCCTGACAATCATTGTTCGGAACTAGACCAATACAATGATGGTTGGAAAGAGAGGGCAAAGGAAAAGAATCCTCGCGGGTTGGACGAAAGATGTGAACGACACTAGGTGTAACTTGCTACCATGCTAAACTATTTTAGTCCTTGGACTTTCAGTATATTCATCAGTGTAGGTTTATCAGCTTTCACTAAACAAAGTAATTCTTATATTTATGGCGTAACTATTTGATTGGAAGAGTGATAAGTTAGTTAAACAAACATATAGATTTATGCGTTAATTACTTAAATCATCCGTGTGCTTTGTCAGGTTTAACGACAATTGTCCATATATTTTTTTTCCCCGGATCCTTTCCCTGTGGTTTGATCCGTACGGGTTTGGTCCCTTGACCAATATTTCATTTATTTTGACTATTATTTGTACCATATACCCAGCCATGCTGAAGGGTATTTTTGTCATTTGATCCACATACAACATATTTTCTTCATATGTTTTTCATTTTTACACTACATTTGCAAAATCTAAAGTACACCCAAAACCAAACAAGCCCCATCTTCTTCCTCTTGTCTTCTTCATCTATCCCCAACACCCATCATAGCCACCACAACCACACCCACCACAGTCGTCGAGATACATAACCACCACTATCCGCCAACCAGAACCACCACTATCATTCGCCCATTCAAAATCCGATTTTTATAAATGATAGTTGGAATTTCAACAATAAAGCCACCATATTTTGATTCGCCATCACCACCCGTCACCACGATGACGAAAAATAAAAGATCTCTAGGCCACCATCGTTAGCCACGCCACCATAACCATGAACCAACACAACTATGACCACCGGCGACCGACAAAGATTTCAAGCTTCTTTACGGTGATTTCGGTTCAGTATTTGATATTTGGGTTCTTGAAGGTTTTTAGTTTTGGGTTTGAAAATTAGGTTCGTGAAATCTGTTTGATTTCAGATTTGGGTTTTTGATAACTCATGTTGGTTTGAATTTTGATTTGGGTTTTTGATATTGGGTTATAAATTTATTGGGTTATAAATGTTAATATTGGGTTATAAATTTATAAAGTCGATAATGTATTTGTTTGATTGAGAATTTTTTGTAATTTTTGGACATGAAATTATATACTGTGATGTTTTGTAGTTTTAGGTGATTAGATTTTTATTTATTTTTTATTTTGAAATAAAAAATGTTTCTGGTGCTTAAATATTGGATCTAATATTTTAATTTTGTTGTATTTAGTTATAATACTACTACCTCCGTCCCATATTAAGTGTCCATAATGGAATCTTGGGATGTCCCAAATTAAGTGTTCAGGGAATATTTTCAACCAATGAGAATAGACTTTAGTGGGTAATAGTGATATTTGATTGGTGGAGAGTGTAGTTAGTGGAATTTCTTAAAACTTTGTGCATTTGGAAAGTGGACACTTATTATGGGACGGAAGGAGTAATAATTAATACTCCCTTCGTCCCATATTAAGTGTCCACTTTTCAAATGCACAAAGTTTTAGAAAATTCCACTAACTACACTTTCCACCAATCAAATATCACTATTACCCACTAAAATCTCTTCTCATTGGTTGAAAATATTCCCTGAACACTTAATTTGGGACATCCCAAGATTCTATTATGGACACTTAATATGGGACGGAGGTAGTAACATAATTTGATAGTACTTTTGTCACTTCACGCCTTCAAACTTGCATTTAACGGTCAATCTAATTTAGTTGGTGGTCAAGGGACCAAACCCATTACGGATCAAAACTACAGAAAGATGATCTAGGTAAAAATAGTTTAAGGACCATTTTGGTTAAACCCGACAAACCTGATGGACTATTTAAGTAATTAACTCTAGATATATATTTTTTAGGGAAAAAAGAGTACGTTTTTGTTTTTATAAAGTAATAATCAACTTCAAAATGACATGTCAATCTTGTCACCTAACGGCTAATCAATCAAATACTCATCGACTTTTCAAAAAAAAAATCAAATACTCACCGGTTGTTCACGATATAATATGTATACAACCCGCCAGCTACTCCGAGTCCCCTAACGATTACTTAATTAACTACCGGTAATTTTAATATATTTAAATCCCAAATATAACCAATGACTAAAAAATTTGATATTTTTTGAAGCATGTTGCTAACGACAGTCTTCAAGGTTGTTGTGGTTAAGAGACTTTATTTTATTGTAATTGTTTGTAATAATACAATTCAACCGATCACAATCAAATGCCAATTGTATATTCACTATTTTCGGGATTGTCTTTAAACTTTTTCGGGATTATCATCTAATCAGAATCATTCATAAGTGGTATTGTAGTAAAAATTATATATTTGATTAACTAGGTTGTTGTTAGCAAAACTCTTTTTTCAATACTAAATCATCTCGCCCTAAAGAATAATATGTCAAAAAATTTGTTTTCAAGTTTTTCTAGATTATATTGTTAAATAAGCTATCACTGATGGAATGATACTCATTAATACACGACTAGTTGTGAAATTGATGGTGGTTTCTCAAAATGAAACAAATACGGAGTAATTAACAACATAAAATCTACAGTTTATATCTTTCACCACATGAATGGGTGCAGTAAATCCTCAAGCATTGTTGATTTTGTTTGTCCTTTCCTTCTTAACCGCCACATTATCCGTTGTATCTCTGGATCGTTTCCGGGAGCTTTTGACAACAGCAGTGTTGCATACATTTTCGGATAAGTTCTTCCCAATCTCCAAAGGAAAGTTTAGAATTGCTTTTCTACCACGCATATTAAACGCAGCTCTATCGTAAGCCTTTGCAGCTTCAATGGCGGTATCGTAAGTTCCCAACCAAACTCTTGATCCACGCTGGTTTGGATCACGGATCTCCGCAGCATATTTTCCCCAAGGTCGCCTCCTTATACCTCTATAACGTCTTTCATCTTGGGTCTTTAGTTGCTCCTTCATTGATGGTTCTGGGGAGCTAGCTTTCACTTCATGGGTAGTAGTGGTAGTAAACTCGGTTACTTCAGGTTTGCACAAGAGGTCCGAGAAATTAACTGAATCCAAACTGCTAAAATGATTGAAACCTGAAGTAGTAGAGACTTCATTGGAGTCGAAAAAACTAGAGACATAGAGAGGTGAATCGAAGAGTGATGTTTCTGAGCTCGAAGAATCGCTATGCGAGCAAGAAATGTTGCTTGGAGACCAATCTAGTGAGTCAAAATCTGATAGGAAACAATCAGTAAGGTCAATATCAAGTAAAGGGTCTGGAGGATGAGATGAAGAGGATGGGATTTCGATATCGTCAAGTAGGAGTTGCTTGATGAAATCTAGAGTGGAAAATTCATCATTTATTGCCATGGCATTATTTAATTTAAAACTCTTGTAGAATTTGATGATGAAAATGATGAGCTTTTGGAGAGAAAAAGAGATGCTTGCATTGCATCTAGGGACTAGAAACCCCTGTGATTATATAATATTCAAACTGCCAGGTTGCTACAAGGAATCTCTAGGAGGCTGCCATAGTTAGTTATTGGTAAATTATAGAAATGGTGGTTGGCTTTTTTCAAATATGTAAGTTAGGTCCCTTCATTTTCACAAACACTACATAGAGCAAACGAGCAAGTTTGCCCGTGCGTTGCTGCGGGACGGCCGCGTTTTTGTTTGTTGCAATTATGTAAACGCTCTTTCTGCAGATTTATGTATGTGTTGGCAAAATGGTCGAAAGCATCACACTGCTTTTGCATTACAATGTTAAGACAATATTATCATGATCCAAAAATAACATTTGCATCAGTACTTAGGGTATATTGACATCACAATGAAAGCAAAGCGAATTCATGAAAGGTTCCAACTTTCGGACACGAATTAGTCAGGTCTTTGTCCCCGTCAACGACCTTAAACGTCTTCTAGTTCTTCAAAACCGACTCGGAAACCATAGCAGCATGCAATTTTCCACACTACATCAATGTATACAATATTAAATCCCGCATACCAATTAACCAACAACACAATGTATGTATGAATGCATAATGAAGGTGAAGTAATTAAGAAAATCAACTAATAATAAGAGAAACCTGTTTTGTTCGTACTTCAGCCCCAAACTGACCCATTTTAGTCGCCCATTTCATCCCCAAATCCTACGTCTATTACAGCTCAAAGCTGACACATGATAGCCCCCATTTCAGACGACAAACACAGCCATTTCAGTTCCATTTTGTCACCCAAAAGCAACCCATTTCAGCACCTAAATGCATCTACTTCAGGCCCTATATCAGCACCTAAACACACCCACCTCAGGCGGCATTTCAGCCCCCAATCTAACAACCATTTGAGTGCCGAAACTGACCCTTTTTAGTCGGCACTTCAACCCCCAAACACACCCATCGCAGCCTTATTTAATCATCGAAACTAACTTATTTCAGCTGCCAAATGCACCTATTTGAGGCCGCTACTTCAGCCCCCAATCCCACACCCATTTGAGCCGCAGTTCATTATCGAAACCCATTAATTTCAGTCCCCAGACACACCCACTTAAGCCCCCATTTCAGCACCCCATACGCACCCGTTTTAGCGACCACTTCAGCATACAATCCCACACCCATTTCACTCCCTAAACTGACCCATTTCAGCTGTGTGAACTATGGTTATTTAAGGATTTAAGTTGTAAACACATATAGTAAGATATGAAGCGTGAATATGCAACTCCTAATGTGCTTACTCGAAACAACTTGTATAATCCTCAAATTAACAGATAATTAGTAATAACATGCTCCTATTTAAATATTCACAACTGGTTACCTACTGTATGAAATGCAACAATCACATAATAAACAGTTTCTTTGAATGTTTGGCAATTATACTTATCTAAGTAACAATCACATAACATAAAAATAAAAAAGAAGGAAACTTACAGCATAAGTACTTCCACTTGAAATGGAGATCCATCAATAATAATGGCGCCGGAAGAATGATTGAATTGACTGCTTGTTTAAGCACCAAAACTTGTAGTGCCGACATTGCTCCGAACATTAGACCTATTAAATGAAAACAAAGAATTGATTAGCAACCAATGGGAAAGTTGGGTAAGTGCTTAACAGCATTTTGTTTTGTCTTTAACAGATGCTACTTTATTTAAAAAAAATATCTGCTGCTGTTTGAGGGTTCGATTGATGGTGATTTTTTAAGATGGAAGTGGTTTTGGGGATTCGGTTGATGTATTAGTTTATTGAAGATGGATGTGGAAGGTTCGGGAATGGATGATGTAGAAGGATATGTGGGGAGGGGAAATAAAATGGTGCCAGAAGAGATGGGGATTCCAGATAATTAAGAACAGTTTTGATACATATGTGTGGAGGGGATTGGATGAACCATGTAATTAAAGTAAATTTTGGTGAACAGTAAGTTTCCACCTCTTCTTGAACCAATAGGAAATGCACAATTATGTTAACAATACTATGGATGTATTTTTTTTTTTTTGGGCGAATAGGGTATTAGATTAAGAGTATTAAGTGGAGTATTTTATGTCACATCAAAAATGCTTATTAGTATATATATAATATGTCTTGAAAGTTGAAACACTCAACTTATATTACCATATAAGAATATCCCATTAGCAAACTAACTTTATGGAAATTATTTTCTAAAATAATGAATAACATCCCCAATTATTATCATTTTGTATGCCTACAGAAGTCATAAATCAATAATTCAAAGACCAGCGTGTGGTGGAGAATTAGGTTACGATTTTGCAGGTTTAATCGGAATTTGGTTGTAAACAAAATGATGTAATCTTTGTGGTGTTCAATTTAGTTGACCATTTTCCAATTTACAATGTTGATGGAAACAATTGTCTGGTTTTTTTATGGAGACATCAATATTGGTGGACTAAAATCATGCAGGAAAAAAAGCAAATACGTAAGAAAAGGTTGATTTGCAAACTAACCTTAAAAAGTAGGGGAACTAAATCAAGTACTAAAAATGTGAAGGTAAAAACAATAAAAATATGTAATGTAGGGATTGTATCTGTAAGATAAAAAATTGTTTAAGGGTGGCAGTTGTTATCTACTATAATATAATTTTAATTTTTAGAATTTTAAGTAATAAAATAGACATGTGATGAATAAAAAACTCAAAATATGATTTTCTGTAAATGAATAATTGTAGTTTTGGGTTCTTATGATAAAAGTAATGCTAGTTGTTGTTTGCTTTTGTATTATTTGATTTATAAAATTTTTCGTTCATGTGATAAAAAAAAAAGAGTATAGAAATCTATGATATCTTAATTTTTAACAGAGTTACACCTTAAATAATACGAATGACACGGAAACTTATCGGGGAAACGTTTTAAGCATGTGGCATTTTAGGTTGGGAAAGCACGTGTTGATGTGGTGTCACCTCTTATCAATAAAAATCATATTTTGTTTGGTAAGTTTTATGGTAGTTGCTGGTGCAATAATGACCAAAGTGATTATAATGTGACAAATATACATTCAAAACACTTGAATCATTATCGAAAGCTTGAAAGAGAAGAACACGCCCTATATGTGCGTTAGAAAAGAATCAAGTGGAGAATCAAAACCAAAAGAAGAAATCAAGTTTATGTGATGATCTTAAAATTTGTTTTAGTATTTTGGCAATAACTCCTTCATACAGACTCCGAAAAGGCCAAGGAAAATGACAAAAGGATCTACAACTTGAGAATGAAATCAACAGCAGACTTGGCGCGTCACTGACGCGTCGACACACAACCAACGCGCCAGCTTATTGTTTGATGCGCTTTAGTTTTTCAATGTCGGCTTTCCTCTTACCCGACACATGTGGATCTTTCAAGATATGTATGAATATAATAATTGCGTTATTAGGAACACTCGAAACGAAGTTTAGACTTAGAGAAAAGCAAAAACAAGTCCTCTCCTTTTTGACAAAACGCCAACTCAATTTCTTTAGTAAACGCCTCTAGCCAAGGCCAAAACTCTTTCCTAAACCTAATAAGTTCATACTTTCAACATACTGTTAATACAAATATTGCGTAAAAACATTATTTATATTTTATGGTTTCTCACGGTTTTGATAATGGCAATTATAAATTTATATGACGTAACTGTTTACGTATTCAAGTTATAAGTTGTAAATTTACATTCCGACGTATATCACTTCAGGTATGAATAATGTGATTGTAATGCACGTTGAATGATCAAAGAGGCCAAGTAATAAATATTTTTAAATACACTCTAAATATTTATTAAACGCATCTTAATTAAATAGTTACACATAATACACTTTAATTAAAATAACTAACCATTTTAATTACCTATTTAATTAAATAAAAACCAAATAAATTAGACTCTTTCATGCCAAGTAATTATAGAAGGATTAATTTTTAAAATGATTTTTGGTACAATGCAATCTAAAAATCAATAGACAAAAGGCTGCCCAAAATACGCTCTGCGGATCCGTATTTTTCACGGGCGGATTTCTGTAAAATACGGATCCGCAGATCCGTCGGAAGGCGGTTTTGAGGCAGAAAGTTGGACTAAATAAACACTTTCTCTATCACTTCCAACTAATGATTCACAGCCATTTAAAGCATACTACTACTAATTCTTTCACCTTATAACATCATATTAACACTATTTGATCATTCCACTTGACCTATAACACATTCAAATTGATCCAACGATTTCTACTTTGAATTCAAGTGAAGAACACAAAAAGCATTCCAAGCCTTCAAGTGTTATAGTTAGTAGTGTGTCATCATATACTTAGTTGTATGACTTTGTAAATCACTTGTGTGTCATTGTACTTTACCATCATCTACCAACTTGGGTAGTGATCATCATACAACATCCTAGAGAGTTCGGATAGTATTTTAGGCCTTAAAATACGTTGAGTGATAATGTTGGTCTTGCCTTGTGAAAGACATGATATCTAGCTTCGTACCGGTATAGAAGTGAAGTGATAAGGAGCTTGTTGATATAGTGCTTGTGAACTCTCGAGTTGGGTACTCGGGGAGTAGAGTATGGCGAGGAAGAGAGCTTCGTTCCGAACCACTATAAATCACCATGTCTATTGGTTTGATCTTTCCTTTACATTCCACATTTACTTATTATTTATTGTTTATATAAATTGAGTGTAGTATTGATTTCATATCAAGTCATCGAATCTAAGAGTTTCCGAAAACAATTGGTACCAGAACCACGTCAACCAAGATTTTTAAAATTTATTAGATTTTAAAACTTAAATCGATCTATGGATTTCGAAAACTACAAAGAGGGTCAATCTTTGCAACGACCACCACTTTTTGAAAGCGATGGTTTTATATATTGGAAAAATAGATTCGAGACCTATGTGAAATAAAAAGATCTTGATCTTTGGCATGTCATTACCGAGGGTGATTTTCAACCTACCGTAAGAAACGAAACTAATCAAAAAGATGAAATCATACCTTTTGAAAACAATCGGATGAACTTAAAAATAAGCTTGCCCAAAATAACGAAGCTACAATGTTTCTTTACAACGCTTTACCCAAGAAAGAATACGAAAGAATTTTTATGTGTAAAACGGCAAAAGAAATTTGGAAAACTTTGTTAATCACTCATCAAGGTAATAGCCAAGTCAAAGATAACAAGATCGACTTACTTGTGCAACAATATGAGAAATTCTCGATTACCGAGGATGAATCTATTGATAGTGGATTTGCTAGGTTTAATACTATTATAACTAGTTTGAAAGCTTGATGTGTCTCGAAAGCTTTAAATTTATATAACTAGTTCTACCGATTTCTCTTAATTCAAAACACACGAGTAAAAGTATAACCCTCGTTTATAGTAAGAGTTTTGGTAAGACCAGGTCGTTCCACAGGGACTGAGATTGCTCTATGTATCAATTAACTACTTAAGATGATTTAGAAAGCGTTTTAGACAATTATGCAAAAACTAAATGAGATTCAAATATGAGACAAATATGATTACTTGGATAGTTACTATAATGATGATGATCTCAATGATGGAGTAAGTTCAACCAATGATTAGTTGTTTTCGTTGAAATAACGTTTTCACGGATTAACAAGTTGATTCAAGACTTATGTTTACTAGAACTTGAACGAGTGGGTAACAAGCTCAAGAACTAGTTGCAAATGCAGGAAACTTTGTTGTTTATAACTTAACAAGATCGGATTTCTCCAATCAATTGATCAAGATACATAGACATATTTCGAAAATTATATAATACCAATTGGCTCTTTCGACCTTCTCCAATTGACAAGTATAATCAAAAGTGATAAACAATGGATAAAGAGTTTAGAACATAGCAAGGTTTCAACATAAACAAGAAATCAAATGAGATCTGTTGATCCCAGTTATGTACTTGATCGAATTCCTTAGCTTGTAAAGATTATGCTAGATAAATCTAACACAACCAATATAGAAACTGTATTGAATTTACTAAAGTCTATGCAAAATCTAAACTCTAGTATTAAGAAGAATTCTTTTGATGAAACAGTAAACACAATTTAACAAACAAAGCTTCAATATTATTAATAATACGAATACTCAACAGTATTAGGGTTTACAACCTTGAAGCTAATCGACTCTCTATTGATACGTATCTATCTCAATGCCCTAGGACCTCTTTTTATAGATTAAGGAGTACTAGTCGGCTTACAATAACTTTCTATACAATATAAATATTTTCTCTATCTTTTATATACTTATCAAAACATTCTATACATATCTAAAAAAAAAAATTGTGTTCCTGAGATTTTTTAGGAGGAGAGAGGAAAGTAAAGGATAGTAAATTACATCAAAATTACTCTCCTAATTTACATCCTAAATTGGGATGAAATGGAGTGAAGTTGATTTTAAAGCTCTTTTTTTGTTACTTCCTTCTCTTTTATTTCCAACTCGGGAATATAAGATAAAAAAAATAATTTCTTATTCCTCTCCTCTTTATTTCACTCATTTTTCCTCTCCATCTCTCTTCTTTCTGTTTTATACTCGGGAACAGAGTGTAAGTTTTCTTCTAGCAGCACTAACTACTTAATGTATTTTTCCTTGAAGTTCAGCAGCAGTTATAATCTACACTAGCAGTCTTAACCTCCATAAGCAGTCCTAACTTTCTCACCAGCAACATTAAACACTTAGAGCATTTTCCTTTGAAATACTTGAGTAGTCTTAAATTTATATGAGCATCATCAACTAAAAAAGCTTTAATTCCCAACAATCCTCCCTAAACTTGATATTTTCTCTTAAAATCATCAAGTTTCATTTATAGCTTGAACCATCACCAGGAGGATGCTTCCAAACACCTTGCTTCTTCTTCTTCACCTTGGAATTGAGTATATACTCCATTTTATTGAGGAGCTCATATGCCATTTCATCAAAGACATCAATTTGAAGTCTAATTATACCATTCAGCATCTGATGAACTATAGCCTTATTCAAAGGATATGTTTTATCAACTAGCATGTAAACCTGAAGTCCATCCATAGCCACAGTATGTACTCCACAAGAATGATACAACTTCCAACTCCTAACTGTATTTTGAAACTGATCATGCCATACTCTATCTTCATGATGTGGTTCAAACATAACCTTTAGATCACCCCAAAGAACCCTATCCAAGATATCTTCTGGCCTTGTATAACCATATTTATCCTTGACCAGCTTTCATAAAGTCTCCAAGTCATCCCTATCAAAACTTCTCAGCATCTGACCAAAGATAGTAAACCTCGGAGTCTTTCCACCAACTCTCACTGTATCCCACCAAGATGTCTTTTCATGATAGCCACACTTCCAATCAATGATAGGGATTTTTGTCTGTAAAGGAACAACATCAACTACCTTCTCTTCATTATCAGAATCAATTTCTATCAATTCTTATAGTTCAGCTTTTTCTTTTTCAACATCTTCTTGGTCTATCTGCTCTTGCTCTTGCTCTATTTGCTCATCAAGTTTGTTGATGCAAATAATGTCCTAAAAACGTTATTTATATCTTTCGATAACTCTACGTTTTGATGATAACAAAATGTGAAAACACTTTACGTCAAAATTAACGTAAACAAGTTTTTAGTCGAAATATCCCGTTTCTACGTAAATCACTCTAGGTAAGAACAAACAAATTTACAACTTGACAAATGATCAAAGAAGTGAATTTGTGTTTTAAACTTCACATTTTTAATGTGACAAAACATTTTTTCAAAAATACATTTTACAAATCATTTTTGAATTATAAAGAAATGTTTTCATTGGAAAAATAAGTTTAAAAATCATAACAGCTATTTTCCCCCCAAATTAGCTCTAAACTTCCCCAAATAAACTTTCACCACCAAAAACAAAAATGGAGCGTCTCTTGTCTAGCACGGTACCACTAAATTTAGTGGTACCGTGTGGTATTTAGTGGTACCGTCCCACTATAACGGGCAAATTTTCCCTGCCTATAAATACTAGTCCACTTCACAATTTTTGGGTATCCTTTACACCCACAACTTTCTGAGATCAAATCTCTCATCACCTAAACTCTCCTTTGATCATTTAGTTAGTCTTTCTTTTGTTTAAAGAGTGATCCTCTCATCCAACCAAGTGATCACCTTCATTCCTTTACTAGGGCAAGAAAAGAACACAAAGTATCAAGAAGATACAAAGTGTTAGAGTATTTGTGTAGTGCACTTGCATTACTTGTAGTTTACTTGTTGTATCTTGACATACATCAAGTTTTCATAGTCTTGTTTAGTCATCTTGTGTGGATCATTGTGATCTTGTCGAGATCTTAGAGACCTCTTGTTGCTAGTGTGTTAGTTTTAGGAATATAAATATTCATATGAAAGACTCGGTCACCCCGAGTATCTATTAGCATTAAGTAGCTCATAGGATTATTAGTATTAGTTTAGTTATCATAGTATTCGTGGAGTTGGGTCGGGTCGGGTCTTTACCCACTGTTAGCTCACTCCACAGCCCACATGGGGCGTTTATGTTTGTTGTATAAATACCCTCTCCTATCAAAGGAGAGGGTTGGAGCTTTCATTTCACTTAATCTAATATCTCATTGTTTCTCTCACTAGAAAGTTTCCCTCTCCTCTCTTTCTCTCTAAAGTTTCGGCCAAACATCAAGATTTGAGTGTGTTATGTGTTATTGATATGTTACAATTGTTATCAAGAGCCATGGTTAGGTTCATTTGATTGTATATTCACGGATTTATGTGATTGGTTTTGTGGTTTTAGTTTGGTTCGAATAGAATAGGTTGAAAACATCTTCATTTTTGCTTTTTTCGTGGTTTCTAGTGTTGTAAGCTTGTACTTTCATGTTTAGAAGAGTTATTGTAGCCTACTTTGGTCACTAGATTGCTTATTTCATAAGTGGTGTGGATGTTTGAGTCAATTCGAGTGGTATCTTAGAGTTTTTTCTTTGCTGCGATTTGAATCTCGGTAAAAGATCTTGGTTGCGATTTGAGTATTGTCGGGTAATTAGTTGTTGCGATTTGGCGTTTTACTTAAAAAGGGAAAGAAGACAAATCGCAAGAAAGTGACAGCTTTGTCCTATTGTGATTTGCGATTTGGGTATTTCTGGGTTGCGATTTGAGTAAGCATGCGATTTGAGCTTTGCGATTTGAGTCACTGCGATTTGACTAGTTGCGATTTGACTGATTGCGATTTGACCAGTTGCGATTTGACATTGCGAGTTGATACTTGCGATTTGACTTATTGCAATTTGGTTAGTTGCGATTTGACTTATTGCGATTTGGTTAGTTGCGATTTGACTTGTTGTGATTTGATTAATTGCGACTTGAATTTTTGCGAGTTGATAAGTTGCGGTTTGACTAAAGATCCTGCGGTTTGACTTTTTACGTGAAAACTTCAAACGGCCATAACTTTTGAACCGTAACTCCGTTTTCAGCGAATTACCTGTCAAAAAGACCGTGAGACCGAGGAGAAGGTCACGTTGAATCCATTATTCATTCAACCCAACTTTCGAAGCCTGAAATCACTCCAAAAAAAGTTATCGAGCTGTGAAGTTTTTAGACCAAAATTTCACTACAACCAAGGCACTTAACTGGAATCAAATCTCAACTAAACAACATATCACCTAGTCCATCAAATGATCTTCATTTTAACACACAATCACTAATCATTATGGATCCAAACTTTTATCATAACACATTTAAGCAATCAAATCATGGTTTATTCTTGATTTTGTAAAATCCCGTGAAAGACTCTATTTCTCGGTTTAAATCATAGAATTGTAAAATCCCGTGCACGTTAGCATCATGTCAAACACTTCGGATTCAGTCATAGCTGAGGTACTCAAATTGTACGACATGATTGACAAACAGAAGATTCCCAATGATGTACAACAGATAAACGTGTTTAAGTATGTTAGTGCCAATAGGGACTTTGTGTGCCCGAATTCTCAAGAGAAAGAGCTTCATCAGCCACAGACAAACATTGTTGAGTCAGATACTGCTATGAACAACGTGCAACATGTGAAACACAATAAAGCGTCGGCTGAACCTAGTGGGGTATCTTCTGTTATTAATGATGATAATGTGTTGCATGAACAAAATATTCCCGACAAAGTACAACAGACAAACGTTGTTGAGTCAGATACTGCTAATATGGGAAATAGCGATGTTATCCCATATGAACAATATGTGAAACACAACAAAGCGTCTGTTGTACCTAGTTGTGCATCTTCTGTTATAAATGATGATCATGAGTTGCATGAGTACACTGCGATTATCCCTGATGACACCTTGACCACTAGACTTAACATCTATAAAGATCAGGTGGCCATATATGAACAACTGGCAAAATTTGAGCTAACTGAACGTGAGTAGAAAATGGATAGTCAAATGCGTACATTCATAACAGAACGTAATTTAAGGGAAGAAACATTGAAAAAGGAGTTATATTCTTTAAGAAAACAACTTGATCAAACTGTTAAACAAAAACAGGAGATCCAAGAAAGTGTAATTACACTAAAACATGATTTCAAAGAAAAAGAAACAAAACTCTTAAATAATTTTTCCAGACTTAAAACGTTAAAGAACAAGATTGAAAACAAGTTGTACACACAAGACTAGACCAGACAAACTGCTCAAATGATTCAAAAGCATAAAAATTTGTGTGATGAACATAGTGAAAAGGATGTAGGTGAACCTAGATCAGCTTTACTTAAGAGTGTTAAAGTTGCCCAACCTGCCTTATATGATGCAAATGTAATGATTAAGCCTGGTCATGCCCCTCCCGATGTGTCATCATTTGAAGAGAGTAATGAGATAGAAGTAATAAGTAGAGAAAGAATGGCTAAAAAAATGAAGGATCCCAAATGTATAGCCAATCGAGTCATAGTCAAACCCCATGATTACGATGAGGAGAACCGATTGACTGTTTTTGCACCTCAAACTAAGTTGACGCCTGAACAAATATTTTGGTCTTTGGACGTAGAAAAGAGAAAGGCCGATGAACTTAAAGCCAAAACTCCACCCCTTAGAAAATTAGCGGCTGCAACGGTGTACCTACCCAATACACCCAGGCACTTAGTTCCTTTAACTCTTCCCACAGAATGTAAAAATCTAATTAGCGTATATGTTCTTTGTCAACTATTTGCTGATTTTGATAAAACATGTAAGAGGAGAATTACGCCAACGGGAATTACTGAAGGGGAAAGGGGTTTTGAACTAACAAAAGAGTGCTACTTAACTGAGGTTATTCCATTCTTTAAACTCCTCAAGGAACATTTTGAGGGCATACAAAAAACCCTTAAAACTGAAGTAAAAGAGATGAAAGAGGTATTTAAAGATATGGAAAACGAGGTGTCCCAAAATGCAATAGAACTTAAGAGTCGTGAGATTGAGAGAAAGAAAATTCTCATCACCAATGAGAATTTGATTGCTGGATGTATTGCACAGGATGTATTTTATACTGCTACTGATTCTGCATTAACTGCTTGTCAATTTCATGAGTTGTCTATTGCATTGAATGTTTCCCAGAATCGTGTTGTTGAGCTTGAGGGGGAGAATTTAAAATTGCATGAGAAAATCCAAAACGATGACCATGATAACATGGTCAGGCATTTTTCAAAACTAGAGGTTGATAATCTTAACTTGCAATTAAAATATCAACATTTAGAAGAAAGAGTTAAAATCTCAAATGCCAAGACATCTTTGGATGCTCCTGAATTTGATGCATATTTTGAATTAAGCAAACGAGATGAAAAAATTCAAGCTCACACGAACACGATTCAAAAATTGAGGGCTCAAATTGCCCAGTTAAAATCGAATAAGAGTGATGTGATTGGCACCCATAAATCGTCGTCTTCAGATTCTCAGAATTTTCACTATCAAGACACCATCAATAAATTGCAATATGAAAATGAGTGTTTTCAAGCTGAAAATTCAAAAATCAAACAGCATTACAAAGAGTTATATGACTCGATTAAAGTCACACGTAACAATCACAATGTAAAGATAACTTCTTTGCTAAATGAGATTGAGAATCTAAAGACTCAGGTGAAAGGGAAAATGCCAATCATCACTAGTGAAAATGTTGTTCCAAAGGTTTCTGCTTGTAGAAAATATGCAATTGATGCTGTGACTATTGCGCTTCCTCTTAGAAACAATAGGTCTACTCATCAAGTATATCTCACTCACCTTAAGGATAGCCTTGATACCCTTTGTGAGATCGTAGAAGAGGATAGGATAGATAAACCACTTGATAGTGCAGTTGTAGATGCCTGCTACCTCACTAAACGATCTCAGGAACTCTTAGAATACGTCATTGGCACATATCCTAAGACTGATAGCAAGCGAGATAGGTTTATTGCATCATCTTCAATGACTAAGAATAAGCATGTAACCTTTGAGGCACCCTTGGAAACTTCAGATCCCAACACATCAAAACATGTTCAGCAACTGGAAGTGAAAAAGACTAAGATTCCCATCAGTCCTTCTACAGGAGTTAACAGAGACACTAAAGCTAGTGAGTCAAAACCTAGGAGAAATATAAAGAATTATAGGACTTCACCAGCTGAAAGTGTTCCTAAGAAGAAAGTAGAAGACCACATGAGGAACAATAAGTCAGATTTGAACAAACGGAATCATAATTCAAATCCTAATTCACTTTGCAAAACATGTAATGATTGTTTAATTTCGGGTAATCATGATAAATGTGTTGAGAAATTTTTGAAGTCATCCAACAAAACCCCTATCAAGCAAGTTTGGAGAGCCAAGCATGTCAAACAAACTTAGAAAGCAACAGAAAACATGTTTGCTAATTTTGGTTATCAATGGAAGCCCACTGGAAGGAAATTCACTTTAGGAGAACAGTGCCCTTTAACTAGGATAACTAAGTCTAAAGTAGTGCCTGTACGTCAATGGAAGCCAACTGGAAGGAAATTCCCTGTAGGAGAACAGTGCCCTTTAATTAGGTCTACTAAATCCGAAACGGTGCCTTTAATGCAACCCAAACACGTTAGTACTAGTGAAAGTGTCATCACTGAGAGATTTTGTAACAATTCTCATACATCGTTAACTATGTACCAACGTAGAAACAAACAGAAAAAGGCTACTTCCACTAGCATTCCAACTTCTACTGAGACTCAGGCAAATGATGCTCCTGTTCCCACTAACCAACTGGACCCCAACTTAAATTGGGGATCCAGCACTCCAAACTTTCTATTTTCGTCTGTTTTCAAATGCAGGTCGTACAGATCGTCCTTTGACATTTGGACTCAGGCTGCTCACAACATATGAGGGGAAATCACAAATGACGTCTGTTCACATCAGTTCAGGCCTCGATCTTCAACGACAAATGACGTTTGAACACTGCAGTTCAAGCCTCGGGCCTCAATGTCAACATAATGGTGTCTGCAGACAACACTTCAGGCCCCGTTCCTCAAAGAAAAGAAAGGTGTACGCTTAAGTGCACTTTATCTTCGGAAGAAGAGAAATCTTCTTGTTTCTGACTATTTTCATCAACAAGCTTCATACTTGTTCCATGCTCGTTCAGTCATCAAGTGGATCTACTTTCATTAAGATTGTATTTTTATTCACTCGATCAAAAATGGCAACCTCAAATGCAATTTTTGAGGGGGAGAAGTGTGAACAGTGGATCAACCTCATATGCACTTGTTCAATCAAAAATGGCAACCTCATATGCAATTTTTGAGAGGGAGAAGTGTGAACAGTGGATCGACGTACATTTGATTTTATGTTCACTCACTTGTTGGGCATGTGACTCTAATTATGATCGACGTACATTTGATTGTATGTTCACTCACTTGTTCGGCATGTGACTCTAATTATGACTACGGAGTTGATCAGGTATCACTTATTTGAGATTGAAATTGACTTTCACAAAGGCGTGATCTTATTTTATCGTGAAGTCGGGGTTGGTTGGATGCATGACTTTCAATGATAACTTGCTCGTGCTTAAGATTTAAGTTGAAGACTTAGTTTATCTAGTTACCAGCAGTCGGGGTAAATGTTTGACGACCTGGTTAACTATCACTTAAAGGAGTTATGTTGTAATACTTAGTGTCACACGCCGATGACGTTGTGGATAATCGCAAGAGGTGTTAATGTCTCATACTTTGGTTGGGTATTGAGTACTTAGGAATTTGCTTGGAGCATAAATTCTCTACACTGTTCTTCCAACATTAGTGCAAGCTTAAGTCACGAGAACGGGGAATTCTACTTCAGTTTCAAGTTTGGTATATCGGGTTTGCTCCATCAGTTATCACTTCAAATAGCCTACTTAAGGGTTGGTAAAGATAGTCAGAAAGAGTTTCGGTAGCGGTTGATTCTCACATGATCCATTTGAGCCAATTTTGTTCTTCTCACAAGATTTCAAGTATATGTGCGTAAAATGTGTTGCTGATTCTGAGGTATCAAAACCAGCAAGGGGGAAGGAGACATACATCTGAACGCACAATGAGTACACATGATGAACTTTACACTTCTTCTTAATTGAAGTTATTCCGGGAAGACAAATGTCATAACCGCAGAGAAAATCAGTGTTTTAACTCGTAGATTTTGGTGTATTATTCCAACTACATGGGGGAAGAGATGTAAGAAACAGTTTCTAATGATTAAAGAGGTACACAATTTTATGATTATTCCTTTGGTTAGTCGGTATCCTACAGAAGGAAAATGTGTTCATCCGGGACTTACTTGATTTTTACGGTACTGTTTTGGTGTTATCATTTCGACTACATCCGGTACTCAGTTGCTTTTGTGGTATTGTCTTGGTGTTATCATTTCGACTACATATGGGATAAATTGCTTACACTCGGGACTTAGTTGACTTTGGTGTAGCAATTTTCATCTGCAATTTCCTGAGAGAGAAAAGTGCATTTCCGGGTCTTAATTGATTTTGATGTTACGTTTTCGACTTCATTAATGGGATTAAGTGTGTACTTTGGGTTGTTTTTTTTTAAGCTTCATACAATGAGACTGATTGCATCACTTCAACTACTTGGGGGAAGTGGTCTCCTGATACCTTTGGTATGCATTTCTTCAGCCTTCAGTGGGAAGAAATATGAGAAGAATTACTCAAGCGTGAGATGATACATTGCTGATCTATTTGATGATCCCCCGAACGGATAATCACAATGATTATTCTTAAAAGGAGCAGCAATATTTGATGTGGTTTGCTACGGATTCCGCTGTGAACTTAACTAATGTAAGCTTGAAAGAGAGCTTTGAAACTGCTCAAAAAGAAGATTGTCGGTTTGGGGGGAAGCTATCAAAGCTTCACATTGAGAAGGCTCAAGTTCAAACGATTATTCAGGAGCCTCGAAAGCTTTGGTGGTGAAAGTTTAAGAGATTTTGACTACAGACTTCTACAACGTACAGAACGATATCCTTATTTCGGTATTCATGTCAACATCTTCTTAAATTGAATAATATATTTTGTACATATCTTAAACCAAAATGTAAATAGAAAAATATAAAACCAACAAAAACCATAAAAATCAGAAAAATAGAAAATTCCAAAAAAATAGTTTTTCATGGCATGTCTTCTGGTATCGATAACATTTACGGTCCTAGAAATGTCATTCAATAATGACGCGGGTCTTTAAATGAAGTTCGATCAAAAGTTCAAAACATGCCTATATGGCTTGCTATTACTTCAGATATGCAACCCGGTTTTTCAAAATGAGGAAAGCACGTCGGCAAAAAGACGGCTGTTCCTAACAACAGGTGAAGTTCACCCGGGCATGGATTACTTCATATCCGTGCATCCCTGATTTAGTGTACGGTTCAGTGCATTATTTCCTGATTAAGAAGAGAAGTCTTCTTTGTATACAAATAATTTTCCTTCTATGATTCTTCTGAAAATTATTTGTGAGACACATGGTGGTAACATGTTGTTTGAAATTCTTTCAGACTTGGATTGTTCATAAAATTTGTCACTCAATCAATGACTACAGCTCTTTAACTAGAATACGGGTCATTGATTGAGGGGGAGAGTGATTTCAAATTTTATATCATCAAACGGGTTTCTTGGTTATCTCATAATTGCTAGAAAAGGTTTTGTAGTTAATGGGGTATTTGTTGAAGAGGAACTTACTAAGCTTTATCTCAAATGGCTAAATGTGTTAGTTGTTAGAAAGATTAGGGCATTATGCGAAATTTTCTTATAGTTTCCTAAGTTTTATGTAACTAGAAGGTTCATTTGTGTCACTTTGGAATCCTCGTTTAATACCCTAAATACTTTAAAACTCAAAATCTAAAAGAAGTTAGAAAACCCATTGTGTTTGATGTTCTTGAATACTCCACAGGCATCTGTATGATCTGATTGAATGAGTTTCGAATGTTGATTGACTTTTGTTAGTCGATAGCTGTTTAATTATTATTGACATATTGTTTGTGTACTCAGAATATGCTTAGGTATTTAGCTATTGTGTTAGAATCATGTCCCTAAGATCCTGAGTTGAATGTTGAAATATGTGTGAATTGCCATGTTCATGATTGATGGTTGATCTTCATGCTAAATAGTGGTTTGATTAGGATATGAATATGGTATTATGAGTAGGCAAGCTGCTACGTGGTAGCGAGTAATGAAGAGTGAATCTGTATGTATGTATATCTGTGTTGATATTCTTATGCAGATTCCATGGCCAATATGAATGTGCCTGCTCCCGCTCTAACCATTTGATAAGATGTTCAAACTCTATTGACTGGCTCTGAATTCACCACAACAACAACATCGGCAGCAACAACAACAACAACACCTTCACCACTACCACCACCTTCACTTCGACAAAGCTTTACTAATTCTGATCTCGCCGAGTGGGGATCTACAATACTTGAGTAGTTTTGTTGGTGGATGGATTATTGATGTTGACTACTGACTCCCTCAGAGAAGCGAATGATCACATCATCTGTGTGTAACGGTCAACTTCATATGTGTCGTAACAGTTATCTTGTACATAATAAGCAGTGAATAAAATGTGGTTGTTATGTGTCAGTGTATGATTTTTTTAAATTCAAAATCTTCCAAACTTATCATACCTGACACTAACATTCTCCCTCATTGATTGAGGGGGAGCATAATAATGTTCCATTATCAGAATACATTGAATCAGACCACATTGTCTCCCAAATTTTCTAACTTATTTAAATCAATTGAGATCCCAAATCTCAAAAGGTTTGAAAATTTTGATCGAGGGAGAGAATGTGATTTAAATATGAAAATCTGATAAAAAATGTGATCTTTTGGTCTCAAGTGTAGGCTCTCCCATATGCGCAAAACTCTTTCGTATATCGATGCACATATTGAGGGGGAGCGAATGATTTATGATGGCAATTGTGGAAGAATACCAAAGACCGACCATTTTATTTAATGTACTGGAGTTATAAGGATGGTAAGGTTAGGTATCAGTTCCCACGATCCCGCCAGAGCCGGAGGGATCTACCCAGGGATAATCCACTAGTTAGTGTAGAAGTCCTTAGGTATGATTAAAAAAGGAGCAATGTGAGAATAAGGGAAGAGTGCCGACTGAGATGGAGCTAGTACTGGAACAAACCCAACAAGGTACTAGTGATGAAGTCTCGGTAAGCGCTGAAGGGGTTAAAGAATGAAAAAGAAATGTAAAGATAAAGGGTGAAAAGAAAGAAGCCCTCCTTACACATTTGGTAGAAACCGGGTCAATACATATGATGTCAGAATCACGTAGTTGATTGCTGACATTGAAGACAAGTATCATGGACCTAGTGATATGCTGCACTACCCTCCCTAGCCAATCAAGGTCTCTCAAAAGACTCTTGTTTCATTCACACGGAGATTCACTCATTACTATTGACTCTCTCACTCCAAGTTAGTTGATATTGAAAAGGTGGCAGTCTGCTGCAGCCTCTGATTACTAAATCAAAACGCACTATCGAGTCTAGAGCCAAGAGATCATCCATAAATCTCATTATGACACATTTCCAATATGCTTGTTATTTCATAAACCGTGAAAAACAAGAAATATATATATATTAAGAGTCCTACGCATTATCCTTGAGGTATTGCCAGAACATCCGAGTGATACATAAAGTATTCACAATGAAGATGGAAATCCTTCTAGAGCCAACATCAAAGAAGCTCTTGGTGGGTGACATGTGAGATCCTTCATGGATCAAACTTGTGACAACTGGAAAGAAACGATGGGGCGATTCACATTTGAATCAAACTTGTTCCAGGAAATGAATTGACAGTCTCATTAATCAGTGAATTTTAATTCACTGATTCACTCTACCGTGTTGTCTGCTTTGAGACATTCCAGTATGAGAACATGCTTAGTATGACGATTCCGATGTTAATTCGTTGGATGATTCTTTACAACAAGCTGGAAATTCCTGTCAAGGAGAATTTTCTTTAAAGGGGATTCTACCTAATCACAGGTCGGTCCTCACGGAACCGAAGGTTAATCCAACCACACCGAACGAAAGACAAAGCCATACTCGTTCTCCAACTTTATTGCTAACTGTTTTTATTTCAGATTTATATAAAGATGGTGATGGTGGTACCTAATTCCAGCAGAGACATGTCAATCTACACCCCATGCTCACACGAGCAATTCATTATCAAAGGATCATGAAAGTTGAGAGACTTACAAAAATGCTTCCGCAACTCTGATGCAAAGTCTCCTGATCCAAAAAAGTGTGAGCATGTCGGTCCAATGGTCACTACATCACATGAAAGCGATACTACAAAGGATGAACTTGGAGATTTACGGTAGCTGATGGTCTCAAGGAATGCTCAAAGATCACATATGCCAAAGGAACATTAATCACACGATCATTGCTTGAAGTACAAAGTGTGCTGAACTTGAAGAATCAAAAGACTACGAGCTAGGAATTTACAGTCATGTAATAGAATGCTAGAATTCAAAGTGTATTTTACAGGGTTACCTCCCTTAGGGGGAGATTGTTAGGAATATAAATATTCATATGAAAGACTCGGTCACCCCGAGTATCTATTACCATTAAGTAGCTCGTAGGATTATTAGTATTAGTTTAGTTATCGTAGTATTCATGGAGTTGGGTCGGGTCTTTACCCACTGTCAGCTCACTCCACAGCCCACATAGGGCGTTTATGTTTGTTGTATAAATACCCTCTCCCACCAAAGGAGAGGGTTCGAGCTTTCATTTCACTTAATCTAATATCTCATTGTTTCTCTCACTAGAAAGTTTGCCTCTCCTCTCTTTCTCTCTAAAGTTTCGGCCAAACATCAAGATTTGAGTGTGTTATGTGTTATTTGATATGTTACAGTTAGTGTGTTGATCAAGTGGATCAAGAGTAGAGTGTAAGGATCGTGTTGATCGTGTGATTAGTAAGGATCGTGTTGATCGTGAGTGAGATTGGTTCTAGCTAGATTAGTACTCGACATTTAGCTTAGTGTCAGAAATTGTGATAAGCGACGTTGTACGTTTTTCTCCGCTTGAAGGGAGCTTGTTGACATAGTGCTTAGAACTCTTGAGTTGGATACTCGGGGAGTGGAGTAGGGCGAAGAAGAGCTTCGTTGCCGAACAACTATAAATATCGTTGTCACGGTTTAATCTTTCCATCTCTACTCTTTATATTTATTGTTTAGACTTGATAGTATAGATAAGCGTTCATATTGGTGTCGGTTGATTTCACAAATAATTGAATCAAAGTTCTTCACAAGTAAACTTTTATAACTAATGAAAAATGGTAAAACTATTCAACCTCCCCTTCTAGTTTTCCACAATTGGTACCAGACCTACGTCAGGCAAGATTTTAAAATAAATTGTATTTTAAAACTTGAATCGTGTAACACCCCCAATTTCGCGATACGCAGCGGAATTCAAACTGGGTGTTACTTCATGGCATAATAGTTATAATGATAGAAAATGATCTCTACTTGAGTCGTTTTAAAAGATTTACCATTCGAATATCAGAGTTTATGAAATGAGGTCTCAGTAGTTGTAAGATTTACAAAATAAGTTTTCGAATGATAATAAAATTTATAGCCTTCTTGATGTATCCGTGCTCCTCCGTGCCATCCTCGTTCATTATGGACCTGAGATAGACATGCTAAAAGTGTCAACACAAAGGTTGGTGAGTTCATAGAGTTTGTAAGCAAAAATAGTTGATTCCAATAGTTTCAAGTGTGAAATGATAATTGTAATAAATACAAATATTGATGAAATAAGTAGTGGGTTACGTTGTTATACACCCGTAGTTTGTTTGTTTGCCCTAACTGGGTCAACACAAAAGTGGAGTGAATTCATAGTGTTTGTAATTGTAATCAGTTTGAACACAAGTCTATGATTGCATGTGAATTACAATCATATTTGAAATAGTGATATTGCAGTTGGATATATTGCCCTAAGTCTCATGACACGCAAACGTTAACAGTGTATTGTGAAATGGTGTGAATTATGGCCCTCGTGTAGGAGATTGCCATCTTCCTATTTCCTTCAAATATAATGCATTCGACTAATCCGGCTAGCAACTAAGGCTATCCATCCGGCACTAGTTCAAATAGGCAGTCAGCCTCCAATAGATCTATTCACTATATTCGCGTTCACTCGCAAGTGATTAATGGTTCATGATGTGAGGGGCTTTTGGCAATAGTGTAACTTAGGCAATATCAATCGGTGTATCATACAGAAAATACTTTTGTTCTGTTTTGTAGCATGTATCACCTTAGGAGATAGAAAAACGTATAAAAGTGGGTATATGAACTCATGGTAATTCTTAAAAGTGTATATTACTTGTGTAAGTGAAAACAAGATTTATGTTTCAATAAATGAATAGAGTGTGTCATCAAATGAGTACAATGTTTAAGGTAAACGAGTAAATTTGTAAGTAAAACGAGCATGTATCTCCCCCAAAGAGTTCAAAATAAGTGAAAGATGGGGCTATGACTCACCTTGGAATGTGGTGACGTAAGTATCACAACGGTGCCAAGGAGTATGGCAGAACAATGTAAGGAGTATAGCACAACGATACAAAATTTGCATAACCTAATGAATATAAGCTTGTCTCAAAATATGACAAGCGGAAAGTAATCGATACGTACGAGTTATAAAAGATAGAGGATTTT
The DNA here is from genome assembly GCA_021014915.2 of Artemisia tridentata subsp. tridentata. Lineage (NCBI taxonomy): Eukaryota > Viridiplantae > Streptophyta > Magnoliopsida > Asterales > Asteraceae > Artemisia > Artemisia tridentata. The sequence continues at coordinate 209,750,131 of CP139502.1, forward strand.
AGTTTTCGTGGAATATTTGTATCAATGTTTGTAAAAGTTTAGTATCATCGTTCTAGTGGTGGTATGAAGTCATAGACTCAGACAAAACGCACGCCAAAGTGATGAACTCAAATAAGTACATTTTATTATCATCATTTATCCTATTTATTTGACTTGTTTTATTATATTATATATGAGAATTGATACGTTAATGTTTACTTTTGTAATTCTCAAGTAAAAACAAGTATTATGTGAAACTTGGCGATTTTGGACTAATTATGGAGCAAAACAAGCAAGATGTTAAGAGTCTACTGAAATGTACAAGATCAAGATCATTCTGCTCCAGATACGCCGCAACATACTTCTTACATACGGCGTATCACTATCAAGATTTCACAAGTTACAATCCAAGACAGCAAAGGACATGCGCCGCATAGAGAAATGGAGTTACGCCGCATCTTAAGGCGGTGTACGAATATTCCTGAATATATTAATCTTGGACCCCACGCGAAGTTAAGTCAATGCGCCGCATCTACTTATCCTATGCGCCGCATCTAACCCTCAGACAGAAACTATAAATACCCCAAGGCCAGACGAATTTCGGGAGACTAAACTTTAGAGACCGAAGACAGAAGAACCCTAGGAGACGAATTCAGACGTATTAGCAGCACAAGACACACCCTGAACGAAGATACAAGAGCTGTAAGAAGGTCCTGCATGTATTCAATTCATTAAGTAGTTTTGTTTTATTGTATTAGTACACTTTAATTCATCAGGATTGATGGGCCGACGTCATGTGACTACGGAATATCATGTCCACCCCTTAAAATTGCTTTCCCATTAATTAAAGTTTATATGTTGATGTCTTTGGTGACTTTTATTAGTGCATTGATAACCTCTGTGTCTAGCTGAGCTTTGCTTGGGTCGCCATGCCCCTTCCTCGCCTATTTATTCTATCGTTTCTAGGATAGTGGGATAGACATAAGTGATCATTAAGGGTTTACTCGTCGATAAGATTAGAGCCAACGAGAAAGGGTTAATTATATACACTTCATATAAAACTAGCAATAAAACAAGTGACAAGCTACTTAATTATCAGGACAGGTCTTCTTATTGTCTCAAGTATCTATCTGTGTACGTGTGTGCTAATCGCTGATTCGTGCTCATTAGTTTAGTTTACTATTTAATCATAACCAAACCGTGCCAGTCTCTCAGGCTGAAACCCCCTTGCGTTAGATTAGGTTGTATAGCTAACTTAGGATATTAAAATACTGATTAGAATAACTAGATAATACGTTCCACTCTTAGTGATCGACACTCTACTTACCATTATATTCATACTGACCGGGTACACTGCTCGTTAAGTGTGCGTGTTATTGATAAGTCGGCTAAATATAAATTTAAAACTTGAGTAGGCATTAATACTGCTAAACCGCAACGACACATCGCACGTATCAAGTTTTTGGCGCCGTTGCCGGGGAGTGAATTGTTATTATCTGTTAATTTGATTAGTATTTTAATTAGGTTTTGTTTTAAATTTTTAGATTCTAACCACTAACCCTGTTATATATTAGATAAATTACATTCATTGTATTATTTGCATATTTTCTGTTTTTGTGTGTTTTTATTTTCTTTAATTTTTGTTTCTTTTTGTTTATTTTTATTTTAGTTTTTTGTTTTTCTGTATTTTTTCTGCATTCTGCTATCGTTGTATTGTGCTGATACAAACGATACGGCGCATCTGTTTTCACAGATACGGCGTATTGCGTTTAATTTTTATAAAATACAACGCGTTTAATAAATTCGAGTACGACGCATCTTCCCCAAGTACGGTGTATTGTGTTTTTAATAAGAAATTTTTCTAAACCATAACGCCATACGACGCATCTGTTTTAACAGATACGGCGTATTTTATATTTAAAATTAAAAAACAGTTTTCGAATTATTAAACAGATACGACGCATCGATCTCTATCGATACGGCACATCTACTAAATAAAAAATCTTGTATTTTGAAATGCAACGAAAATACGGCGCATTAACTTTTGTTAATACGACGCATTTAATTTTAATAAATATAAACGATTTTTGATAATAAAACTGATACGGCGCATTCTAATTATAAGCGGCGTATCTATTTTCTGAATAAAAGTCTGATTAAATTTTAACGATTATAAGATACGGCGTATCCAACTTTTTGGATATGGCGCATCGTCTACAAATATCAGCAACTTTTATTTTACTTTGATTGTTTCACTCTTCTTTTGCACGAGTAAGTTTTATTTCAGGAAGATGGACGATCCGGATATTACAATGGAAGAATATGTTAGGTTTGAAGAGGAAAAAGCCTAGAGCAATAATCAGGTGTATAACTGGAAGAGAGCAAGATATTGTGCACAAGTCATTGAGACGAAAGAAATCACTATGGAAGAATACTTGATTTTAGGACAAGAAAAGTCAAGGAAAGAAAGAAACAAATTGCCATTTCAACACACTTGGTGTATGTCAAATGATGATGAAGAAGATTCATATACCGTGAAACCAATTCCGGCAATTGTTATTGATAATTCTTTTTCTCCGGAGATTGCACAAGATGATGTGTATACGGAACCTTACGTTGAAGAATATTCTGCAATCGTATTACCACCATTAGACAATCCAACGGATGAAGATGAAAAGTATTCTAATTTTGATTTCGAACCATTTGACGCCATAGTTTATGATGACATACCTCAACCAGATTTTGACCCAACGAGGGATTTTGAAGAAATCTGGGATTACTTATTTAAGGATAAAATTCGGGACGATTATGAAATTGCAAGACCACTAGTTGAAGATGGAGATTCACAAGATGAATTGGAGTCACTTACAACACAAATGGTACAAATTTATTTAATATTATTAATCCCGTTACTAATAATCTTGCTAGTTTTCCTAAACAGGTTGCAAAACAAAAGAATGATGAGGTCAAATTTATTACACTACCTATTGAAGCATGATGAACTCAAATAAGTACATTTTATTACCATCATTTATCCTATTTATTTGACTTGTTTTATTATATTATCTGTGAGAATTGATACGTTAATGTTTACTTTTGTAATTCTCAGGTAAAAACAAGTATTATGTGAAACTTGGCGATTTTGGACTAATTATGGAGCAAAACATGCAAGAAGTTAAGAGTCTACTGAAATGTACAAGATCAAGATCATTCTGCTCCAGATACGCCGCATCTTACTTATTATACACGGCGCATCACTATCAAGATTTCACAAGCTACGATCCAAGACAGCAAGGACATGCGCCGCATCCAAGAATGGAGTTACGCCGCATCTTCTGGCGGTGTACGAATATTCCTGAATATATTAATCTTGGACCCCACGCGAAGTTAAGTCAATATGCCGCATCTACTTATCCTATGCGCCGCATCTACCCCTCAGACAGAAACTATAAATACCCCAAAGTCAGACGAATTTCGGAGAGCCTAGTTTTAGAAAACCGAAGACCACAGAAACCCTAAGCCGAATTCAGACGAAGTAGCAGCACAAGACACACCTTGAACGAAGATACAAGAGCTCTAAGAAGGTCCTGCATGTATTCAATTCATTAAGTAGTTTTGTTTTATTGTATTAGTACACTTTAATTGGTCAGGATTGATGGGCTTGTGTCATTGATTTAATCATGCACTTCAACTCCCCTTAAAATTGCTTTCCCATTAATTAAAGTTTATATGTTGATGTCTTTGGTGACTTTTATTAGTGCATTGATAACCTCTGTGTCTAGCTGAGCATTGCTTGGGTCGCCATGCCCCTTCCTCGCCTATTTATTAGATCGCCTATGCATTCTGTCGTCTGTAGAAAAGTAGGAAGAAAGATAAGTAGGATAGTCATAAGTAATCATTAAGGGTTTACTCGCCGATAAGATTAGAGCCAACGGGAAAGGATTAATCTCGGTGCGTTGCATCGAACTATACACTTCATATAAAACTAGCAATAAAACAAGTGACAAGCTACTTAACTATCAGGACAGGTCTTCTTATTGTCTCAAGTATTTATCTGTGTACGTGTGTGCTAATCGCTGATTCGTGCTTATTAGTTTAGTTTATATTTAATCATAATCAAACCGTGCCAGTCTCTCAGGCTGAACCCCCATGCGTTAGATTAGGTTGTATAGTTAACTTAAGATATTAAAATACTGATTAGAATAACTAGATAATACGTTCCACTCTTAGTGATCGACACTCTACTTACCATTATATTCATACTGACCGGGTACACTACTCGTTAAAGTGTGTGTTATTGATAAGTCGGCTAAATATAAATTTAAAACTTGAATACTGCTAAAACCACAACGACATACCGTGGGTATAAAAATTAGAGCAATACACACGCACATCAAGTTTTTGGCGCCGCTGCCGGGGAGTGAATTGTTATTATTTGTTAATTTGATTAGTATTTTAATTAGGTTTTTCTTTTTAATTTTTACTCTAACCGCTAACTCTGTTGTATATTAGTTAAATTGCATTCATTGTATTTTTTGCATATTTTCTATTTTTGTGTGTTTTTATTTTTGTTTGTTTTTATTTTTGTTTTTCTTTTTCTATTTTCTTGTATTCTGCAATCGTTGTACTGAGCTAATTCAAACGATACGGCGCATCTATTTTCATAGATACGGCGTATTGCGTTTACTTTTTATAAAATACAACGCGTTTAATAAATTCGATACGACGCATCTTTCCCCAAGATACGGCGTATCTGTTTTTAATAAAAAAAAAATTCTAAACGATAACGCCATACGGTGCATCTGCTTTAGCAGATACGGCGTATCTATTATTTTAATTAAAGACAGTTTTCGAATTATTAAACAGATACGATGCATCGATTTATATCGATACGGCACATCTACTGAATCAAAAATTTGGTATTTTGAAACGTAACGAAAATACGGCGCATTAACTTTTGTTAATACGACGCATTTAATTTTAATTTAGATACGTTGATTTTTGATAACTTAAAACTGATACGGCGCATTCTAAATTTATAAGCGGCGTATCTATTTTCTGAATAAAAGTCTGATTAAATTTTAACGATTATAAGATACGGCGTATCCAACTTTTTGGATACGGCGCATCGTCTGCAGATATCAGCAACTTTTATTTTTCTTATTTCCGAACGGAAAATACTCTGACCCTTATACTAGGAAATTTTTACTTTGAAATCTACCTGTCTTTAATTTTCAGGAACAATGTTCGATATTTTCCCCAACTGGTTCGGAAGACCCCAAAGAAACCTTACCATGGAAGAGTTTGCACTACAAATCGCTCAAGCAAATGAAAAAGAACATCATGAAGCAAGAAACTTTATTAATGAATTCAAAGGCAGTCATGAGCTGTTACTAAAGGAACAAAACAACATGATTAATGGATTGGCAATTGAAGTGCACCAATTGTCAACGGCGCTTAACAAGATTCTTTTGGTAAAGCAAGATTTGAAAGGGATTACAACTAGAGGCGGAAAGTCAACCTTTCAAATCGGAGAAACACCCGAGGATGACAGTACAAACAAGATTTCCCCTGAATCTTTATCATCTGAGCAAGAGCAACCAAAAGAGACTAATCCAGAACCTGTAATTAGAGAAGAACCTTCTGTTGAACCTAAACAATCAACACTACCTTTCCCACATAGGATAAGGAAGGAGAAAGAAGATGCCTATCAAAAGAAGTTCTTGGAAAATCTCAAGCAGCTGCAGCTAAGCATATCATTTATGGAAGCCCTAGTGCAAATGCCAAAATACGCTAAATATCTGAAGAGCTTACTTACAAAAAAATCCAAACTTGAAGAGGCTTGCACTGTAACAATGGGGGAAAGAAGCTCAGCAGCATTGCTCAACAAACTTCCATCTAAGGAAAAAGATCCAGGGAGTTTCACTATTCCTTGTGAAATTAAAATTTTACATATTGGAAATGCTTTAGCCGACCTAGGAGCTAGTATAAGTCTTATGCCCTTTTCTATGTATGAAAAATTAGGCCTTGGTGAGCCAAAACCTACTAGGATGTGCTTAGAGCTAGCTGATAGGTCCATACAATACCCATTAGGAATAGCTGAAAATATACTAATAAAAGTTGATAAATTTGAATTACCTATTGACTTTGTTATCCTCGATATGCCCGAAAATTCTAGAACTCCTATAATATTAGGACGACCATTTTTAGCCACTGCTAGGGCCATAATTGATGTTTTTAATATAAGGATAACTCATACCATAGGAAACGACGAGGTTGAATTTAATATGGAACAATCTATGAGTAAAACTAATTCTGAAGACGATGAATGCTATAATATCGATGTTTCTGATGACACGATTAATCAATTTACTCAGAAATTGTTAAAAAGTAATTTGCTTGATTCTTTTCTACTTAAAAATTTAGAAAACACAATTGCTATAGAAGATCAAGTTGATGAAAATACTTTTGATAATTATTTCGCTGTTGATTCCGCTGTTTGTAACGCCATGCGGCGCATAGGAAATAACGATGCGGCGCATTTATTTGATGACAGCAACGAAATAATTAAAGAACAATTTTATTCCGCAAGTTCTAATGAAATTCATAATGTTAAACCTGTACTTAAGGATCTCCCTTCCGCTTTGGAATATGCCTATTTAAATGGGGACACTAATTCGCCCGTTATTATTGCATCTGACCTAACGCCAAAAGAAAAAGAATCCCTTTTGCAGGTATTATATAAACGAAGAGGAGCATTAGCATGGAGCATGTCTGATATTAAGGGAATTAGCCCGTCATTCTATACACATAAAATCCTTATGGAGGATGAATTCAAACCAACTATCCAACCCCAAAGGCGTTTGAATCCAAAAGTCCAAGACGTGGTGAAAAATGAAATTGTGAAATTACTTGACTCCGGACTTATCTACCCAATTTCCGACAGCTCGTGGGTCAGTCCTATCCACGTTGTACCAAAAAAAGGAGGAATGACGGTAGTACTCAATGACGATAATGAGCTAATCCCTTCAAGAACTGTTACTGGATGGAGAGTTTGCATCGATTACCACAAACTCAATGATGCTACGCGAAAAGATCACTTCCCTCTTCCATTTATTGATCAAATGTTAGAAAGACTATCAGGACATGATTATTATTGTTTTTTAGATGGTTTTTCAGGTTTCTTCTAAATACCCATTGCCCCCGAAGATCAAGAGAAGACGACTTTCACCTGCCCTTATGGAACCTTCGCCTATAGGAGAATGCCGTTCGGACTATGCAACGCCCCTGCTACTTTCTAACATTGTATGACGGCTATCTTCCATGATATGGTAGAAGACTTTATGGAAGTCTTCATGGACGACTTCTCGGTGTTCGGTAACTCATTTAGTGATTGTCTCTTTAAACTTGATAAAATGCTTGCTAGGTGTGAAGAAACTAACCTTGTTCTTAATTGGGAAAAATGTCATTTTATGGTTAGAGAGGGAATTGTGTTAGGACATAAGATTTATGGGAAAGGTATAGAAGTCGACAAAGCTAAAATTGATGTAATTGCCAAACTACCTTACCCCACTAATGTAAAAGGTGTTAGAAGCTTTTTAGGGCATGCTGGATTTTATCGTAGGTTCATAAAGGATTTTCAATGATATCTAGGCCTATGACCCAATTATTTCTAAAAGATGCGAAGTTTGATTTTTCTGAAGATTGCAAAAAGGCATTTAATATACTTAAAGAAAAACTAACTACTGCACCTATTATAATTTCGCCGAATTGGAATCTGCCTTTTGAACTAATGTGTGATGCTAGTGATTATGCTGTTGGAGCTGTACTTGGCCAAAAGATAGATAAGAAATTTAAGCCAATTTATTATGCTAGCAAAACATTAAATAATGCCCAAGAACATTACACCGCCACGGAAAAAGAACTTTTAGCAGTAGTTTTTGCATTCGATAAATTTAGGTCATATCTTATATTGTCAAAAACTATGGTTTACACTGACCATTCTGCTTTGAAGTATTTGTTCAATAAACAGGATGCCAATCCAAGGCTTATTAGGTGGGTTTTATTGCTCCAAGGATTCGATATTGAAATTAAGGATAAAAAGGGTGCCGAGAATCTAGCTGCTGACCACTTATCTAGACTTGAAAACCCTGATATGGAGGTGCTTGATGAAAGGGAAATAGCTGATGACTTTCCTGATGAACACCTTATGATGGTAAGAATTAAGAGCAATAATAATGGACCATGGTATGCCGACTATATAAACTTTATTGTTGCAAATGAAATTCCAAAAGGGCTAACATCCGAAGAGAAGAGAAGATTTCTAAATCGCGCTAGTGAGTATATTTGGGATGAACCTTATGCCTTTAAATTATGTCCTGACAATATTATACGTAGATGCGTAGACGGAGATGATGTCCCAGCAATATTAGCACATTGCCATTCAGGACCGACGGGGGGACATCACGGTGCAATTATTACAAGAAGAAAAATCCTAGATGCGGGATTTTATTGGCCCACTATGTTGGATGATGCAAAAGATTATATAAAAGGATGTGATGCGTGTCAACGATCCGGAAATATAACATCAAGAAACGAAATGCCTCAAAATTATATCCATGTATGTGAAGTTTTCGACATATGGGGATTGGACTTCATGGGACCGTTTCCTGAATCTAAAGGTAATAAGTATATTTTGGTTGCTGTTGACTACGTATCAAAATGGGTTGAAGCGCAAGCATTACCAACAAACGACAACAAGGTAGTACTTAAATTTTTGCAAAGTTTGTTCTCTAGGTTTGGAATTCCTAAAGCATTGATTAGTGATAGGGGAACACACTTTTGCAATCACCATCTGGGAAGAGCCTTGCAAAAATATGGAGTGTATCATAGGGTTTCCACTGCATACCATCCTCAATCCAATGGGCAAACTGAAGTAACCAATAGGGCTATAAAGCGAATTCTTGAAAAAATGACTGGATATAATCCGAAAGGGTGGTCTGATAAGTTAAATGATGCTTTATGGGCATTTCGTACAGCGTATAAGACACCAACGGGATGCACTCCATTTCGTCTTGTATACGGAAAAGCATGCCACCTACCGGTCGAAATAGAACAAAGTGCACATTGGGCTTTGACGAATTGTAACATGGATATGGAAGCTGCAACGAAGAACCGTTTCATGGAACTTAATGAACTCTATGAACTAAGAGATGAGGCCTACAAAAATACTAAGATCTACAAAGAAAGAACTAAAAGATGGCATGACTCGAGGTTACATGGAGATAAAACATTTACTATTGGAGAGAAAGTGCTGCTATTTAATTCCAGATTAAAGATGTATCATGGTAAACTTAAATCAAGATGGACGGGTCCGTTCGTTGTCATGAAAGTGTATCCATATGGAACTATTGAAATATGCGATAAAAATGGTTATATATTCAAGGTAAACGGGCAACGAGTCAAGAAATACTTTGATAATAAAATTGAGGATACTGAGAATGAGGTGGTGGAGTTTGAACCTGAAGTATTGAAATAAAGAACTGAACGTGAGTCTAACTTGAAGACTCTGGAATAAAGACAAGTGCTTACCGGGAGACAACCCGGAGAAATTTTTTACTATTCTGTTCTGTGTCGAGTCAGTCAGGCCCGCAGAAGATACGGCGCATCTCAATCCTGAGATGCGACGCATCTCCTGCAATGGTCATATCTTACTTTATTTTCTGCATTTTTATTTTTGACTTTAAAACTTTCTGTCAGTATTTTAATGCGGCGCATCCCTGGTTAAGGATGCGACGCATCTTCTATTCTGATTCGTATTTATTCCAGGCTCGATACGGCCCATCTTCTTCCATAAGATACGGCGTATCGACTGACCTGATGATTTTCAGTTTAATTTTTATGTTTTATTTTTACTAACTACTAATGTATTATGCAAGTTTGAACCTTCTTAACTTAGGTGTGTTAAAGTCTTGATGGTATTATAGATTCCTGCATTTCCTGTGGATACATCAAATATGAAGCTTAAACGTTCTCATCCACAAGGAAGTTGATTTTTGCTTTTATACAAATAATGGAGGATCATACCGAGCAAATCTCAGGGGAGTTTTTCTGTTCTAATTCTTTTATTTTCCAGTTTTTAACCTTTGATACAAACAACGAGGACGTTGTTTAACTTAAGTGGGGGGATTGGAGAATTAGAACACTTACTTGTCCTAAACTTTTTCAAAATATGCTTAAAATGCGCTTAATATATCAAAAAAAATAAAATTTTAGCATGTTTTTGTTTAAGTCTAAATTACATAGCTGCACACATGACGTTAATTTCAAAAATTGTGAACTTTTCAAAATTCACAAATCTATGAGTGAGCCGGTGACTTGTAAACTTTAGAACTTGGCTTGTATACTATTCGAGACCACCATAATCAGTATTATCTATATAATTGGAATGACTTGTCTAAATTGGTAAATTTCTATGATTACAACCAAATAGCCTTTATATGTTATGTGTTATTAGCTAACTACACTGGTTAGTTAACCCCCGTATAAACCCTTTTGTTACTCTCATTTTTAGAGTAAGATACCCCTAGAAAAACACTCAGAGCCATTCCTTTCGTTTCTTACACCTTTGTTATAATGTTTCGTTACACCCTTACACCTTAGCCTACCCTGTAGATTAAAATCCGTGGTTAGTTAATTGCTTTAGGCAAAGTGTGTTTCCTTACATTACCTGTGTTCGCGTGCGTAATTCATTATCTATGGTTAGGTTGGGAAATTGCACAATGCAATTGGAGTGAAAGTAAATATTGTATATCTTTGAGTTTATTTTTCGTGTGTTTACTACTTTCACTATTACCGTTATTTCTGAAGTCATGAAAAGTATGGAAAAATTATCCAGAGTTATCAATATAGTGATGTGGTGAAATTTTACACATCTATGTTTATGTTTCAAGTTCAAATAAAAAAAAAAAATCGAAAAAATAGAAAAGAAAAAGAAAAAGGAAAAGTTGGATGTTTGTTTAACCAACTTATGTAAAGTTTTGTATTAAGTGGTCGATATCACCACTAGTTGTTGTATATTATATCTATGGATTGAATGGGAGTTGGACGTTATGGGAACGCCAACTAAAGGTTATTCTTTGATTAAGATCTTGTTGAGTATAATTCGTGTCTACCTAAAGCGTGTGTTTCAAGTGTTAAAGCGTGAGTTATTCTATGATATGAGTCTTATTCATGGGATGGTTGGGATAGCAATTTACCACACTTAGGATTTTAATTTATCTGTTTTGTTTATTTTTCATTTTACACCAATTTATATACCAAATATTATCCACACCCTATATTATTCTTTATCCAAACCTTTGATTTATTGAGATTAGGGATTTGAGCAATCTTAAGTATCGTAGTCGTGGATTCGGCTATGTATTTAAGATTTTGTCGCCCTTTTTGATATAATATTATTGGTGAAGATTACTTGGTCCTATCTTTAGCCTATTCGAGTTAAGGATTTGAGCAATTGCAAGTATCGTGTTCGTGGATTCGATCATGTATTTGTGATTTTGTCGCCTTTTCTGGAATTTGAGATCGATAGAGATTAAGAAGAATGATTAACCCTTAACCAACAAACCCTTTTTGCCGCTTTAGACTTGTTATTCCTTGGCTTTAGTGGGGGAGATGCATATACTTGTCAAGCTTATGATAGAATATTCGTCATGACTGGACAATTAAACGATTAGATTTGCTTTTATCAATATATTTTATTTTACTTCTAATTCGTTAAGTGTTTGGTTGTGTGATTATAACAAAATGAATACATGCTTAAATATAAAAATAAATCCTAACATCTTTTAGGATACATTTTCATAAGATTAATTCTAAGGTTTACATGGGGACAAGTAAAGTTCAAGTGGGGGGATATTTGATGAACTCAAATAAGTACATTTTATTACCATCATTTATCCTATTTATTTGACTTGTTTTATTATATTATCTGTGAGAATTGATACGTTAATGTTTACTTTTGTAATTCTCAGGTAAAAACAAGTATTATGTGAAACTTGGCGATTTTGGACTAATTATGGAGCAAAACATGCAAGAAGTTAAGAGTCTACTGAAATGTACAAGATCAAGATCATTCTGCTCCAGATACGCCGCATCTTACTTATTATACACGGCGCATCACTATCAAGATTTCACAAGCTACGATCCAAGACAGCAAGGACATGCGCCGCATCCAAGAATGGAGTTACGCCGCATCTTCTGGCGGTGTACGAATATTCCTGAATATATTAATCTTGGAACCCACGCGAAGTTAAGTTAATGCGCCGCATCTACTTATCCTATGCGCCGCATCTAGCCCTCAGACAGAAACTATAAATACCCCAAAGTCAGACGAATTTCGGAGAGCCTAGTTTTAGAAAACCGAAGACCACAGAAACCCTAAGCCGAATTCAGACGAAGTAGCAGCACAAGACACACCTTGAACGAAGATACAAGAGCTGTAAGAAGGTCCTGCATGTATTCAATTCATTAAGTAGTTTTGTTTTATTGTATTAGTACACTTTAATTGGTCAGGATTGATGGACTTGTGTCATTGATTTAATCATGCACTTCAACTCCCCTTAAAATTGCTTTCCCATTAATTAAAGTTTATATGTTGATGTCTTTGGTGACTTTTATTAGTGCATTGATAACCTCTGTGTCTAGCTGAGCATTGCTTGGGTCGCCATGCCCCTTCCTCGCCTATTTATTAGATCGCCTATGCATTCTATCGTCTGTAGAAAAGTAGGAAGAAAGATAAGTAGGATAGTCATAAGTAATCATTAAGGGTTTACTCGCCGATAAGATTAGAGCCAACGAGAAAGGATTAATCTCGGTGCGTTGCATCGAACTATACACTTCATATAAAACTAGCAATAAAACAAGTGACAAGCTACTTAACTATCAGGACAGGTCTTCTTATTGTCTCAAGTATTTATCTGTGTACGTGTGTGCTAATCGCTGATTCGTGCTTATTAGTTTAGTTTATATTTAATCATAATCAAACCGTGCCAGTCTCTCAGGCTGAACCCCCTTGCGTTAGATTAGGTTGTATAGCTAACTTAAGATATTAAAATACTGATTAGAATAACTAGATAATACGTTCCACTCTTAGTGATCGACACTCTACTTACCATTATATTCATACTGACTGGGTACACTGCTCGTTAAAGTGTGTGTTATTGATAAGTCGGCTAAATATAAATTTAAAACTTGAATACTGCTAAAACCACAACGACATACCGTGGGTATAAAAATTAGAGCAATACACACGCACATCAAAGCACATGAAGCACCTGTGATCAACCCGTTTTTGGTGGAGCTCGAGGAAGAGTTTGGTGATGAGCTCTTAAACATTGCTATGATTGATGAAGATGATGATTTCGACCCTATGAAGGATATAGAGGAACTCAAACTTTTACTTGCCAAAGACCCTTTCTCATCTTCTGCGGAAGTCAAGGGACGCCTTACTACCAAAGAGACTTACCAAGAAGAAAGGAGACTCATTTTTCCTCGACACACTAATCTTTCAGATGGAATGGTCAAGTCATCCAATTTATCAACCAAACCGGGTAAGGATAGGAAAGATGTACACATATTGCCAAGGTATGATCTTTATTTATTTCTTCCATCTTTAATAGCAAATTTACACTCTTTTCGTGTTTATTGCTACTATCACCCGCACTTGATCCCAAGTGGGGGGAACAACACCCTATTACACAGTAAATAAGGGTGGAGTCAGGCTCGTGACTCGAACAAAAACAAGCGCTTCGTGGGAGGCAACCCATGCTTATCTTTTATTTTATTTTCTGATTTTGTATTGAGTCTGTCAGATCTGCAGTTGATGTGCCGCATCTCCATCATAGAATGCGGCGTATCACCTGCACTGGTCATATCTTATTTTATTTTCTGCATTTTTATTTTTGACTTTAAAACTTTCTGTCAGTATTTTAATGCGGCGCATCCCTGGTTAAGGATGCGACGCATCTTTTATTCTGATTCGTATTTATTCCAGGCTCGATACGGCGTATCTTTTTCCATAAGATACGGCGTATCGACTGACCTGATGATTTACAGTTTTAATTTTTAAGTTTTATTTTTACTAACTACTAATGTATTATGCAAGTTTGAACCTTCTTAATTCAGGTGTGTTAAAGTCTTAATGGTATTTTAGATTCCTGCATTTCTGTGGATACATCATCTATGAAGCTTAAACGTTCTAATCCACAAGAAAGTTGATTTTTGCTCTTATACGAATAATGGAGGATCATACGGAGCAAATCTCAGGGGAGTTTTTCTGTTCTAATTCTTTTATTTTCCAGTTTTTAACCTTTGACACAAACAACGAGGACGTTGTTTAACTTAAGTGGGGGGATTGGAGAATTAGAACACTTACTTGTCCTTATTTTTCAAAATATGCTTAATATGTACTTAATATGCTTAAATTTAAAATTTTTCTAGCAAGTTTTTTGTTTAATCTAAGTTGCATAGCTGCACACATAACATTATTTTTAAAAAATTGTGAACTTATCAAAATTCACAAATCTATGAGTGTGCCGGTGACTTGTAAACTTTAGAACTTGGCTTGTATACTATTCGAGACCACCATAATAAGTATTATCTATATAATTGGAATGACTTGTCTAAATTGGTAAATTTCTAGGATTACACCCAAATAGCCTTTATATGTTATGTGATATTAACTAACTACACTGGTTAGTTAACCCCCGTATAAACCCTTTGTTACTCTCACTTTTAGAGTAAGATACCCCTAGAAAAACACTCAGAGCCATTCCTTTCATTTCTTACACCTTTGTTATAATGTTTCGTTACACCCTTACACCTTAGCCTACCCTGTAGATTTAAATCCGTGGTTGGTTAATTGCTTTAGGCAAAGTGTGTTTCCTTACATTACCTGTGTTCGCGTGCGTAATTCATTATCTTTGGTTAGGTCGGGAAATTGCACAATGCAATTGGTATGAAAGTAAATATTGTATATCTTTGAGTTTATTTTCTCGTGTGTTTACTACTTTCGCTATTACAGTTATTTCTGAAAGTATGAAGATTATGGAAAAATTATCCGGAAAAATAGTGATAAAAAAGTTGTGAAATTTTACACATATGTTGATGTCAAAAAAAAAAAAAAAAAAAAAAAATCGAAAAAAAGAAAAAAACAAAAAGGAAGAGTTGGAAGTTTGTTTTAACCAACTTATGTAAAGTTTTGTATTAAGTGGTCGATATCACCACTATTTGTTATATATTATATTTATGGATTGAATGGGAGTTGGCCGTTATGGGAACGCCAACTAAGGTTATTCTTTGATTGAGATCTTGTTGAGTATAATTCGTGTCTACCTAAAGCGTGTGTTTCAAGTGTTAAAGCGTGAGTTATTCAATGATATGAGTCTTATTCATGGGATGGCTGAGAAAGTAATTTACCACACTTAGGATTTTAATTTATCTGTTTTGTTTATTTTTCATTTTACACCAATTTGTATCCCAAATATTATCCATACCCAACATCATTCTTCATCCAAACCTTTGATTTATTGAGATTAGGGATTTGAGCAATCTTAGGTATCGTAGTCGTGGATTCGGCTATGTATTTATGATTTTGTCGCCCTTTTTGATATAATATTATTGGTGAAGATTACTTGGTCCTATCTTTAGCCTATTCGAGTTAAGGATTTGAGCAATTGCAAGTATCGTGGTCGTGGATTCGATCATGTATTTGTGATTTTGTCACCTTTTCTGGAATATGAGATCGATAGAGATTAAAAAGGATGATCAACCCTTAACCAACAAACCCTTTTTACCGCTTTAGACTTGTTATTCCTTGGCTTTAGTGGGGGAGATGTGTATACTTGCCAAGCTTATGATAGAATATTCGTCACGACTGGACAGTTAAACGATTAGATTTGCTTTTATCGAAATATTTTATTTTATTTCTAATTCGTTAAGTGTTTGGTTGTGCAATTATGACAAAACGAATACATGCTTAAATATAAAAATAAATCCTAATATCTTTTAGGATACATTTTCATAAGATTTATTCTAAGGTTTACTTGGGGACAAGTAAAGTTCAAGTGGGGGGATATTTGATGAACTCAAATAAGTACATTTTATTATCATCATTTATCCTATTTATTTGACTTGTTTTATTATATTATATATGAGAATTGATACGTTAATGTTTACTTTTGTAATTCTCAGGTAAAAACAAGTATTATGTGAAACTTGGCTATTTTGGACTAATTATGGAGCAAAACAAGCAAGATGTTAAGAGTTTACTGAAATGTACAAGATCAAGATCATTCTGCTCCAGATACGCCACAACATACTTCTTACATACGGCGTATCACTATCAAGATTTCACAAGTTACAATCCAAGACAGCAAAGGACATGCGCCGCATAGAGAATTGGAGTTACGCCGCATCTTAAGGCGGTGTACGAATATTCCTGAATATATTAATCTTGGACCCCACGCGAAGTTAAGTCAATGCGCCGCATCTACTTATCCTATGCGCCGCATCTAACCCTCAGACAGAAACTATAAATACCCCAAGGCCAGACGAATTTCGGGAGACTAAACTTTAGAGACCGAAGACAGAAGAACCCTAGGAGACGAATTCAGACGTATTAGCAGCACAAGACACACCCTGAACGAAGATACAAGAGCTGTAAGAAGGTCCTGCATGTATTCAATTCATTAAGTAGTTTTGTTTTATTGTATTAGTACACTTTAATTCATCAGGATTGATGGGCCGACGTCATGTGACTACGGAATATCATGTCCACCCCTTAAAATTGCTTTCCCATTAATTAAAGTTTATATGTTGATGTCTTTGGTGACTTTTATTAGTGCATTGATAACCTCTGTGTCTAGATGAGCATTGCTTGGGTCGCCATGCCCTTCCTCGCCTATTTATTCT
Source organism: Artemisia tridentata subsp. tridentata (assembly GCA_021014915.2). Taxonomy (NCBI): domain Eukaryota; kingdom Viridiplantae; phylum Streptophyta; class Magnoliopsida; order Asterales; family Asteraceae; genus Artemisia; species Artemisia tridentata. The sequence goes on from CP139502.1 coordinate 209,767,081, forward strand.
ATCGTTTCTAGGATAGTGGGATAGACATAAGTGATCATTAAGGGTTTACTCGCCGATAAGATTAGAGCCAACGAGAAAGGGTTAATTATATACACTTCATATAAAACTAGCAATAAAAAAAGTGACAAGCTACTTAATTATCAGGACAGGTCTTCTTATTGTCTCAAGTATCTATCTGTGTACGTGTGTGCTAATCGCTGATTCGTGCTCATTAGTTTAGTTTACTATTTAATCATAACCAAACCGTGCCAGTCTCTCAGGCTGAAACCCCCTTGCGTTAGATTAGGTTGTATAGCTAACTTAGGATATTAAAATACTGATTAGAATAACTAGATAATACGTTCCACTCTTAGTGATCGACACTCTACTTACCATTATATTCATACTGACCGGGTACACAGCTCGTTAAGTGTGTGTGTTATTGATAAGTCGGCTAAATATAAATTTAAAACTTTAGTAGGCATTAATACTGCTAAACCGCAACGACACATCGCACGCATCACTAAGCATAAATCATATAGCACCCGTATAAAAGGAAACAAACACGTATAAAAGAAGAATAAACCGGTATGAATCAGATAAGCAGATAAATAAATGAGATCTGTGGATTAGTTATGTTTAACTAATAAATAGTCATTAGAAGTTCCAACTTGTATTTATTGGTTATTGGGTTAGAAATCCAATAAGAATCCAGTGACAGTCTGTGTAATAAAGTCCGATAATAAGTGATTTGTTATTAAGTCGTAAGTCCATTAAGAGTCCAATACATTAATCTTAAACCCTTGTAAGATTTGAGTTTAATTTCAAGTTTTATTTTCAATATGGTTGTAAAGCTATGGGAACTATAATTATTTTTATGATGTTTGTAAGATTATATATGTAGTTGACATTGTTCATGAGGTTTGTAACTTGAAAATTTGCTAAAACAAGCCCTATGTATGAATTAGAAACCTAGAATTATGAAATAGCCCCAAAGATTGGAAAGTCTGAACAACTTAGTGAGTTATGGACCTGAGGTAATTAGATAGGGTGATAGAGCTATGTTTTGTGGTCGTTTCGCCGGGTGGCGCACCTCATAACTCATCCCGATGAGTAAATGAGAGAAAAAATGGCGAAAGGTGTCAAAATCTGCATACCAGATTTCATTTAGAAAGAGCTCATGGTTCTGTTCATTTCTGGAGCTCGGCCTAGTTTTATGAAATGTAGATAAGACATAAACTTAAATGTAGCCACAAACTGCGCATCAACCGGAGTTGTAGAACTCTAGTTATCGCCAAAAAGGCGGGACTGCAGTGAGCTGTTCCAAACAGCCCATGTATGCAGTAAATAGACAAACAAAACGCACCCTATTTATGCAAAAAATTAGCAGCAAACGCACCCCTTTAGGGGCTGAAATGACCAGGTATAATCGTCCCCTTTAGTGCAGAAAATAAGTAGATAAATACACCCCAAGTTGGGGCTGTTTTGCAGCCACCAAACGCCCTCTGTTGGGGCTGTTTTGCAGCAGCAAACACCCCTGTTGAGTGGGCTGGGACAGCAGCAAAACAAACAAACCAAACGCACCCTGATGGGGCTAGCGTTGGTGGTCCAAGACAGACAACACAACATGACGACAACCAACAGCCTTGGGCTGTTGGTGCCGCGAACTGAGCAATAAACAAACAGACCCTCGGCTGTGATGTGGGCCGAGACAACAACAACAAGACCAACACCCTCTTGGGTGATTTCCAGTCGAGGTCGAGGATCAAACAAACACCCTTCGGGGCTGTTTTTGGTTCTCGGCACACAAGAAACACAATAAACTACATCTTACAAAATCAATCAACTAAAAAGAAATAAGCATAACAATTTCATCACAAGACCCATACGGGTCTCGGTTTGGATCCCACTCGGGTTTAAACCCAACCCGATAACAAAATAATTCAAACAAACACCTCTTGATTAATTTTATACCACATGAATTATTATCCAAAACATGTTTCTATTGTTGTTTTAATTCGACGAAAATAATATAAATGATTAATATTCGGAATTTGATCTAAAATAATCGACATACCCATGATGTCGAGGGAGATGAGGAGAGGTGGAGGGATGGAGGAGCGGTTGTGGCCATGGTGGCGGCTGTGGTGTTGTTGATTGATGCAGGAGAGGGAAGAGTGAGAGAGAGTTACCTCTGCTCTTCTTTTTTGTTCTGATTGGAGGGAAAGAAACAGATATATGTATACTGATTGTGTGGTGGGAATATATGAGAGAATATGATAAGTTAAGATATCTCATCTATTACAGTTAAGTGGGATAAGGATTTTATCATTTAGTGTATTGTGTATACCCCTTGTCCCGTTGAGTTAAAGTATAAACACAGTACTTCGGTTGGGTAAATGTGAAAAATATATTCTTGGAGACGTTTTTATAAAAATAATATAAAAATGGAACTATTGATGTCTAATAATGACTATCGAATATAAACCATTATTATTGCGGTGTCGGTACGCAAGAAAAACAATATAACCTCTCGTTAAATAGACAGAGGTGAACGAAAACATTCAGAAAGTAATAATTCGAATCAAAGCGAATTATTTAACTTGGGAAGTTACCGGTTAACTACCGATTACAGTATTTGCTTTTACGTTAAGGTAACAGTCAAATAGTCAAAAAGTAAAAGTCAAAGTCAAAGTCAACTTTTTTAGAAAAAGTCAAAGGGTAAAATAGTCATTTTACTGTGTGAAAATTTACGGGTTGTTACAGTATCCACCCCTCAATTGGAACTTCGTCCCGAAGTTCAGTAGGTTTTATCTGCTGATGGTGAGTTTGAGAAAAGATAGGAGTATTTGTGACGCATCTAGTCTTCATGCTCGTAGGCGAATTCAAGTTCTTACTGAAAGTTCTAACAAATTTTGGACAATAAGGATGTGACTTTACTTAAGTCGTTTGATCTTACGGTCTATGATCTTGATAGGTTCCTTGATAAATTTCGGACATTCGTCAATCTGGATCTCCTCTTGAGGAATAGTGAGTGTCCAATCAGGAAGACACTTTTTCATGTTGCACACATGAAAGATGTAGTGTACACCACTAAGTTCTGGTGGTAGCTCTAGGGTGTAAACTACCGGACCAATCCTAGTCAGGATCTTGTATCGTCTGATGTTGAGATGTCTGGGAAAAGTGTAGGTATTTGTGGTGAATTTTGATCTCACACTCCTAGGTGAAATCAGGAACTCTTTTAATGTGTTGATGGGTGAGCAAAAGTGCTCTGATTAATATTATGGCTCAAACTAGTATTTGTAAGAAGTAAAGTAAGGATATAGATGGTTGGAGGACTAACACAATTTGAGAGCCTAATGTTGCAGGGCTAGTTGGAGGGCCAGATATTGCAAGGCCAGCTGAAAACGCTGGAGAACCAAATGTTGTGGCGCCTCCTCAAGTGATTGTTGTGCCAGGAGTTAGAGGTTGTTCTCACAAGGATTTCATGAGTTGTAAATTCAGCAAATTCAAAAGCATAGAGAGAGTGGTTGGTTTGACTCGTTGGTTTGAGAGAATAGAGTTAGCATTTCCAAATCAGCAACTGTGCTGAAGACTGCAAGGTCAAATATGCCACAAGCATACTTCTGGAGGATGCTTTGTCATGGTGGAATGTTGTTGCACAATCTATTGGTATTGAGAATGCTTACAAGATTGCTTGGACTAAGTTGAAGAAATTATCGATCAAGAATTACTTTGAAATGGGGTGCAAGAAATGGTGGTGAAGTTTTCTTGCTGTGGCGTTGATATCACAACTTATATTTGTGGCTTTCAAGAGTTGGCAATAGTGTGCCCAATAATGGTCTCAACCAATGAGAAGTTATGAGAAAGGTTTATCTAAGAACTTCCATTCAACATTCAAGAGAATGTAACTTCATTTGATCACTCACACTAGAAGAATCAATTTTGAATGTCTCGCCATGGATCATGTTGTACGAGCTCGGTCTGCTCGAGAATTCAATAACGGAAAAAATAACAACAGTAACAATAATGACAAACAGTGTGGGGATGTGGAGAGAGAATATTTCGACAAACAATGTCCCTAAATAATGGTCAACAAATGGAAGGACCCTTGGGAGAGCTTATGTGTAAGTGTCCATGCACCTAAATAAAGTAGGTATTTACGTATCCAAGTAAGTGGGTGGAATATCGTACTCAGTTTGTTAGTTCGAGATTGAACCAAGTCAAGAGCGTAACAAGTCTGTTAACTCAAGAAATAGCTCATGATTGTAAGGATTTGCAATTACGAAAGTGATAACTTAGTAATAAACTCAGGTACTTCAAATGAGTTCTTAAGATTTTTACTGAATAATAGAATACTGGAGATTCTCAAGTTCGAGTTCATACTCATGTCATATCGGATACAAATAAGCCCACTTATTTATAATTCATTATTTACCAATGTTGCAAAAATCGTGAATCGGTAGCCGGGCGGTCGACCACCCTGCAGCGAGTAATCGGCCAAGGCGGGATTAATCGGTGATTAATCGGATTGGCATTTTTGGCATGTTTTGGGTATTTCTGGAGACCAAACTAAATATCGTAACTGATTACAAGCCTACTATGTTTCCAAACCTCAGTAAAAGGTTCCAATTCTGATTATGAGGCTCATTGTGCATTATAAGTGATATAAACGATCCCCAAATTAAGTAGAATGCCTAAATTTTCTTTGTTTTAAACCTGACCGATTTGGCCGATTCCGATTTTTTTGCCTGACCGATTTTTTGGCCGATTTTCACTATTCTACAAGGTACTGGGCCGATTAACGATTAATCGGCGATTAATCGGCCGATTCAGCCGATTTTTGCAACATTGTTATTTACATAGAGAAGCGTCCCAAACAATGTAAACAAAAAAGTATAAACTTATGGTTCGGCGATTCACAATTTCTTTATTTAAATAAAAAGGCGTCCCAATCCATTCAAATAAAGACATTGTAAATCATCCTACTTAAGAATTTCTGACAAAACAATCATACGCGTGGAAAAGAAAAATAGTCCACACTGGGCTAGAATCATAGACTTTTAACAATGAAAGTTTCGGAAGAGAACTTTGATGAATGTTGAGAAAGTTGCTGAACATCAGCTTTTGTAGATGATTAATCAGTTTGTTCCTTAGCAATTTCATATCCTTAATTTCTACCAAGGAAATCAATAGTTTGTGACAGGTTCCATATAAAATAATATTCGTAGTGTCGTGAAAAGTTTAGAGATCATTGTAATTATTTACAATGTCTGAGAAATGAGAGAGACGATTGTGCAGCTCACAATGTCTGGGAAGTAAATTAGACCATTGTGTAACTCACAATGTATGAGAAACAAATGAGACCACTGTTTCATTTATAGTGTCTAAGGATGTAATAAAGACCACTGTAGGACTTACAGTGTCTTGGGGATGTAAGAAAGACCACTAGATTCTAGTGATTGGTTCAAAGTGTTTAAATGAATGAGTGAAATGTTTCGTATATTACAAGATGTATAAGTAGGTACATGATCGAAAAAATGTGGTTGTGCCGTAATGCCCTAGAATAGGCATACGCAGATGTATTTAGTTCCAAAGTGATCGAAAGTATGTCGAGTGTGTATATATCAATATACTAAGTGTTTGAGTAGCATAAATTACCTAGAAGTCACATAATCGTCTGGAGGATGGAAGGCACGGAGAGCGAAAGGCTATAAAATGTTTTTGTTTGTAAAAGTGGTTATAGTTCAGGTCTCAATTAGACCCGTTTCTCTATAACTATAGCTCTGATACCAATCTGTAACACCCCCAATTTCGCGATACGCAGCGAAATTCAAACTGGGTGTTACTTCATGGCATAACAGTTATAATGATAGAAAACGATCTCTACTTGAGTCGTTTCAAAAGATTTACCATTCGAATATCAGAGTTTACAAAATGAGGTCCCAGTAGTTGTAAGATTTACAAAATAAGTTTTCGAATGATAATAAAATTTATAGCCCTTTTGATGTATCCGTGCTCCTCCGTGCCATCCTCGTTCATTATGGATCTGAGATAAACATGCTAAAAGTGTCAACACAAAGGTTGGTGAGTTCATAGAGTTTGTAAGCAAAAACAGTTGATTCCAATAGTTTCAAGTGTGAAATGATAATTGTAATAAATACAAATATTGATGAAATAAGTAGTGGGTTACGTTGTTATACACCCGTAGTTTGTTTGTTTGCCCTAACCGGGTCAACACAAAAGTGGAGTGAATTCATAGTGTTTGTAATTGTAATCAGTTTGAACACAAGTCTATGATTGCATGTGAATTACAATCATATTTGAAATAGTGATATTGCAGTTGGATATATTGCCCTAAGTCTCATGACACGCAAACGTTAACAGTGTATTGTGAAACAGTGTGACTTATGGCCCTCGTGTAGGAGATTGCCATCTTCCTATTTCCTTCAAATATAATGCATTCGACTAATCCGGCTAGCAACTAAGGCTATCCATCCGACACTACTTCAAATAGGCAGTCAGCCTCCAATAGATCTATTCACTATATTCGCGTTCACTTGTAAGTGATTAATGGTTCATGATGTGAGGGGCTTTTGGAAATAGTGTAACTTAGGCAATATCAATCTGGTGTATCATATAGAAAATACTTGTGTTCTGTTTTGTAGCATGTATCTCCCTAGGAGATAGAAAAACGTATAAAAGTGGGTATATGAACTCATGGTAATTCTTAAAAGTATATATTACTTGTGTAAGTGAAAGCAAGAATTATCTTTCAATAAACGAATAGAGTGTGTCATCAAATGAGTACAATGTTTAAGGAAAACGAGTAAATTTGAAAATAGAACAAGCATGTATGTCCCCCAAAGAGTTCAAAATAAGTGAAAGAAGGGGCTATGACTCACCTTGGAATGTAGTGACGTGAGTAACACAACGGTGCCAAGGAGTATGGCAGAACAGTGTAAGGAGTATAGCACAACGATACAGAATCGGCATAACCTAATGAATATAAGCTTGTCTCAAAATATGACAAGCGGAAAGTAATCGATACGTACGAGTTTCAAAAGATAGAGTGTTTAGTTTTCGTGGAATATTTGTATCAATGTTTGTAATAGTTTAGTATCATCGTTCGAGTGGTGGTATGAAGTCATAGACTCAGACAAAATGCACGCCAAAACATAAATCATATAGCACCAGTATAAAAGGAAATAAACACGTACAAAAGAAGAATAAACGGGTATGAATCAGATAAGCAGATAAATAAATGAGATCTGTGGATTAGTTACGTTTAACTAATAAATAGTCATTAGAAGTTCCAACTTGTATTTATTGGTTATTGGGTTAGAAATCCAATAATAATCCTGTGACAGTCCGTGTAATAAAGTCCGGTAATAAGTGATTTCTTATTAAGTCGTAAGTCCATTAAGAGTCCAATACATTAATCCTAAACCCTTGTAAGATTTGAGTTTAATTTCATGTCTTAGATTCAATATGGTTGTAAAGCTACTGGAACTATAATTATTTTTATGATGTTTGTAAGATTATATATGTATTTGACATTGTACATGAGGTTTGTAACTTGAAAATTTGCTAAAACAAGCCCTATGTATGAATTAGAAACCTGGAATTCTGAAACAGCCCCAAAGATTGGAAAGTCTGCACAACTCAGTGAGTTATGGACCTGAGGTAATTAGATAGGGTGATAGAGCTATGTTTTGTGGTCGTTTCGCCGGGTAGCGCACCTCATAACTCATCCCGATGAGTAAATGAGAGCCAAAATGGCGAAAGGTGTCAAAATCTGTACACGAGATTTCATTTGGAAAGAGCTTATGGTTCGGTTCATTTTTGGAGCTCGGCCGAATTTTATGAAATTTAGATAAGACATAAACTTAAATGTAGCCGTAAACTGTGCATCAACCGGAGTTGTAGAACTCTAGTTATCGCCAAAAAGGCGGGACTGCAGTGAGCTGTTCCAAACAGCCCATGTATGCAGTAAATAGACAAACAAAACGCACCCTATTTATGCAGAAAATCAGCAGCAAATGCACCCCTTTAGGGGCTGAAATGAACAGGTATAAACGTCCCCTTTAGTGCATAAAATAAGTAGATAATATACACCCAAGGTTGGGGCTGTTTTGCAGCCACCAAACGCCCTCTGTTGGGGTTGTTTTGGGGCTGTTTTGCAGCAGCAAACACCCCTGTTGAGTGGGCTGGGACAGTAGCAAACAAACAAACCAAACGTACCCTAATGGGGCTCGCATTGGTGGTCCATGACAGACGAACAAACACCCTCTTCGGGTGGTTTTATACCGAGCACAAATAAACAGCAACGACAACACAACATGACGACAACCAGAAGGGATGAAATAGTTCCCTATAATAAACAAAGTGATAACCTTAAAAGAAAACTTGTAACACCCCAACCCGACAAGAGTCAAAATGCCACATTATGGTGTCCATCAGAATATACAAACGCAAGCGGAAGACTTATAAACATAATGATTACAAAGGTATTCTAAGATAACGCTAAAATACCATCTCTAAACATGATGAATCCTAAAACTGAAATACAATTCCAAACTAAATCTAACTGAAGCTAAATCCAAGTCTAATCCAGAAGCGAAAAGTATCTATCAACAGGGTAGTCCACTAAGAGCTCCTATGCACTCTTCACTCAATCCCAACTTCCAACCTAAAACCTGCCGCAGGAAAAGAAATGCAGCTGAGCTTAAAATGCCCAGTGAACAGATATAACCAACGAATAATTAAACATATATTAGTATAGGGAAAAGGAAACATAAGCTCTTGCTGAACGAATATCATCTGTCAACCGAATAAGAGATCAAGGATCAACTGAATAAAATTTCATATATCATAAGAAGCAAAACAGAAGTGAGTCATAAGTATCATAAGGAAATCCAGAACCAAACGGAATCAAATCATAATATCATAAGGAAATGCCCAACGAGCTCAGAAAGCATGCCACATGCTTAGTCACATAATCATAATCATATCCATATATCCGTCAAATCATAAGTTGTACAAGGATCTGCAGACTCCAATGTACCAGAAGTGAAATGGGGTGCATGGCACGCACAAACCAATCACTAAATCACATCATTATCACACCAAACATATACCTAGGATGCATCCATACGCTCCCTGAAACAGAATACATATACAAGTACGCGACTATGCATATATATAACAGAATGGCCATGTGCGCAAATAATCATATAATCAGAACAGAAGGGAACGCCGTGGATCAATCACACCTCCACAGAAAGTGTCATGCCATTGGTGCCTCAATGACATGGCCATGGTACCTCCATGTCTAGTTAGCTCGGGCAACAGAACAGATAAACAAAGCAAGGCTATCCATAATCATAACGGAGCTACTATAGCATAATCAATCAGAGCATATCAACAGAACAAAATCTCATATCAATGAGATAATATACAGATCATCATAACAGAATGGATAGCAAACAGAATCATATCAAATGATAATATCAAACGGATCATATCAACGAATCATATCAAACGGAATCATATCAAGCAAATGAATCAAGTCAAGGATAAAAAAGTCATGAGATAAGAACCCTTACTGAGAAAGGGTAGAATATCTGTACCTCAAACCGTAAAAGAAACCATATCAGAAAACACAAGGATCAGAAATTACTCCTTCTTCAGCGAATCTACACGAATTAATGATCGTCTGATTATTTAAGAATCATTTCATAAGTTATTTCTGATTCAGTACTTATTGTTGTTCAGATTGACATATTAGGGATTCCTGCTATTCATATTAACTTTCCAAATTTAGTAACTTCCATATTTAGTAACTTTCCGAATTAAGTGAGTTTCCCGAATTAAGTAACTTTCCCGAATATTAACTTTCCATATTTAGCAAGTTTCCATAATTAGTAAGTTAGGGTTACATTTATAATTAATCAAACTTAGGGTTCATAGGTACTTCCAAATCATACACCACTTATTTAGGATTTATTAGTCAATCTGGATCACATTCTTATGATTTTTAAGGCCTGCCAATTAAGCTCCAAAAATTCTGAAATAATTCTCAGTGATTTCCATATCAATTAAGTACCTTCACAAATTTTTATTGATTTTACTACCAAGCACAAGTACTGTATTAAAAATCATCTTTCCAGACCTGTTCAGAAAGTTAACTGCAGATACACACAGAAAGTTTTCCTTTAATTAACCCATTGAGACACTTCAGAAAAATCCACAAAAATTCCAGGAAGTCACACATAACTTAAATATGACTCCTGTAAAAGGAGAGCTCTCAGTTCCTTGTGGTTTGAAAATGAAAAATCAAAAACATCGACTGATTTTTAAGTTCCCAAAACTCAAGTTTGACACATGATCCCATAAAATTCATAAATATGACCAATACGACTCCAATTCACTCCAAACCAATTGGAAAACTTAATTAAGACATTAAACAAGGTTTATAAGCAAAGAACAAGTATTATGCACTTATGAAACTCAAGCAATAGTGCACACATATTCAGATTACAAAACAGTCCCGTTCAAAATCCTTTTAAGACCATTATTTCACTTGCTTACTTACATAAACGCACCCAATGTTTTAACCAATCCATAACCTCGCCCTTTTAACCTTTTAAATTCAGATTACACACATGTCTTTAAAGGACATAATACGACACCCATTTAACACACACACCAGCAAACATACGACATCAATATTAACGAGCCAACTATGTGATTAACGAGATCAAAAGCAAGCCTAAGTCTAACCTTTTTAATCCGATTACAACACATCTTATATAGGTTCAATTAGACGTTAACTCACATGTTTACACCCTTAACAATAGACACACACATCATACATAAACACACACACACACACACATAAAATAACGAGCCACAAGCCAAAACAACTACACATATAATCATAACCATATCAAGCCCCATATAGCACGCCTAGGGTTTCTAGTTTTGAGCACTTCATTTAATGGGTCATACAAGGGTTGCATTAGGGTTTGTAATAGGGCCATAGGTCGACAAGAAAAGACCAACTTCAACTTAATTCATTACACACACATACGACAAAAACAAATCCACATGAACTCATAACCGTGCCCTAAACCCTCGTTAACATGCAAACTAAGTTTCCCATTTTAGCAACATATAATTAATGTATAATAATGACCAAGTACTGATTTTAGATGTTAATTAGGGCTTGTTTAGTTTCGGTCGATTCACATGAAGGAACATAGGTCGAATACCAGTTTTAAGCAAAGTTAATTTTGTGATTCAATGTAGCGGTTTACTCATGCACATATGTCTTCATGATTTTATGTGGATTGTTTTTCATTCGTATAATTGTATTTATGAGCTCATTAGATTAGGCTTTCATATCTTTTATGTGTACATAACTTATAACTCAATCAAGAAGAATACAAAGACGATTATAAGGTTGCCTCTGGTCGGATTTAGGGACAAATCTATGAACAAGGATGATCATATTACACGACTAGCAAACCCAGAATATCCACACCGATCACACCCTTGGAACACCAAACGAATCATCACACCACGAAGCTTCAATGACCACCATCTTTAATCCCTTCGTATCACCTGATTCTTCTTGGGAGAACAACACATATGAAGCTGCCGATTTAGTGTGTGCTTTTTAGGGTTTTTGTGTGTGAGATGAAATGGTATATACGGTTTGTTATATTGAGAAGTGAATGGGGAATATGGGCTGGAGTTGGCCGAGTTTAGGGGAGGGTTTGACGACTATTTCATCTTTAAACTTTTCAAATAATTCTTGATCATATCTTTGTTAATGTTGTGTACAAATTATAAAAAGAAATTGGACCCTTAAAGGATTTAGTATATATTTGTGATGTTTAGTACCATATTAAGAACATTTTTGGTCCTTCTCATGATCTTTTAACGTGTGATATTTCAAATAAGAAAAGGTTGTGCCATCATTTTATATACTTAGGTTAGTTATGTCATACTTGTAATTTAAATTTCATAACACATAGTTCAAAATTTTAAATTATAATCGTAATCAAACGTTCAAACGTCGTTTTGTATTTTAGGTTATTATAATTCTTCCCCTCTAAAAAGAAAAAATTTGTCCTCAAAATTTGAAGTCGCAAAAGTTAGACAAAGACGTATCAGTCACTAAAAGAAATGAAAATAACTAGCCTCACGCTCGGAGAGTTTCTTCTCAAAAGCATTCTCACAAACGAAAATAGTTTTATTTCTCATGACCCGATCCTAACGCTCAAAAATAGCCTGAGGCTCTTCAACAAAAGACAAATCATAACAAATCTTTATCCAACGAATACGGAACATATACGTAACAGATGATAGTGTAATCTCACTAAGAGATACATGAAACACATATACACACAAAGCAAATATGGGGGATGTGCTAAACGATAAAACTTCATCAACTCTCTCCAGATTCTGAACGAACTAAGGAACTTGCTAATAATCAAAGAAGCACATACCAAATCATCAAGCGTATCAAGAGTTTCAAAAAGAGGTGGGTAACATATTCGTATCGACGATCAACTAAGCACATATCGGAATATCAAAACGTATCAGAAGGTATAAAGGAATAGGTAGAATAATCGTACGGATAAGAATGAATCTAAGTTCTAACATATCGTGAACTAAATCTTCCTTATATGTCACAAAAAGTCTAACCCCTCTGTACGGAAACATCATACGGAACACACAATTTCCCAGTCTAAAGTTCCAAAATTTCTCTTCCACAATGATAACTACTCCATTAGTCGCTGTAATCAACTTCGGACCTTCGATAAGTAAATCACCGACTTAATTCAACCAAAAGGTGCTCCACCTCTCCGTTCATACCAAACTCCAAAAGGAAAACTCTCGTCACTTGCATGCCATCTATCTTAGTGAGCAAGCACAACCAGAACTAACACTTGTCAACTTTCCTGCTCAACACATCTTCCAAGCTCGAATAGTTGTTCTGCTTATCCATCAGTCTGGAGGTGCAAAGCATTACTAAACATGAGTCTGGTTCCTCAAGCCTTCAATAGTTCTTCCTAGGAATGTGAAGTAAAAACGCGAATCTCTGACACGATTACTGTAGGTGCGCCATATAGCTTGAATAATCTTCTGCTGAAAGAAATCTCTGCCAATCTTCCAAGTGAGCCGACCTAGTAAAACGATCCACTACAACTCAATTTGTGTTGTCCTTCCTAAATGTGAGCGGAATCCCGTTACAAAGTTCCTGAAAGTTTAATCCCACTTCCACATACGAACATCCCAAAATTAAGGAAAACAACTTGTACGTTGATGCTGAATCTTAACCTGTTGACACACTAAACACGTCGCCACCAAGGTAGTCACAATCGTCTTCATACCATTCCATCAAAATTTTGCTTCAAGTCTCTATGCATAATAGTACAACTAAGATGAATAGAGCAAATAGAACTGTGTGCTTCAATCAAAACGGCTTCCTTCAAGTCTTTTAACATAGATCATATTCCACCATCTTGCTCCTGAGCTTCTTCATATCCGTCACAATTCACTCCCAAGTCATGCGTCAGATAGTTCACCTTCTACGGTTGTAGCTGTATTGATGCATAACCAATAATCTTCCCGTGTTGCATAAGGACATAGCTAAGTCTCCTTCTTGAGTAGAAACAAATCTCTTTTCAGCTTCTCAAAATTCTCCTCTCATTTTTCATCCCAACCAAATTTACTCTTCGGAAATATTACATATAGCTTCTTCCGACGTAGAAATTTCAACACAGAATACGAAGATGATCCCCGTGTTTCTCTTTCATCTCTGAATACACCAAGATGTCATACTATGACAATTGTCCATAGGAACAGTCGGAGCAGTAGCCAATACAATTGGCATCACAACACTCATAGAGATCATAACGAATACGAAAAGCAATTCTAGGAACATCTTGCACGTAACTGAAGATAATCAGATCTTAATTCAATCATTGAGAAAATTCACACCCAGAAATTGATAAGACAAATCGTCGATTCGAAGTAAAGGATGACTATTCAAACTGTAGTACAATTCAGCTTCCAGAAATCAATACATAATCTCATACTAACATCATTCTTCTTCACGAATAAAACTGGAGTACACCACAGATACACACTCAGACGGATAAAACCACTTTCTAAAAGCTGGTCCTTCAATTCTTTCCATTCAACTGATGTCATAAGATACATAGTTTCAGAATTAGGCAAAACGTCTTTCTATGCTGACAGAATTCTTACTCAAATAACTTACTGTTCTCAGGTACTTCTCAAGACATCCTATGATTCCAATAAGTTCAAGTTATATGATGTAACTATTATCACGTTGGCCAGGCGTCATAATACTTGGATCATATACACATGCCTTTATTGCAATCACATTTTACCTCGAGTCGTGACTAAACAAATTCTCATAACCAGATCAAAACATCTTCACATTCATATGGTAATTTTGGTAGTTCATTAAGGAATACATCGCGAACATTTCAAACAACCGAATAAATTTCGAGGCGAGTTTCATCAAATGAAATATTTTCACAACCGCGAGGGATTAACGTACGAGTTTTCAAAGCAAAGGTGATCATAATTATTTACCAGGTTGGGAACCATGGTACAGAATTTTGAGTTTCTCAAATCACCAAAGATGACAAATCTAATATGACTGTTGTTAGAATCTGGATGCTCAGTCAACAAATCCATATTCAGAATCATATCGAATCAAACATTCCCAAAGTAAACAGATTAGCAGAACGAAACTTATCTTCAAATATCTTCAAAACGTACTGAACAATTCTGATACTCGTGATTAATAACCACAAAATTCTCATGAGGATAGAAATAGCAAAATCTAATAGCGGAGATGGGACCTTAATATGCTTAGCAAAAGCAAGAGAAACCACAGAATGTGTCGAACACATCGGATTCATACATATACTAATTCTCTGAACGGACGAAAAGGCATCCAAACGATTATCAAACGAATCAAAGATCGAAGTTCGAAAGAATGTGATAACCTCAGAAAGTGAAACCTGTAAGGCATTACTACAAAATTCTCAAAGCATTCTAAACTTATTTGATCATTAAGCTTATGTTGCGTATCCTGCTAAATTTTCTAAATCTCCGAAACGAATGATCTTATAAGGGCTTAACTGAAAGTAGAGGCGTAAATCAGAGTAGTGCGGAAGAAAGATAGCTAACCAATGCCTTGTCACATAATCTAACCAATCCTCACCAGTCATAACTAAAGTTTCTGCAGGGGAAACCTAAGGCAAAGTTTCAAATGTTGTTCCATAAGCTCCTACAGTGCAAACCTAAGGGTCCAATTCTTCACAGGCCATAATGTCACACCCCCAAATACCTGATTTGCAGTGGAAAGGAATACCTGGGGCGCGACTGCCATAGCATCACAGTTACACTTATATTGAATGACCTAAAGTGTCATTTTAAAAGTACATCGTTTGATTTCAAAAACATTCAGAGTTTACAAAAGATAGGTCCCAAAAGATTTGCCAAAGTTGCGGAAATAAGTTCATTACAAATCAAATGATAGTTAAGTGCATAAAATACAAGTGAGACACGTCGTCACCGCGACTCTATGATATGTCCACATGCAGGCCATGATGCGAATGCCTTAATTACCTGAAAATACATTGCTAAAATGGTCAACAATAAATTTGGTGAGAATCATAGGTTTAAGTAAATGATAAGTCTCTACGGTAACCACAAGTATAAAGTGAAATGACAAAAATGCCACATAAAATAGTACATTGGCTCTTAAGCTCATGATCCCGAAGCTAGACTGATATGAATGCCCCAAACTGAGTGTTTTGCCAGACACTCTGATATGATCCAAATGAAATGCGTTCGTAGACTAGTTGGCGCTACCAACCCGAACGGAGGCGTCACCCTCAATAGATCTATTCACTCACTCTCGCTTACTCCGTAATTAACGGTTCATGATAAATAAAAGGGGACTTTAACTGGGCAATGATGTAACTTAAGCAATGTAAATGAATTTGATACTTTGGTCCGTATGAAAAATGGTGCAATGTATTCTCCCCCGAAAGTTTAGAAATGAATTAATCAATTGAAAACGGGGCTATGAAAACTCACTTGATGCAATGGTTATGATGACAAAAGTGGATACACTGAAATGAGGCACGATCTCTAACCGCAACCTAATATGAATGATATGATCTATTGTAAGTCATGAAATGATGTTACACATGCAAATACGTATGTTATCGATACCACTCGTGAAATTTGGAAATAATGTTTATCGTCGAAAAATATATTTTTGACGTCTTGTTAAGTTATAAAACACTTTATGCGTATATATGTTGTAACGACATTCTACGATCGTCATTTGGTGATTTATCGAAAAATAGAGTTTTTCGTCGCAAATAAAATACTTTGATAAATTTCTGAAAATGGCTAAGTAGCCTCGCAAAGCTAGTCGTAAGTTGGTGAGTGTTAGGAAACGATCTCCGTGGTTTTAGAAAACTTGTAACAATATCTTAAATTCGTATCATCGAAATTTTGTCCATAAGAGTCCTGATCATAAAGAAAAATAATGGTTAAGTTAGTTAGTCGAGCTAAATTGGCTGTTTTTGTGTAGTTTTCGGGTATATTTGAAAGGTCGTATGTTACTCTTTACAAGTCCGGTTGACGAACGGCTGGTCAATTTGGAAAATAGGCCGGGAGTACTTGATTTTACTTCAAAGGGTTAATGTCTCAAACTAACTCGATCATAGAGAAAAATGGCTCCAAACTTGGTTACTTGCAAAAACAGTTTTACACTTAGAAACATTTTTAATAAAAAGCTGATAAAAATGTGTTGTGAACGTCGGTTTTCAAACGCTTGTATCTCGGTCGTTATAAGCTCGTTTTCTACATTCTTTATGTCCTCGGCTTCGTATTACAGCGAACTAATAGATTTTTGATATGTCGGCTCATCTACTTCGCGTTCAATGCCTCGTTTTAACCATGGAAAATCGGGTAACAGCCCACTATTTTTCAGAAAATAGTTTTTAGTCGTCAAACTTAGAATTAACGTATCTTTCTCGTCGTAAGCTCGTTTTTACTCATTCCAGTGGCCACGACTTAGTTTTTGAGTGTATTTTCTAAATATGTAAACCAAAATAATCCATGATCTACTGAGATTTCCAGAAATTTCAAAAATGGACAGAACCTCATCTATATTTTGTTAAAATCATTTTTACTAGTTCAAGGTTTGTACATATCCCTTCCAATCAACACCAAAGCTATTCTAAACCTACCATACACCTTCTTAGGGTGTCATGGGTTCCTAATCTTCACCAAAAATGATGGAGCTCATAAGATCACTAATAAAATTCTTTAAATTCATTTTAGTGACAAAAATAAGTGGTAAGTGGTATATAACATAGATATATTTGCATGCTTTGTTACTTGAACATAAAAATAAATTAAGTAGAAGTGTAAATGAGTAGAAAAAAAAATATACTTAGAACACTTACTTGAGGTTGGTGAATTTTTGAGGTTAATGACTTAGTTATTTCTAGGTTTTTATTTCAAAACCCAAACAAGAAACACTAATTGAGTTGTAAAATCACTTGATCTTGAAAATGTTATGGTTTCTCCTTGTTCTTGATCTTGGCCGAACCACAAAGGGAATGGGAGAGATGAGAGAATTTCTTGCTAGTTGATTTTTGTTTAGGGAAATATGTGTGTTTATTGGAGATACTTGAAGTATTAAATGAGGAAACATGTAATGATTTGTAGTTAGACAACTAGCATAGGTCTAATTTGTAGTCAAAGTGGCTAGGAGGGGGGGGGGGCAAGGGGCGGCAAATGGGGGAAAGGTGGGTTGAGGTGATGGTTAGTCTTAATTAATCTTGTACTTGTTGTAAGATTTAGCTAGTATTTAGTTAAGATATTTTGCTATCGGGTATTGAGTTAGCTAGAATAAATTTTAACGGAACAAGATAAAGTATGACGAAGTTGTAAAAATTCTAAAATCACATTTCTTGCAAGAATCGGGCGTCCAAATAATTATCGCATTGAAATTTCGTAAACCGTCGTAGTTATAAGCTTTTAACAGCATATATAGCAAATAATTACAAAACACCGGGTAAACTAGTAATATAATTTTTATATCACTGTAATGAGTGTGAAAATATGTTAGGACCATAGTCGAGAGTGTCGGGTATATTGTTCGTAGTAAATAATTGAGTGGTAGCGTTTATTTAATAAATGAATATACGTGAACTGAAATTATGCAAACCCGTGAATGACCTAACATGAAGATGATGTTACCGATGATATGTAGACTACTCTAGTCTATATCATGTATCCTTAGTGATATTCAATGAATGCGCATCTAAATACTAATGGTTACGCGAATTTTGATACCCGTAAACCTAGTTTACGAAATGATGAATTATAATCATGAATAGTGATTTCTCTCCGGGAATGAATAGTGTTTTGTGAATAGTAAATTTTTTGATAACGTTTCAAAGTCGCAAACTGACTTCAAAAATGATGAATAGTAAAATGATAAATAGTAAAATAATGAATAGTAATCCGTGAGTAGTAAATTTTAAAGTTTGGAAAATGACCTAGAATTATGATTTGTCACAGTCTTCCACCCTAAAAGGAATTCAGTCCCTGAATTCAGTTAGTGTTGGTGTCTAGAGTGGATTTGGCGAAAAGATGTGGATATTTGAGACGCATCTGGTCTTCCTCCTCCCAAGTAAACTCGGGACCTCTTCGAGAATTCCAGTGAACTTTCACGATAGGAATTCAACTCTGCTTCAACTATTTGACCTCACGGTCTATGATTTCTGCTGGTTCCTCCACGAAATTGAGCTTATCGTCGAGTTGAATTTCGTCTAATGGAATTACGAGTGATTCATCTGAAAGACACTTCTTGAGGTTTGAAACGTGAAATGTGTTATGTACGCTGTTGAGCTCTAACGGAAGCTCAAGTCTGTATGCCACGGGACCAACTCTATCCAGAATCTTAAATGGCCCAATGTACCTCGGGTTCAATTTCCCGCACTTTTCGAATCGTATCACGCCCTTCCAAGGCGAGACCTTCAGCATAACTCTGTCGCTAACTTGGAATTCTAATGGTTTGCGTCGAACGTCAACGTAACTTTGCTATCGGCTTCTAGCTGTTTGGAATCTTTCTCGGATCTGGATTATCTTTTCTATTGTTTCGCGAACCATGTCTGGACCAGTGAGTTGTGCTTCACCAACTTCGGCCAAGCAAACAGGGGACCGACACTTTCGACCATAGAGTGCCTCGAATGGTGCGGCTTTTATGCTAGTGTGATAACTATTGTTGTAAGAGAATTCGATCAATGGCAAGTGGTTAACCCAACCATTTCCAAAGTCAATCACACATGCCCTGAGCATATCTTCCAATGTTTGAATCGTTCTCTCGCTCTGACCATCGGTCTGAGGATGATAGGCAGTGCTCATGTCTAATTTGGTTCCAAATGCATCTTGTAACGACTGCCAAACATTTGAAGTAAATCGACTATCTTTGTCGAAAATGATGGAAATTGGTGCACTGTGCTTTGAGAATATTTCCTTGACATAAAGTCTGGTAAGCTGATCCATAGAATAAGTCTCTCTGATTGGTAGGAAATGGGCTAATTTGGTGAGACGATCAACGATTTCCCAAATAGCATCGTAACCGCCTGATGTCTTGGGATGTTTAGTGACGAAGTCCGTTGTAATGCGTTCCCATTTCCACTGGGGAATTTCTGGTTGCTGAAGTAATCCTGATGGTTTCTGGTATTCGGCTTTTACCTTAGAGCAAGTAAGGCATTTGTTAACATACGTAGCTATTTTTGCTTTCATATTTGGCCACCAATAAAGTCTCGTGAGATCCTGATACATCTTATCAGAACCTAGGTGTATAGAATACTTCGATTTGTGTGACTCATGCATAATCAACTCTCGTATCCCGCCATAGAGAGGTATCCAGCTTCCATCCTTGAAGCATAATACTCTGTCTGATCTCTTTACAAAACCATTTGCATTCTCTGGCATTCCATAGAGTTTCTCATTTTTTCGATTTTCTTCCTTGAGTGCCTCCCTTTGAACCTCGAGGATTCTTGATGGTAGAGGTGAACTGATCGTCATCCCTAATGATCTGACTCTCAAAGGCTTCAGTCGTTCTTTCCGGCTAAGGGCATCTGCCACAATGTTGGCTTTTCCCGGATGATATCGAATTTCACAATCGTAGTCACTAAGCAATTTCAACCAACGACGCTGTCTCATATTAATCTCTTTCTGATCAAGTATATATTGTAAGCTCTTGTGGTCGGTAAACACTACACACTTAGTACCGTAGAGGTAGTGCCTCCAAATCTTGTGTGAAAAAACCACGGCACCCAACTCTAAATCATGAGTGGTGTAATTGTTCTCATGAGTCTTAAGTTGTCGAGATGCATAAGCTATCACATTCTCGTTCTGCATTAATACGGCTCCAAGTCCTTTATGCGATGCATCATAGTATACCACGAAGTTCTCAATCCCTTTGGGTAGTTCCAAAATTGGCGCACTGCAAAGCTTTTGCTTCAATAACTGAAAAGCGGACTCTTGTTTCTTTCCCCACTCGTATTTCTGGTTCTTCTGAGTCAACTTGGTCAAAGGTTTAGCTATCTTGGAAAACCATTCAATGAATCTTCTATAATATCTGGCAAGTCCTATGAATTGATGAATCTCTGTAGGAGTCTTGGGCGTCGCCCAATCTTTAACAGCCTCGATCTTTGTAGGGTCAACCTGTAATCCTTGGCTATCAATGACATGACCAAGAAATTGTACTCTTCGGATCCAAAAATCACATTTCGAAAATTTAGCATACAATTTCTCTTTCTTGAGTAGCCCTAAGATCGTTTTGAGGTGTTCTCTTTGCTCTTCTTCGTTCTTCGAGTAAATCAAGATGTCGTCGATGAATACAATCACAAACTTATCCAGATACGGCTTGCATACTCTATTCATGAGATCCATGAATACCGCAGGTGCATTGGTTAATCCGAACGGCATTACTTGAAACTCATAATGACCATAACGAGTTCTAAATGCTGTCTTCGGGATATCTTCCTCCCGAACTCTGAGTTGATGGTAACCCGATCTCAGCTTGATCTTTGAGTAAAAACTAGAGCCTTGCAATTGTTCGAACAAATCATTGATTCTGGGAAGTGGGTAACGATTCTTCACCGTTAGCTTGTTCAGCTCTCGATAGTCTATACACATCCTGAAAGATCCATCATTCTTTTTCACAAATAGGACCGGTGCTACCCAAGGCGAGGAACTTGGCCTAATGAATCCTTTGTCTAAGAGTTCTTGCAACTGGTTAGACAACTCTTGCATTTCTGATGGTGCTAGTCGATAAGGTGATCGTGCGACTGGTGCAGCTCCTGGCACTAAGTCAATCTGAAATTCTACTTGACGAGTAGGCGGTAATCCAGGCAAGTCTTCGGGAAATACTTCGGGAAAGACTTCTGGAGTCCCGATCATAAAGAAAAATAATGGTTAAGTTAGTTAGTTGAGCTAAATTGGCTGTTTTTGTGTAGTTTTCGGGTATATTTGAAAGGTCGTATTTTACTCGTTACAAGTCCGGTTGACGAACGGCTGGTCAATTTGGAAAATAGGCCGGGAGTACTTGATTTTACTTCAAAGGGTTAATATCTCAAACTAACCCGATCTTAGAGAAAAATGGCTCCAAACTTGGTTACTTGCAAAAACAATTTAACACTTAGAAACATTTTTAATAAAAAGCTGATAAAAATGTGTTGTGAACGTCGGTTTTCAAACGCTTGTATCTCGGTCGTTATAAGCTCGTTTTCTACGTTCTTTATGTCCTCGGCTTCGTATTACAGCGAACTAACAGATTTATGATATGTCGGCTCGTCTAGTTCGCGTTCAACGCCTCGTTTTAACAATGGAAAATCGGGTAACAATCAACTATTTTTCAGAAAATAGTTTTTAGCCGTCAAACTTAGAATTAATGTATCTTTCTCGTCGTAAGCTCGTTTTTACTCATTCCAGCGGCCACGGATTAAGTTTTGAGTTTATTTTCTAAATATGTAAACCAAAATAATCCATGATCTACTGAGATTTCCAGAAATTTCAAAAATGGACAGAACCTCATCTATATTTTGTTAAAATCATTTTTACTAGTTCAAGGTTTGTACATATCCCTTCCAATCAACACCAAAACTATTCTAAACCTACCATACACCTTCTTAGGTTGTTATGGGTTCCTAATCTTCACCAAAAATGATGGAGCTCATAAGATCACTAATAAAATTCTTTAAATTCATTTTAGTGACAAAAATAAGTGGTAAGTGGTATATAACATATGTATATTTGCAGGCTTTGTTACTTGAACATAAAAATAAATTAAGTAGAAGTGTAAATGAGTAGAAAAAAATACTTAGAACACTTACTTGAGGTTGATGAGTTTTTGAGGTTAATGACTAAGTTATTTCTAGGTTTTTATTTCAAAACCCAAACAAGAAACACTAATTGAGTTGTAAAATCACTTGATCTTGAAAATGTTGTGGTTTCTCCTTATTCTTGATCTTGGCCGAACCACAAAGGGAATGGGAGAGATGTAACACCCGTTTCCCAGGTGTTGGGACCCCACCCTAGATGAAAATGGATAAAGACTTTATGTGATTGGTTGGCCAACAAAGTTACGTGGAAAGTCAAATCCGATAGTCAAACTAATAGTCAAAGTATGACTAATGTAGTAATATGAAGTATGATGCATAAACTAGAAGGACCTAAGTTGCCAAGTGTTAATTATGTGTTATAAGTTAGTTGCGGTTAAATAAGAAGGAATGAGACTTGAGGGGCTAATTATGTCAAAGGGCCAAAGTGGCACCTAACTAGTTATATCTAGGATATTCTAGACTTTTCTATCATTATTGAGGGAGAGTGGAAGGCCGGATTTTAGAGAGAAGAGAAAGAGAGGGAAAGTTAGATGATGATCCAAGAAGATGAAGATGATCAAGTCCTAGTACTTATGGGCCACCCTTTGATATGATCATCATGAAGTAAGTATGTATGTTTTTAATGTTATTGAGGTTATAGATTAAGGGTAAAGTGGGATTTCATCATATTATCAAGATATGATCATATGATAATGTAGGAAGATAGATGAGTGTGTTTAATGCGTTATGTTAACCCTTGTTATGTTATTGATTTCTATGATCATTGTTAGGTTTTGGTATTGTAAAAGATGAAGATGATGATGGTTAGAAGATGTTGATGGTGGGATTTATGTTAGTAGTTAGCTTGGATTGAAGGTAAGTAACTCTCCCTAAAAACATGTGTTATGTATGTATTTATCATGTATGTATTGTGGTTGTATAAGTGTATAAGAGTTGGATTAGTTTGGTTGTAAGCTAAGGATGGATGGCTAGTGATCTTGGATAGGAGTATGTTAGTTTATCGGATTTGGACTAAGTAAGGTATGTAGTTGGTTGTGATTGTTGTGAATTGATGTTAGTTATGTTATGAGGATATGCGTAATATGGTTGACTGTTGTAGCTTAGAAGCCTTTGAAGCGATTATGATGCTTACGTGAAAGTATGTGTATGATATGTGTTTTGTGTTGGGTTACTTACTAAGCGTAAGCTTATTCCTTTAGTTGTCAATGTTTTGTAGGTTCAGGTGCGGCGGAAGGAAGGTTTGTGTATTATAGCATAAGGATTTGGAAGTGGAATTGGAAGATAATAAGTATTAGGAGCTAGGTAGAATACCAAGCTCGAGACAAGGTTGCACCCCCGAGAGACTTTTATTGATTTGTAAAGTGTAGTCGTGTGTCAAAATGTATGTCAAGGTGGTCATCACGATTTGGGAGTCTAACGATGAGTCAAAGTGTAGTTTATGTGTTTATGCATAAAGTTAAAGGGGCATTTGGTAGTGAACGGGTCAAGTGTTGTCGGAACACGTTTGATATGTTAAGTTATTGATGTTGGTCAAGTTTGGTGTAAATCGGAAGTCGTATGGATGGTTTGTAGTGAAAATGGGTCAAAACGGGTTATTTGCATAACCCGTCAAATTTGTAAAGTACCCCTTCGGGGTGTCGTTCGGTAAATGTTTTTGTATGTAAATGAGCCCATTGATGTATCAAATAAATCTGGAAAGTTTGGTTAAGTTTCGAGTTCGGGAGGTCGGGTTTCCAAGCGGAGATAATAAAAATTGAGTTTTGGGGACAGCAGGTTCAGACCCTTGGGTCCGGTGGCCAGACCGGCGGTCGGGACTCTCGGCCGGCGGTTTGGGCTGTTTTCTAGATTTTTTCGATTTTCAAAAATACATATCTTTTAATCCGTAAGTAGTCACGGGTCGTACCAACCGTCGTTTTGAAGGTAATTGAGTGTACTTTCATTTAAAAATAGCCTCAAGGGCTGAATGTTTATACATTTTTGTTAGTCATCAAAAGAGTGGTCGGATGTCCATAAAAGTCAATCGTTTTCGCGTAAAAAGTTTTAAATCTTAGTCTAAACGGGCACGGGGCGTTACAACTTGGTATCAGAGCTTCGGTTTAAGTGAATTAAGTTTTCATTAGGATTGCCTAGACTTAAACCACTCGTAGACGCGTTAAGTTTAAGTTTAGGAAATGCGGCCAAATATTTTGTAAGTTATAGGATGTGAATGTTGAGTTTTGAAATGAATTATGTTATTGCTATACGAGTATGATGATGGGAACTTAGGGATGTGTCTTATGTGATATATGTTGTGGGAGACTTGATTTGCGAATGATAGGATTACCGTGCACCTCGGGTTGTCTCGGTAATTCTTATATGATTATGTGAATGTAGCGAATATAGAAGTAATGAGTTAGAAATGGGTTATGGATTGTTTAGATTATGAGACGAAATACATGTTATGTATATGTATGCTACGTAAGTGAATGATAGTTTTGTATAGTATAGACTCAAGATTTAGTTATGTGCTTGCGTACTATAGGAAGATAATAATGGTAAGACGTGAAAGGGACTAATGAGGTATTAGAGATGGGTTAGTGGAAAGTCAAAGTATTAGGAGCATGACTATGAATGTGTGGTAACGTTGAGTGTGTGTGGTGAAGAAATGATATAAATATATACATAATAAGTCCGTGATGAACTTAGTAAAGTTACAAAATGAGAAAAGGGCATAGGGATTGAGTAAATGATAAAATAGAGCGAAATTTCTTAAGTACTAATAGCTATAATGAGATGGGCATGTATGAGGTTAAGGTATTGCCATGAAATAATTATATTACGGCTAAGGCGATTAGCTGTAATTATTAATAATGAATGAATGTGTTATAGTTGACGATCTATGTAAGGTCTACATGTAAAGGAAGCGAGTGAGACTAATAGAAGAGAGATAAGATACGAGAATAAGAATGTGGTGGATTAAAAACGTAAGAAATAATGAGAGGAGTGTGTATGAGATAAAGGCATTGTCCTGAAACTATCATATTACGTTTAAGGCGATTAGCGGTAATTACTATAATAAATGCATGAGTTACGGTTGGCAATATGGGCAAAATCTAGATGTAAATGAGTTGAGTGGACTAAAATGTAATGTAAGAATGTGAAGATGATTAAGGAAGGCTAAGAATGCAAGAGGTAAAGTAAAGATGTGAAAATAACTAACGCGGATTAAGAATATAGGATGGTAAAACACATAGAGGTGTGTAATTATAACAAGCAGGCTCATATGCTCTATGCGCTTGCATTCACTAAAATAAACGAATGTAATAATGTGTGTGTGTTGCTTATGATTTGGATCCATTGTTAAGGTGATAAAGTGTGAATGTAATGATCCTTCGGGATGAATGTTGAATGTATTATCCATCGGGACGACCTAGTAAATGAATGATAAGGAATCCTTCGGGATGAATGTTAAAGATCCCTCGGGATGAAAACGCGTTGCCTTTATCGACAAATGAGGTTGCCTATATCCTTGGCAATAAAAATATCCCCGTAATGAACGTGTTAATGATATGGATCCAAGTCTAAAAAGGAAATATGAAGTATAAACAGGATGAAATAATAAAAGTTAAAATTGGGAAATAGGAGTAGTAGTGTTATGTCGGGAGTACATAACCATGAGTTTATATTTCTTGATTTACATCGATTGGGACGCCTCTCTATGTAAATGAGGAAATATAAATGAGTGGGCTTATGTGTTGCCGACACGACACGAGTAGGGTTAGAGAAGTAGAAAGCGGGAGTTTAGAATTAGTTAGAAATTATAAGGACTAAGATAGGAGGGTTAGAATTAGATTATGGCTTTTAGTTGAGACTTAGGAGAAATCTTGATGGGATGGAAGAATTGTAATGATGATATAATGTGCTTTGCGGCGTGGTGCGAAATATGACAAATGAAAATAATAGAATGTGAACGTATTAGTCGAGTGTAATTATGCAAAGTCAAATATTATGAGTTTCTTAAGTATCAAATAGTCGAAGAATGAGAGTAGATGATAAAGCGATGGAGATGGTGATATAACGGTAATAGGGCGGATTAGAATGAGGACTAGTGATAATAAGCAAGTCTTGTATTATGTAAAATCTAAGCAAGAGTTGTGTGGTATAGAAGTAAGCGGGGTTAATGTGGATTAGGGCATGTGATATGTTATAGTATGCATAGGGTTGCAAGATCACATAGATCGTTGCACTAAATAAACTAGAAAGTAACGTGCTAGGAATGAGATGAGTTATGATACTAAGTTTTGGTTAGAAATAGACGAAAGATTTTGGGGACGAAATCTAAATAAGGGGATAGAATTGTAACACCCGTTTCCCAGGTGTTGGGACCCCACCCTAGATGAAAACGGATAAAGACTTTATGTGATTGGTTGGTCAACAAAGTTACGTGGAAAGTTAAACCCGATAGTCAAATTAATAGTCAAAGTATGACTAATGTAGTAATATGAAATATGATGCATAAACTAGAAGGACCTAAGTTGCCAAGTGTTAATTATGTGTTATAAGTTAGTTGTGGTTAAATAAGAAGGAATGAGACTTGAGGGGCTAATTATGTCAAAGGGCCAAAGTGCTACCTAACTAGTTATATCTAGGATATTCTAGGCTTTTCTATCATTATTGAGGGAGAGTGGAAGGCCGGATTTTAGAGAGAAGAGAAAGAGAGGGAAAGTTAGATGATGATCCAATAAGATGAAGATGATCAAGTCCTAGTACTTATGGGCCACCCTTGGATATGATCATCATCAAGTAAGTATGTATGTTCTTAATGTTATTGAGGTTATAGATTAAGGGTAAAGTGGGATTTCATCATATTATCAAGATATGATCATATGATGATGTAGGAAGATAGATGAGTGTGTTTAATGGGTTATGTTAACCCTTGTTATGTTATTGATTGCTATGTTGTTCATCATCAGGTTTTGGTATTGTAAAAGATGAAGATGATGATGGTTAGAAGATGTTGATGGTGGGATTTATGTTAGTAGTTAGCTTGGATTGAAGGTAAGTAACTCTCCCTAAAAACATGTGTTATGTATGTATTTATCATGTATGTATTGTGGTTGTATAAGTGTATAAGAGTTGGATTAGTATGGTTGTAAGCTAAGGATGGATGGCTAGTGATCTTGGATAGGAGTGTGTTAGTTTATTGGCTTTGGACTAAGTAAGGTATGTAGTTGGTTGTGATTGTTGCGAATTGATGTTAGTTATGTTATGAGGATATGCGTAATATGGTTGATTGTTGTAGCTTAGAAGCCTTTGAAGCGATTATGATGCTTACGTGAAAGTATGTGTATGATATGTGTTTTGTGTTGGGTTACTTACTAAGCGTAAGCTTATTCCTTTAGTTGTCAATGTTTTGTAGGTTCAGGTGCGGCGGAAGGAAGGTTTGTGTATTATAGCATAAGGATTTGGAAGTGGAATTGGAAGATAATAAGTATTAGGAGCTAGGTAGAATACCGAGCTCGAGACAAGGTTGCACCCCCGAGAGTCTTTTATTGATTTGTAAAGTGTAGTCGTGTGTCAAAATGTATGTCAAAGTGGTCATGACGATTTGGGAGTCTAACGATGAGTCAAAGTGTAGTTTATGTGTTTATGCATAAAGTTAAAGTGTTGTCGGAACACGTTTGATATGTTAAGTTATTGATGTTGGTCAAGTTTGGTGTAAATCGGAAGTCGTATGGATGGTTTGTAGTGAAAATGGGTCAAAACGGGTTATTTGCATAACCCGTCTAATTTGTAAAGTACCCCTTCGGGGTGTCGTTCGGTAAATGTTTTTGTATGAAAATGAGCCCATTGATGTATCAAATAAATCTGGAAAGTTTGGTTAAGTTTCGAGTTCGGGAGGTCGGGTTTCCAAGCGGAGATAATAAAAATTGAGTTTTGGGGACAGCAGGTTCAAACCCTTGGGTCCGGTTTTAGACCCTGGGTTTTGGGGCCAGACCGGCGGTCGGGACTCTCGGCCGGCGGTTTGGGCTGTTTTCCAGATTTTGGCGATTTTCAAAAATTCATATCTTTTAATCCGTAAGTCGTCACGGGTCGTACCACCCGTCGTTTTGAAGGTAATTGAGTGTACTTTCATTTAAAAATAGCCTCAAGGGCTGAATGTTTATACATTTTTGTCAGTCATCAAAAGAGTGGTCGGATGTCCATAAAAGTCAATCGTTTTCGCGTAAAAAGTTTTAAATCTTAGTCTAAATGGGCACGGGGCGTTACAACTTGGTATCAATGCTTCGGTTTAAGTGAATTAAGTTTTCATTAGGATTGCCTAGACTTAAACCACTCGTAGACGCGTTAAGATTAAGTTTAAGAAATGCGGCAAAATATTTTCTAAGTTATAGGAAGTGAATGTTGAGTTTTGAAATGAATTATGTTATTGCTATATGAGTATGATGATGGGAACTTAGAGATGTGTCTTATGTGATATATGTTGTGGGAGACTTGATGTGCGAATGATAGGATTACCGTGCACCTCGGGTTGTCTCGGTAATTCTTATATGATTATGTGAATGTAGCGAATATAGAAGTAATGAGTTAGAAATGGGTTATGGATTGTTTAGATTATGAGACGAAATACATGTTATGTATATGTATGCTACGTAAGTGAATGATAGTTTTGTATAGTATAGACTCAAGATTTAGTTATGTGCTTGCGTACTATAGGAAGATAATAATGGTAAGACGTGAAAGGGACTAATGAGGTATTAGAGATGGGTTAGTGAAAAGTCAAAGTATTAGGAGCATGACTATGAACGTGTGGTAACGTTGAGTGTGTGTGGTGAAGAAATGATATAAATATATACATAATAAGTCCGTGACGAACTTAGTAAAGTTACAAAATGAAAAAAGGGCATAGGGATTGAGTAAATGATGAAATAGAGCGAAATTTCTTAAGTACTAATAGCTATAATGAGATGGGCATGTATGAGGTTAAGGTATTGCCATGAAATAATTATATTACGGCTAAGGCGATTAGCTGTAATTATTAATAATGAATGAATGTGTTATAGTTGACGATCTATGTAAGGTCTACATGTAAAGGAAGCGAGTGAGACTAATAGAAGAGAGATAAGATACGAGAATAAGAATGTGGTGGATTAAAAACGTAAGAAAGAATAAGAGGAGTGTGTATGAGATAAAGGCGTTGTCCTGAAACTATCATATTACGGCTAAGGCGATTAGCGGTAATTACTATAATAAATGCATGAGTTACGGTTGGCAATATGTGCAAAGTCTAGATGTAAATGAGTTGAGTGGACTAAAATGTAATGTAAGAATGTGAAGATGATTAATGAAGGCTAAGAATGCAAGAGGTAAAGTAAAGATGTGAAAATAACTAACGCGGATTAAGAATGTAGGATGGTAAAACACATAGAGGTGTGTAATTATAACAAGCAGGCTCATATGCTCTATGCGCTTGCGTTCACTAAAATAAACGAATGTAATAATGTGTGTGTGGGGCTTATGACTTGGATCCATTGTTAAGGTGATAAAGTGTGAATGTAATGATCCTTCGGGATGAATGTTGAATGTGGTATCCATCAGGACGACCAAGTAAATGAATGATAAGGAATCCTTCGGGATGAATGTTAAAGATCCCTCGAGATGAAAACGTGTTGCCTTTATCGGCAAATGGGGTTGCCTATATCCTTGGCAATAAAAATATCCCCGTAA
Organism: Artemisia tridentata subsp. tridentata; assembly: GCA_021014915.2. Classification (NCBI taxonomy): domain Eukaryota; kingdom Viridiplantae; phylum Streptophyta; class Magnoliopsida; order Asterales; family Asteraceae; genus Artemisia; species Artemisia tridentata. The sequence goes on from CP139502.1 coordinate 209,797,269, forward strand.
TGAACGTGTTAATGATATGGATCCAAGTCTAAAAAGGAAATATGAAGTATAAACAGGATGAAATAATAAAAGTTAAAATTGGGAAATAGGAGTAGTAGTGTTATGTCGGGAGTACATAACCATGAGTTTATATTTCTTGATTTACATCGATTGGGACGCCTCTCCATGTAAATGAGGAATTATAAATGAGTGGGCTTATGTGTTGCCGACACGACACGACACAACACGATCAGAATCACGACTAGTGATAATAAGTAAGTCTTGTATTATGTAAAATCTAAGCAAGAGTTGTGTGGTATAGAAGTAAGCGGGGGTAATGTGGATTAGGGCATGTGATATGTTATAGTATGCATAGAGTTGCAAGATCACTTAGATCGTTGCACTAAATAAACTAGGAATTAAGGTGTTAGGAATGAGATGAATTATGAGACTAAGTTTTGGTTAGAAATAGACGAAAGATTTCGGGGACGAAATCTAAATAAGGGGGATAGAATTGTAACACCCGTTTCCCAGGTGTTGGGACCCCACCCTAGATGAAAATGGATAAAGACTTTATGTGATTGGTTGGTCAACAAAGTTACGTAGAAAGTCAAACCCGATAGTCAAACTAACAGTCAAAGTATGACTAATGTAGTAATATGAAATATGATGCATAAACTAGAAGGACCTTAGTTTCCAAGTGTTAATTATGTGTTATAAGTTAGTTGTGGTTAAATAAGAAGGAATGAGACTTAAGGGGCTAATTATGTAAAACGGCCAAAGTGCCACCTAACTAGTTATATCTAGGATATTCTAGGCTTTTCTATCATTATTGAGGGAGAGTGAAAGGCCGGATTTTAGAGAGAAGAGAAAGAGAGGGAAAGTTAGATGATGATCCAAGAATATGAAGATGATCAAGTCCTAGTGCTTATGGGCCACCCTTTGATATGATCATCATGAAGTAAGTATGTATGTTTTTAATGTTATTGAGGGTATAGATTAAGGGTAAAGTGGGATTTCATCATATGATCAAGATATGATCATATGATAATGTAGGAAGATAGATGAGTGTGTTTAATGGGTTATGTTAACCCTTGTTATGTTATTGATTGCTATGTTGTTAGCTTTTGGTATTGTAAAAGATGAAGATGATGATGGTTAGGAGATGTTGATGGAGGGATTTATGTTAGTAGTTAGCTTGGATTGAAGGTAAGTAACTCTCCCTAAAACATGTGTTATGTATGTATTTATCATGTATGTATTGTGATTGTATAAGTGTATAAGAGTTGGATTAGTATGGTTGTAAGCTAAGGATGGATGGCTAGTGATCTTGGATAGGAGTATTGATGAGACGAAAAGTGTACCGCTTTTAGGGGGTCATTTAAGCCCTAATTCATGATTATTTGATCAAATATTGCCCTAAATCGTTCCTTTTGTCATTTTAGGTACTTTGGAGAAGAAATCTGGAAAAGGAAGCATTTTGGACGTTTTTGGAGCGGAAAGTGAAGAAAACGGCAAAGTCTCCAAAAATCAAGCTGGAAACAGAGCTTGACGGCGTCACGCTTTGTAGGTGACGGCGTCACGTACTGGCAAAAGGATGAATATGAATTTACACGTGACGCGCCAGAAGGTTTTGTGACGGCGTCACGTGTTAATGGATGTAGGTCGTCAAGTGTTAAGTTAAAGAGAGACGGGCCAGAGGATTTTTGAAGGTGACGGCGTCAGGACTCATCCTGACGATGTTAGATGCCATAGAGTGACGACGTCAAAATGACAACTTGCACAAGAAGAAAAGTCGTCACAAGTTAATCAAATCAATCATAACTTACGCGCGGAGTAGCTGTCACTGTTTTGGCCATAAAATCTTCATACGAACTCGGATTTAGGTGATTCAAGAGGCCACGGAATTGGGACGAAAAGATCTACAATTTGGTGAAAAAGGGGATCTGACGCCGTCACTTGTAAAGGCTGACGCCGTCAGATCGATGCGGACAGAAAATCAGCTATAAATACAACATCACAACTTCATTATTTGTAAGCCCTAAACCCTAAGTCCGATTCTAGGGTTTAGGTAGGTGTTTTTCCAGCAACTTAGAGGGTTTCAATCACTTCATAAACATCTTGTAATGGTGTGTTGATTCTATCTTAATTATGTCTTCCATTATTATTGTTGCTTGTTCTTCATTGATTATGTTTTACTAAATCACCTAGTGTTTACCTATGATTGTGTGAAGCTTGTGTATAACTAATTAGATCTTATTGATTTCTTGTTGATGTGTGTGTCCATCTCCATCAATTAGGGCGTGACAACTTCAATAGGTCTAATTGGCTTAGCTTATAATTCTTGTTTCCTATTGTCTCTTGTTTGATTGGGTGATATCGATGTTAGGCTTAAGAAAACTGGCTAACCTCCTATACGGTAACTTGCTTGAACGTCTTAAGAAACATGAACCAATGCGTACTAGGTTTATTTGGTTGTATTTAATGCATGAGCGAATTCTAGTGATCCCATGTTAGGAGCTTCTTAGCCGGCTCGACATAGGAGTGAAGTAGGAGCTTATAGAATTGGGGAAGTGCGTACGCCACCCCACGAATGGTATTAAGGAATACAACCCGTTAATTAAAACAAGGTGTGACAATTCAATAGGTAGAATTGGATAGCTAGCAAGGAGTAATACATCATAGGTAGATACGCTTCACTTCCCTTGTAGAACCCTAGTTTACTTTCTTGCACATTAGTTTAATTAGTAGCTTTTGGGTTAGTTGATTAGCAACTAATTCCGCCCCTTTTTCCAAAACCAGAGATTTTTACTTGCTTTCCATAAAATATAAAAAAAATACAAAAAGAATCATCCCTCACCTCTAGACCTAGTAGATAAATTTCAATCCTAACGAACACTATTCTTTGAGTTGAACGATCAATCCCCCGGTACTTGCCACTTCACTATACTACATCGGTCAGGTACACTGCCTGGTGGGGATTGCAAACTTCTCAAGATCCCTTGAGAGGTAAAACCTGTTGTAAGGTCGCAAAACCACGCATCAAGTTTTTGGCGCCGCAACCCGGGGAGTAGTTATTGCTTAGGTTGAAATTTTATTTTTATTAGGTCTACTCACAAGATTCCTATCAAGTGAGATTTTTTCTTTTTATTTTGTAAGCTTTCTCGTAGTCTATCTTTTCTTTGTGATTTTGTTTGTAATTTGCTTCAAATGGACTTTTCACTTAGATTTCTAAGATTGCAAGATATGGTTGAGTGGCTTGAACACCAAGAAGTTCAAAATACCTCATTTAGAGACACATATGAATCATATGAGCCTTCACCTAGGATAGATTCTTATGAACAACCTCCATGTTTAAGATCTCGTTTTAGTGAGGCAAATAGGAAATGCGACCTAGTTTGCCAAGGAATTATGGAGAGAGCCGTTGCAACAAACCATAAGTTGGATGAAGCACTAGGTTTGCTGTTATCACTACCTAAGAAAACAATTGAGGAGGATTTAGCCGAGCATGATCACATTGATCAAAAAGACCTAGGTTTTATGACCAATGACTTTGAATCCCAAGGAACACATGATGAATCCTTTAGGCAAATTGAACATAAGATTATTGAGGAAGATCCTTATGATTCGGACATTGAAGTTGAGATGCCTAGAGAAGCACGTGAGATACTTAGGAGAATGCTTAGGATAGATTCTACCAAAACACATGATGAGGATATAGGTGATCTTGACACGTGGAATGATGAGGTCAATAACATAAGCCCGCAAAATACTCAACCATCATTTGAGGCACACACACCGCCCGTGACTTACCCGGAAGATGTAGAAGAAACTTTAGGAATTCCGATGGAGGTAGAACCCTTGGAACAAGCACCACTAGAGGATATAGGTTTGAATACTTGTAATGATAACCTTACCCTTAGTTCTAGGGAATTTCCTAGTGTTGATGAGCCGGAACCTCAATCTTTACACACCTTTCCATCCTTAGATATATTTCTAGGAGACAAAAGAGGAACCGACCCACCCATCAACCAATATTATCCGGGTAGTTTTAGGATGAAGGAAGCCATTCACTCACCCCCTTCACCTCACGTGGCATATTTCCACCCTAAGGGTGTGTATCGCTACTTTTACCCGCACTTAATCTTAAGTGTAGGGAAAACCTCCCCTATTTCTGTTAAATAAGGGTAGAGTCAGGCTCGTGACTCGAACAAAAACAAGCGCTTCTTGGGAGGCAACCCATGTTTTTAATTGTTTGATGTTTTTATTTTATTTGTTTGTTTGTGTCATATATGCTTAATCATAATTGTTAAATTTTCATGTTTCGAATAATTTGTGAAAATGCTTTATTTTGTTCTTAACTTCGTCTTAATTGCATATAAAGGTATTTTACAAAAAGATAAGTGTAGGGAAGTTTATATTTTGTTAAAAAGAACAAAATTCAAACATGGAAAATTCACAATTCATGATTAGCATGTATTCTATCTTGTTTATGTGTCAATACTTGTGGACATGTTTTATGAATCCCTATTTGTAAGTCATCCCGCAAGTATCCTATCCTTTTATTGATTTGTTTTGTTTTTATTTCTAAGTCTGGAAATACATCTAGTTGTGGTTTTTCTTTGTTCGGTTTGATGCTTTGGTTTTTGTGTTTGTTGGTTACAGGTATTATTGGATAAGAAGATGTACGTGCAACACATCAAGAGGATGATTATATTTCTGGAGTGAAGCTTATCATGTTCATTCTCTTGGAGGGAGATTTAACCATATTATCACATCATCCATACCGAGCGAATCAGGGGAGTATTAGTTTCTTCCATTCTCATTTATTTTTACTTTTACATCTTTTGTCTAGAACATTGGGGACAATGTTCGGATTAAGTGTAGGGAGGGTAAATTAGGATGCCTTAGAAACTACAACTTCGCTTGATTTTTGTTTTGTTTAATAGTGAATGTGTAATAAAGCCAAGAGAAATATTGGTTAGGGCAATTTTAGCACCAAATTTAAAATTTTTTACAACATATAGGAGTGAAACTTTGATTTTAATAAGCGTCTCATGGATAGGGAATTGTATGACTAGCACAAAAACCATACCACTCAAAAATTTCCACCCCAAATATGTGAGGTTCGCCTTTAGATCTTTAGGAAAAAGCATTCATTGTTGGTGCTTATGAGTGTACCGGTAGTTTATAGATTCTAGAACTTGCGTTTGTGATGCATACCGAGACCGCTAGTGAGACTACATTCGTGTAGTTAGGATTGACTACATGATAAGAGGCATTAGGATTAACCCATTGTTTTACACCTGTGTTTTTGTTATAATTACTTTGGCTACATTGGTCAAGTAATTCTCCCACACCCTTTGCGTTGTACCCAATTTTGGTACACGATACCCCTAGTACACCCCTCAGAGCCTATCTTTTCGTTTCGACCTTTAAGCATTTTACTTAAAGGAAGAATTTGTTTACACCCCACTTAAATGTACACCCAAATCACCTTAGCCTACCTTGTGTGCACTCATCTTTAGTGCATTATTGTGACAACATTTGTTTAAACCCTTAGTTAATTATCTAATTGATTACATGGTTGCTAAGTCGAGTCATATCCTTGTACATATTGTTTTGGGACGATTGGGACTTATGGGTAAAGTACTTGTGTAATGGAGTAATGGGGAAGAACATCATTTATTATCCCCATATGTACGTTAATATTTTAAAGTACTCCAAATGTTTCGATTATCTTGATTCGAGTCATTAGAATAATTTTATGTAAAGTATGTAAAAGTTCAAGTGTAGGGATGGTACAAAGAATCTCTAGTGATGTATTGTTTTGGATGGTAGGGCAAGAGTGTATGCAAAAAAAAAAAAAAAAAAAAAAAAAAAAAAAAGTGAAGAAAAAGCATACGGACTACCATCCGCCTCTATCTTTTATTTATGTTTTGTTTTGTTCTATGTTTATTAGTTCGTGATTAGTTTAAGTTGAGTCGAGTCTTGGCTTAGCAACGCCTCATTCTGCATGTAATTGACCAAGATGATTGACTTGCCACCAGTAAAAATATCCTTATCCAACAAACCGTGTTTTCCTTATCCCTACACCTAACGTTATAACCCTTTGTAAAGACCTCTTTGATAGTTTATCCTAGGTGCTTACGCCAATGTGGTGGAAGTTTTGATCCTTTCCCAAGCCTATGGTATTCTATTTGCTATGACAGGTAATGAGTGATATTTCTCCATTTTCATATATAAATTTACAACACCCGAGAGATGAGAGTATCCAAACACTTAATGTGAGGTGCTAGTGTATAATTTCCGTGCTTGTTTTGACTAAGGTGGAACGATCATTTGTTGTAATTACTTTTATATTAATGTTAAATGACCCCTAACTTGTATTTTGATTGGTGGAAAAGCTCATTTGCTTGAGGACAAGCAAATCCCAAGTGTAGGGATATTTGATGAGACGAAAAGTGTACCGCTTTTAGGGGGTCATTTAAGCCCTAATTCGTGATTATTTGATCAAATATTGCCCTAAATCGTTCCTTTTGTCATTTTAGGTACTTTGGAGAAGAAATCTGGAAAAGGAAGCATTTTGGACGTTTTTGGAGCGGAAAGTGAAGAAAACGGCAAAGTCTCCAAAAATCAAGCTGGAAACAGAGCTTGACGGCGTCACGCTTTGTAGGTGACGGCGTCACATACTGGCAAAAGGATGAATATGAATTTACACGTGACGCGCCAGAAGGTTTTGTGACGGCGTCACGTGTTAATGGATGTAGGTCGTCAAGTGTTAAGTTAAAGAGAGACGGGCCAGAGGATTTTTGAAGGTGACGGCGTCAGGACTCATCCTGACGATGTCAGATGCCATAGAGTGACGACGTCAAAATGACAACTTGCACAAGAAGAAAAGTCGTCACAAGTTAATCAAATCAATCATAACTTACGCGCGGAGTAGCTGTCACTGTTTTGGCCATAAAATCTTCATACGAACTCGGATTTAGGTGATTCAAGAGGCCACGGAATCGGGACGAAAAGATCTACAATTTGGTGAAAAAGGGGAGCTGACGCCGTCACTTGTAAAGGTTGACGCCGTCAGATCGATGCGGACAGAAAATCAGCTATAAATACAACATCACAACTTCATTATTTGTAGGCCCTAAACCCTAAGTCCGATTCTAGGGTTTAGGTAGGTGTTTTTCCAGCAACTTAGAGGGTTTCAATCACTTCATAAACATCTTGTAATGGTGTGTTGATTCTATCTTAATTATGTCTTCCATTATTATTGTTGCTTGTTCTTCATTGATTATGTTTTACTAAATCACCTAGTGTTTACCTATGATTGTGTGAAACTTGTGTATAACTAATTAGATCTTATTGATTTCTTGTTGATGTGTGTGTCCATCTCCATCAATTAGGGCGTGACAACTTCAATAGGTCTAATTGGCTTAGCTTATAATTCTTGTTTCCTATTGTCTCTTGTTTGATTGGGTGATATCGATGTTAGGCTTAAGAAAACTGGCTAACCTCCTATACGGTAACTTGCTTGAACGTCTTAAGAAACATGAACCAATGCGTACTAGGTTTATTTGGTTGTATTTAATGCATGAGCGAATTCTAGTGATCCCATGTTAGGAGCTTCTTAGCCGGCTCGACATAGGAGTGAAGTAGGAGCTTATAGAGTTGGGGAAGTGCGTACGCCACCCCACGAATGGTATTAAGGAATACAACCCGTCAATTAAAACAAGGTGTGACAATTCAATAGGTAGAATTGGATAGCTAGCAAGGAGTAATACATCATAGGTAGATACGCTTCACTTCCCTTGTAGAACCCTAGTTTACTTTCTTGCACATTAGTTTAATTAGTAGCTTTTGGGTTAGTTGATTAGCAACTAATTCCGCCCCTTTTTCCAAAACCAGAGATTTTTACTTGCTTTCCATAAAATATAAAAAAAATACAAAAAGAATCATCCCTCACCTCTAGACCTAGTAGATAAATTTCAATCCTAACGAACACTATTCTTTGAGTTGAACGATCAATCCCCCGGTACTTGCCACTTCACTATACTACATCGGTCAGGTACACTGCCTGGTGGGGATTGCAAACTTCTCAAGATCCCTTGAGAGGTAAAACCTGTTGTAAGGTCGCAAAACCACGCATCAAGTATGTTAGTTTATCGGCTTTGGACTAAGTAAGGTATGTAGTTGGTTGTGATTGTTGTGAATTGATGTTAGTTATGTTATGTGGATATGCGTAATATGGTTGATTGTTGTAGTTTTGAAGCCTTTGAAGCGATTATGATGCTTACGTGAAAGTATGTGTATGATATGTGTTTTGTGTTGGGTTACTTACTAAGCGTAAGCTTATTCCTTTAGTGTTCAATGTTTTGTAGGTTCAGGTGCGGCGGAAGGAAGGTTTGTGTATTATAGCATAAGGATTTGGAAGTGGAATTGGAAGATAATAAGTATTAGGAGCTAGGTAGAATACCGAGCTCGAGACAAGGTTGCACCCCCGAGAGACTTTTATTGATTTGTAAAGTGTAGTCGTGTGTCAAAATGTATGTCAAGGTGGTCATGACGATTTGGGAGTCTAACGATGAGTCAAAGTGTAGTTTATATGTTTATGCATAAAGTTAAAGGGGCGTTTGGTTTAGTTGTAAATATACCCATTTTGGGTAGTGAACGGGTCAAGTGTTGTCGGAACACGTTTGATATGTTAAGTTATTGATGTTGGTCAAGTTTGGTGTAAATCGGAAGTCGTATGGATGGTTTGTAGTGAAAATGGGTCAAAACGGGTTATTGCATAACCCGTCTAATTTGTAAAGTACCCCTTCGGGGTGTCGTTCGGTAAATGTTTTTGTATGAAAATGAGCCCATTGATGTATCAAATAAATCTGGAAAGTTTGGTTAAGTTTCGAGTTCGGGAGGTCGGGTTTCCAAGCGGAGATAATAAAAATTGTGTTTTGGGGACAGCAGGTTCAGACCCTTGGGTCCGGTTTTAGACCCTGGGTTTTGGGGCCAGACCGGCGGTCGGGACTCTCGGCCGGCGGTATGGGCTGTTTTCTAGATTTTGGAGATTTTCAAAAATTCATGCCTTTTAATCCGTAAGTCGTCACGGGTCTTACCACCCGTCGTTTTGAAGGTAATTGAGTGAACTTTAATTTAAAAATAGCCTCTGGGGCTGAATGTTTATACATTTTTGTCAGTCATCAAAAGAGTGGTCGGATGTCCATAAAAGTCATTCATTTTCGCGTAAAAAGTTTTAAATCTTAGTCTAAACGGGCACGGAGCGTTACAAGAGATGAGAGAATTTCTTGCTAGTTTATTTTTGTTTAGGGAAATATGTGTGTTTATTTGAGATACTTGAAGTATTAAATGAGGAAACATGTAATGATTTATAGTTAGACAACTAGCATAGGTCTAATTTGTAGTCAAAGTGGCTAGGAGGGGGGGGGGGGCAAGGGGCGGCAAAAGGGGAAATGTGGGTTGAGGTGATGGTTAGTCTTAATTAATCTTGTAGTTGTTGTAAGATTTAGCTAGTATTTAGTTAAGATATTTTACTATCGAGTATTGAGTTAGCTAGAAATAAATTTTAACGGAACAAGATAAAGTATGACGAAGTTGTAAAAATTCTAAAATCACATTTCTTGCAAGAATCGGGCGTCCAAATAATTATCGCATTAAAATTTCGTAAACCGTCGTAGTTATAAGCTTTTAACGGCATATATAGCATATAATTTCAAAACACCGGGTAAACTAGTAATATAATTTTTATATCACTGTAATGAGGGTGAAAATCTGTTAGGACCGTAGTCGGGAGTGTCGGGTATATTGTTCGTAGTAAATGATTGAGTGGTAGCGTTTATTTAATAAATGAATGTACGTGAACTGAAATTATGCAAACCTGTGAACGACCTAAGATGAAGATGATGTTACTGATGATATGTAGACTACTCTAGTCTATATGATGTGTCCTTAGTGATGTTCCATGAATGCGCAGCTAAACCTTAATGGTTACGCGAATTTTGATACCTGTAAACCTAGTTTACGAAATGATAAATGATAATCATGAATAGTGATTTCTCTCCGAGAATGAATAGTATTTTGTGAATAGTAAATTTTTTGATAACATTTCAAAGTGGCTAACTGACTTCAAAAATGATGAATAGTAATCCGTAAATAGTAAATTTTGAAGTTTGGAAAATGTAAAACACTAGATCGAACAACCTTAACTAAACAAACTAATCTATATTACTACTCTAAATAATACGTGACACTCTTAGATCAATAAAGAAGAAAAGATGAAGAAGAATGATGCGTGTATAAGATAAACCATAGCCGAATGTTATTATATCAAACCTTAAGAGAACATGGAATACAAAAAACACACACACACTCTCTCACCTATACAAGACTAAGAGGCACACAAAATGAGTGGAGAGTGTGTGTATTTATAGTTGAGAATGGAAGCCTTTGTTGCCCTAAAAGGATTTGGTTGGGCTTGTGTTGGACTTGGGCTTTTATTATATTTCTTGAACTTTACTAATCAAAGTCCAACACAAGTCTTACATATGGTTGTTTATACTACACGACACACACTTAAATACACATACAAATGACCATCACTTTCCAATAAAATATAAAAGCTAACAATCTCCCCCTAAGGGATGGTCATTTCCATGATGCTCCGGTGAGTGGTCTTTTGTCTTCAATGTCTTGATCTTTGTGTGTCGTTGTAGAATAATCTTCTTTCAATGTTCTTTCATGCACTGTGATATTCAAAAGTAATCATCTTATCGTCGTTCTTGCCTTGATCAAAATCTTCGAGTGGTGAAGACGTCGCGTCCTCCAACACACTCATACCTCTTCTCCTTATGCTAACAATCTCCTCATAATCTTTTATCATATGACATATGAACTTGTCCTTGACATCTTGATTAGCCTCTTGACTTTGTTGTTACACTTGGTCGTTAACTTGATCTCCTTGTCTTGAACTTTTAACACTTGAGCTTTGATGAGGAATGTTCTTCATAAGTATGAGTATGCTGAGGTGAAGATGCTTGATGTATGGGATGATGGTTAATGGATGTTTAAGGATAGCTGCATAAAATTGTTAGTAATAATCATCCAGCGCTTACGGGTTAGGACTTCGAGATCGTCAACAGCATAGTATGTAGACTTTCTCTAATCTCCCCCAGGCCGTTCTGAACCGGATACCCCCGAGAGGGCTTACACGGACACACCGAAGCGCACCCACGATTTAGTGAGTCGCTAGAGATCACCCTACGACTGTAGACCGTTTGAAGCATGTAACCATCATGATAAAACTTGGCAAGATCCAAAGATCTCATTAAGACTCTTACAACTTGTGTTCTTTTTGGTGAACACAAGTGTATTATATTGGAAGTGTTCCTAAGAGATTTTTTAATGAATCTCATGGCTCTAGACTCTATTGTGCGTTTTGGTTTTAGTAGTCGGAGGCATGGAGTAGAGTGCCACCTTTTCAATATCAACACATCTCGGAGTGAGAGGCCGATAGATTATGTAGTGTTCTCCGTGAGAATGAAACAAATATCTTTTAAGAGATATCTGAGTGGCTAGGAGGGGTGGTGCAGCGCGTCACTGGGTCCATGACGTCTTGTCTTCAATATCAGTATCACCTTAGTGAATACCGATAGCAGATGTATTGACCCGGTTTCTGCCTTAAGTTTTCATGGAGGGCTATTTCTTTTCACCCTTTCATCAAACTTTTCTTTTTAATTCTTCAACCCCTTCTTTCCCTTTCTCATTTACTCATTTTTTCAATCTTTCCTAAGGACTTCTAATTCTAGTCTATTGTAATTGTCCTTGGGTAGATCCCTCCGGCTCTGGCGGATCATAGGACGGTTTTCCCTAACCTTAGTCACCTTATAACACCCTGACTATCCTAGATTTGCCATAAAACCTTTGAAAAAAATCTCTCAAAGTGTTTATGAGGAAACACATTTGGTTAATACTTCGAGAGTTTTGCAATTTTGAAATACTCCCCCTTCACATGTGCTCATACATTTGAACCAAAACTTGCACATGTTGGGTAGAGTTCGCACATTTTTGAATTGATCGATTTTCAATGAACATGACCTTCGCAAGACACGCTTACATCACTAGTTAGACTAGCTTGAAATTTTTACCCGTCCTGGTCATTTTCAATGATCATCTCTCGAATTGGTACATTCTACTCAGACAAGTCCTTTGCGAGACATGCTTACATCACTGGAAAACCAGCTTGAAATTATTACCCGTCCCGGACAAGTCTTTTCGAGAACGGACATTTGGTTTCATCAATTCGAGGGTTCATGCTGAGTCTGTCTGGTGAGCATACTTTGAGATTCCACGAACTTTGATCACATTTTAATCACGTCCTCTCCCCCTCAAAAATAGCATTGATATTTTTGATATCAACTGATTAAAATGAAAGTGTTTTGGAGAGAGACGGATTTTAGCATGAAAATAGAACATTTTGCATTTTAAATTTTATACTCCCCCTTAAATAAAGCATATTATTTAAACATTTGAGTTTAAAAATCATTTAAGGGTATAGATGGAGTTTGCACTTTTGAAGAATCTTAAGCACAGAATTTGGAGAAAGATTTTGAAAAAATATTTTTGAAAAATCTTTATCATGTGCTCAAGGATTCTTTGATTTTGATTGCCATTAACAATGCGAGTCCTGATTAGATGTAATCAGAAGTCATCATTGTAGCGCGGGTTTCGTACTGAAATATACGAAAGCCGTAAAGAAGAAAGTTTTGAGAACGACATGTTTTAAAAAATGTTTAAATCAACTCTAGCTCAAGCATCTGTACATGCCCGTATCATTGTTGAATGACATTTCTAGGTATGTACAGAATATTGATTTATACAAGAGACATGTCGTGAGAAGAATATTTTTGAATTTTGTATTTTATATTTTTTATGTCTTTTTGAAATTTTATATTTTTATATTTTGTTTTTGTTGGTTTTTCAAATTTTGTATTTTTTTTTTCAAAAAATATTTACATGCGAAGCTTCATGAGATGATTCAAGAAGATTCGAGAAGACTTTCTAACTCTTCGGGAGTTAGGCTTCGCATTCCAATTCGACGAACAAAGTATTCAAACCGCTCTTTTGGGAGGGCTTTAGTAAATAGATCGGCGAGTTGGTATTCAGTCTTCACGAAAAATATTCAATAGTGCCCTCTTCGACGTGTTCCTTGATAAAGTGGTAGCGGACTCTAATATGCTTCGTCTTGGAGTGCTGAACTGGATTGCACGAGATGGCTATGGCACTTTTCGAGTCACAATACATAGGTATGTGGTCGAAAGAGTAGCCATAATCTGTGAGTTGTGTCCTCATCCATAGAACTTGGGCACAACATGCAGATAGAGACACATACTCGGCTTCTGCGGTTGAAAGCGCCGTGCAGTCTTGTTTCCTTGATGACCAGCCTACTAGCTTTTCTCCCAGAAATTGTGCCCCTTCGGATGTACTTTTGGCAGTGACTTGGCAACCAGCATGATCGGCATCTGCAAAGGCTGTTAGATTGAACTCCGAATCCTTCGGATACCAAAGTCCCATGTTAATGGTTCTTTGAAGATACCGGAAGTTCCGTTTAACCTCTTTGAGGTGAAGTTCGGTAGGCCTTGCCTGAAACCGTGCTAATAAACATACAGCAAAATGTATATCGGGTCGGCTAGCAGTTAAGTACATGAGAGACCCAATCATGCTCCGATATTTCTTCGGATCAATGGGTTTCCCATATAAGTCAGCACCAATTTTGGGTGAAGTGACCATTGGAGTACCAACAGAGTCACAATTTTCCATTCCATGTTTCTTTAAAATCTCAATTGTATATTTCGCTTGATTAATGAAAATACCATGATGGGATTGATGGATTTGAAGTCCAAGGAAGAATTTTAATTCGCCCATCATAGACATTTCAAATTTACTTTTCATGAGATTTGCAAAAAGTTTTGAATGTTTCGGATTAGTGGACCCAAAGATTATGCCGTCCACGTAAATCTGAACAATCAAAATGTCATCTTTAAACTTTTTGGTAAACAAGGTCGGGTCAATTGTTCCTTTGGTGAAATGATTTAACAGCAAGAAAGATGATAATTCATCGTACCACGCCCTTGGGGCTTGTTTCAACCCATAGATAGCCTTCTTGAGCTTGTAGACGTATTCCGGATGATCTTTGTCAACGAATCCATCAGGCTGACTCACATACACCTCTTCCTACAGAGTTCCATTCAAGAAAGCCGTCTTGATATCCATCTGATAGACCATGATGTTCTTGTGAGCCGCGTATGCTAAGAAAATCCTGACCGCTTCAAGTCTAGCTACTAGCGCGAATGACTCATCAAAATCAATTCCCTCTTCCTGTCTAAATCCCTTGGCCACGAGACGAGCTTTGTTGCGAATTACAGTCATCTCTTCATCCTTTTTGTTCTTCCATATCCACTTAAGATCAATGACGAGTTTATCAATGGGTCTCGGTACTAAATCCCAAGTGTCATGAAGTTGATATTGGAGAAGTTCTTCCTGCATTGCTTCAATCCATGCATCATCTGACATTGCTTCCCGAATTTTCTTTGGCTATTTTAAACTGACTGAGCAGGCGAAGATGCACATATCACAATCGGTGGCAAGTTGTCTTCTCGTCTGTACTGGCCTTGAAGGCTCACCAATGACATGTTCTATTGGATGGTATTTAGTCCACTTTAACGTTGAAGGGTACCTTGGATCTAACGAATGCGTGTTTGATGGTTCATGTAACCAAGAAGAAGATTCAGCAGATTCCGTAGCAAATGGGTTTTCAAATGGTTCTTCTTCGTCTAACACAGCATCGTTTTGGTATGGTTCTTCTTGATTTGGTGTTGTTTGGGTTTGCTCATCAACTCTTGGTAAAACAATCTCAATTACTGGAGTGGCAGGAATAGATGTAGATGATGTTGACGTGGAGGGAGTTGGTGCTTCAGCTTCGATTATAGTAGATGCATCTTGTGGTGTTGGTGGTGGTTGTTGTTGAGCGGGTGCAGCGGAACGTTGTTGTGATGTATCTATCGAAGGTCCACCATAGTACTCATCATACATAAACTCGAAGAAATTATCCAGTTCTTGATTTGTAGGTTTATCAGTGTTAGTTGACTGAGCTCCTTGGGGTGTGAGTCCTGAACTGATGTGTCCATAAGTTTGACTTTGTGGTGCGGGTCCTAATCCGATACGATTAGAAGCCATTGGGTTAAGCGCGGGTTCTAGAGCGAGTCTCTCAGAAGCCATTTGTGAGATTTCATCAAACTTCACATTCATCGTCTCCATTACTCTTTTCGTTCTTCTATTATACACCCTGAATGCCCTCGAGTTATCTGAATAACCAATGAAGATACCAATATCACCCTTAGCCTTCAGCTTCCCCAGATCCTCTCTGTCATTTATAGGATAGCACAAAGCGCCAAATACATGAAGATAAGAGATATCGGGTTTTCTGTTGTTCACTAGTTCGTATGGGGTTTTATTGAATCTTGGATGGATTAGGGATCGGTTTTGAGTAAAACAGGCAGTGGAAACAGCATCAGCCCATAAAAACAACGGTGCACTGGAATAAATTAGCATAGTGCGAGCAGCTTCCACAAGCGTTCTATTTCTTCTTTCAACTACTCCATTCTGCTGTGGAGTTCTGACTGCTGATGTCTGGTGAGTAATTCCAGTTTCTTCAAAATATGTTCGTAACTCCTGATTAGTAAATTCCGTGCCATTGTCAGTTCTTACAATCCTAACTGGAGCTTGAAGTAGAACTTGAATTCGATTCAGAAAGGTGATGATGATTTCAGGTGCTTCGTCTTTTGATCTCAAAAACCTTACCCATGTATATCTTGAGTAATCATCGACAATCACAAGAATATACTTCTTCCCATTGATACTCTCAACTCTCATTGGGCCACATAAGTCCATGTGCAATAGATGTAACTTATCAACCGAACTGGGAACGGTTTTAGGTTTATAAGTTGCCCTTTTGCTCTTTCCTTGCTCACAGGATGGACATAAGTGTTCTTTGGTGTATTTGAATTTAGGGAGACTGGTGACGATGTTGTCTTTGGTAAGTTTGGTGTTGGTGTCGAAGTTGAGATGGGAAAGGCGTCTGTGCCACAACCAGGACTTAGTGTCGTCTGCTCTTGTCATAAGACAAATTGGTGATGACGAGGCCATTTTGTTTATGTAGATAGCATAGAGATTGGTTCCACAATTCCCGGTTAAGAGATCATCACCAACCAAGTTTCTAACGAAACATGTATTTCTTCTGAATGCAACCTCTAAATCCGCATCACAAAACTGTCCGACTGAAAACAGGTTGTGTCCCAATCCTTTGACATAGTAAACTCGAGTGATTAAAAAATTCCCGAAGTGTAGATCTCCATAACCTAGAATAGCTGCTACATGATCATTTCCAAACCGAACTGTTCCCATGAACTTCCATACAAAGTTGATCAGCAGCTTCAGATTCCCGGTCATGTGCTTGGAGCAACCCGAGTCGACGATCCAAAGACATATTTCGATAACCTGCCAATAACAGATGATTGTGCATTTGGAAACCGTTTATCATTTGGTTCCATGGGGTTAGGGATAACAGGCAAAATACAATCATAGACAGTTTTTACTGGTTCTTCCTTAGCCATTTTTATTCTACCATTTTCAAGACTGAATTCTCTACCCGTTGGAATCCATATGCACATCTTAAGATAGTTCCTAGGCAGCAGACTACTAGTTGTTTTCCTAGACTTTTCAATAAGTCTTTGAATGTATCTAGTCTTAGTAGTAGTTCCTGAAGAAACATCTCTCTTAGCAAGCTTATCATTCACATGCACAACATTAGAAACAATATCATCACACACATTTTCAGACAAAGATTTCTTGTTCATTAAACAAACTGGTTCATTACATGCACTAGAAATATTGTCTTTAACATTACATTCAGATGACATAAGTTTCTTCTTGGAAAGCGATAAAATCCTAGGGTGTTCTTCTACTTCTTTTGTTTTATTCTTGGTTTCACTCTTAGAAGCAGGCATGAATCTATTCCTTGTATTGCTCCTAGGCTTTGGTCTGCTGCTCTTAGAGGTACTTTCTACTCCTGTAGAAGGTAAGGCACACTCATTAGGATTTATCTTGTTGTCCTTTGAATCAGTGTTAGCTTTCCTAGTCTCTTTTGGATTTTCCTTAACACTTTTGTCTATCGCCCTATATGTTTTAGATGTAGAGGTAGATGCAATAGTGGTACTAATCCTATAAAGTCCAGGTGCTATCACATTTGGTGTTTCGACAACTACTTTCTCTTTTCCTTTTTCTTTGGGCAAGGGTGAAGGAGCACATTGTGAAATTGACATTTTTGGTTTTGCATTAATTTCTTCACCCTTCCCTTTTTGACATTCAAGCTGAGACTTCAAAAGATCAATTTGTTTTTGCATTTCTTTGTAAGAACGATCATACGACAGTTTGTCATACTTGCATTCTTCCTTTTTTCGATCCAGTTGTTTAAAATATGTAACATTCTCTTTTTCAAGCTTTGCAAATTTTGCATTTTCATATTTTGAAACAATTTCGGAAGTCTCGGCTCGAATTCTTTCATCATCTTCAACAGAATACATTTGATAAATAATGGACATAATATCAGTTGAAAGAGCTTCTTCAGAGAGTGCGTCATTTTGTTTTTCCAAAACTTTGATTTTTTCAATGTTTTCATTAGCTTCAAGTACCAAGGATGTGTGGTCCTTGACAAATTCAGTTACTTCTTTGATAATTGCGTTCTCAACATGAATTGCTCTCGCATGTATGCCAGATACAATGGGAGTAATCTCTGTTTCGAACATCTTTTTCTGTTCAGTTTGAAAACTTGAAAACCAATCGTTTATTTTAGCATCAGTTTTGGTTGCCACAACAGTTTGAAGCATTTCCACTCTCCTTTTAAGATCGGCCAAAAGTATTCTAGCTTCACTTGTGTGACAAGTGTTGTTAGAGTACATTTGTTCGATGTTAGAAAGGTGTTTTGAAACAACTTTTCTTTTTGGGACAGCCACTGGTTTTTTGAAAAACATTGGTGACTATTTTCTAACAAGATGAACTCCAGCAAGTTTGTTAGCTTCATTATAATCGATTGGTTGGATTTCTTTGTTCAATTGTCTCATTTTGTTTTGACTCTCTTTCGTAAGCTCAATCGTTTCATGCGAATCATAACAAGCAGGTGGATCATGCACATCATTTATAATATTACCATTATATAGCACATTCTGTTCTTTCTGAGCTTTCTTGAGATAACAAGGGTTTTCACAACCGATAGCCATTTTCTTTCTTGTATGTAAAATCGGGTTTGGATCGTTAATTATCAAATTGACTGTTTGTGCAGAATGACCCGTTTTTACAAGCAATTCTTCCAACTTTTTAATAGTTTCCTGTTTGTCAAGTACTTCATCAAGAAGTTCATCTTCTCGTTTTGAAAACTTTGTATGCAATTCTTTCTTTTCTTTTTCAAGATCAGATCAAGTTGATTTTTGTTTAGAAAGTTGGTTGGTTAGATCAGAAATTTCTGCTTTTAAGGATTTAATTTGCATGTTCAATTTAACATCAAGAGTGTCGTATTTGATTTGCAAATGTTTCTCCCTTGAAATAGAATCACTGTAACCAGTTTCAAGTTCTGACAATCGTTTGTGGTGATATTCAAAAGCTTTTTCGTTCACCTTGTATCTCTCAAGCTCAGTGGTCAATTTTTCATTAGCGGCCTTAACATCGCTATTGATCTTTTTGACCTTTTCAATTTCAATACTACAATTTTGCAATAATGATTCAAATAACACACGTGTTTCCTCTTCAGTCTCAGTATGCTGTGACTCGAAGTCACCATTAGGATTCATATCTGGAGTAGCCAAATTAGTATTACTACAACTTCGGGAGTCCATATATGTATCATAAGTGAGAGTAGGAGTCACATGATGCTGTTCTTGTTGAGGTGACATATCAAATATTTCATTATTGTGACATGTAGCATATGTAGGTACCTCAGATATCACATTAGCATCATAAGAAGGAGGTGCTTCAGAATCCGTGTCATATTTAACCTCCTGAAGATTTGCCATGAAGATGCAGTTGGCATCGATATCCTCCAAATCCTCTGTGTCATCCATCAGTGCCATGAAATCATGTTCCTCAGCACTTAACTGAAACCCTGCCTTGTCCTTCTGAGCTAAGAGCAAAGCTTTCTGAAGGTACTCGGGATCTTTCTTTTTTGGCTTGGAGGGACAGTTTCTTGCCATATGACCAGTACCCTGACAGTTAAAACATTTCAACACATTTCCTTGATTCATATTCCCAACATTCCCAGCAACAGGAGCAGCAACATTCCCAAACTGATTCCCCATATTCTGACCTCTTCTGTTTCCAACAACTTGACCCAACTGATTCTGATTACCCATATGCTGACCCATCTGATTGCCTGCATACTGCCCTTGATTACCCATCTGAGGAGCATATCCCTGTTGATTCCCATATCCTCCAACCATTTGTCCTTGTTGACCCATGTTGAAACCCGGTTGAGCAAACTGCCTGTAGCGAGTGTTCGAAGAAATCCTTTGATTGTTGTTGGTAGGTGTGGAATAGCGTCCTTGAACAACTTTTGATAGAAGGGTGAATGCTTGAGACAGTGCAGTCATGTCATCATTAGGATTGTATGGTGATTCTGGGTATAGTTGTTGTGGAATGACTTGTTGTTCTTGAGGATAGAATTGTTGTTGTGGGAAGATAGCAGTTTGTGGAGTGTATTCATGTGGCATGTAGTTCTGAGTGGGAGTTGATGATGATGGTGTGTTCACTGTTGAAGGTGATGGTGACTGAGCAATCAATGCTAAAGGATCATGTTTTTTGGCAAGCATTTCTTTCCTAACCTCATCTGCCTCTTTTTGGTTTTGTTTCAAGAAATCATACAGTTGATCATAATTCACTTCATGAAGGTTCTTTGTCTGATTAACAATCATAACATATCGTCCCCATTCCTCTGGAAGGTTGTTTAGGAATTTGATGTTCTGGACAATCTGTTTTGGTGTTAAATTAGTCCTGATGAGCTCATTCATGAGAGTGCAAAACCTTGTGTAGTAGATTTCAATTGGTTCAGCTAGAGTGGATGAAAACTTTTCCCAATCAGTAAGAAGCTTATTTTCAATTTCTTGTTGACCAATTTCAGTTCTATGACATAGCCTTCTAACTCGTTCCCACATATCATAAGTAGTTTCACAACTGCCAACAGAACAAAAAATTTCTTGTGGTAAACCAAGTTGAATTAGGTGCATGGCTAAGTCATCTGCTTCAATCTGTTTCCAATCCTCTTCTGTGTACTCTTCTTCTTTCTGAGTACGAAAAGATGGTGGAACAGGAGGTGTTTGATTCGGATCACTAGCTTCTTGAATCTGATGAGGTTTGAATGGACCATTCTTGATGGAGTTGATCAGGAGTTTGCCTTGTCCATTAGGTTTTGTTTTCAAGTAACGAAGCATACGGCTTGTCCATGGAAGATAACTGCCTTTCTCTAGCATGGGAGGACGGTTTTCAGCACCAGCTGCATGGATGTCTTGTTGAGTAGTCATTGTTGTTGTTGTATGATAAGGTTGATTGATTCAGGATCGTTGCAAAGAAATAGGTGTTGTGATTGTTGAAGGTAAAACTTTGATGATGTTGTTGATGATCTTTGAGTTTACAATTTAGATAAACAAAACAATTTAAATAAAGTAACTAAATTTGACTAGACTATAATTTAGACAAAAACAAAAGATTACAATTCAACAAAAGTTATGTAAATTAGAATTTAGATAAAATGTTAATTTCTATAGAAATTTCAATTTGACCAGAATTTATACAAATTATGGTAAAATTTCAATTTAGATAGAAATATCTAATTTATATAAATTGATAATTTATATAAAATGATCTAACACTCTTATACAAGAGAGTAGATATCCGATTGTCGAAGTATTTTCTACACTTATACAAGCGCAAAAATACCGAGTTCACTTTTGTTGTTGAAGAAATCACGATCGAAGCAAATTATTAAAAGTTATTTAAGTTGAACAATGTTTATGTAAAGTGCAAGGGTTAATTCTGTCAAATCCGGAAGTTCACAAATGCTGTAGCAAATGCGAGGGGCTGAATCTGCCAAAGTCTGAAAGTTCAGTTCTGTCCGATATATGATTTGCGATAACCCTTTGTTGTCCGATGTCGGATGAGCTTGTGATTGATTTGCGATAAAAATGCCCGAGGAGTGATTTGCGATAAGCCTTCAATTGCGATAGAACCTTTTTGCCAATTGCGATAAGAGCAGACTTGTCTCAATTGCGATAGACCTCAGTTTGTTGATTCGCGATAAAAGACCAATCCAATTGCGATAAACCCTAAGTTATGGCAATTCAAATTGCGACAAACCCTAACTTATCGCAAATCCTTATACAAGGATTGGATATTTTTCGATGTCGAGAAGTACTTTTGATTGTTTTTCTTTTACAAGAAAAGCAATAAAACTCCAAATCGTAGCCAAGAAGAATCGAACGAGGACCTTTTGAAGCGTAATTTTTCTCGTCAAAATCACAAAAAGCTCACAATTTTTGACTTTAAACGCACGTAAACCACAAAAGCTACCAACTTTTTCTCAAAATCGCTAATAGAAACACAAAAGCTTGAGGCTTTTTGCTTACAACACACTAGATGATGCGAAAAAGTTAAAAAGCTATAACCTTTTTGATAGAAAAACCCACGTTAAGCATAAACACAAACACAACGAGTACCTAAATCCTTGTGAGGCGAATGATACCACTTGTTAATACTAGATCGAACAACCTTAACTAAACAAACTAATCTATATTACTACTCTAAATAATACGTGACACTCTTAGATCAATAAAGAAGAAAAGATGAAGAAGAATGATGCGTGTATAAGATAAACCATAGCCGAATGTTATTATATCAAACCTTAAGAGAACATGGAATACAAAAATACACACACACTCTCTCACCTATACAAGACTAAGAGGCACATAAAATGAGTGGAGAGTGTGTGTATTTATAGTTGAGAATGGAAGCCTTTGTTGCCCTAAAAGGCTTTGGTTGGGCTTGTGTTGGACTTGGGCTTTTATTGTATTTCTTGAACTTTACTAATCAAAGTCCAACACAAGTCTTACATATGGTTGTTTATACTACACGACACACACTTAAATACACATACAAATGACCATCACTTTTCTATAAAATATAAAAGCTAACAGAAAATGACCTCGAATTATGATTTGTCACACATAACTTATGTGCTACAAGTCGAAGCCTGATCTCTCATACCATAATTATAACACCCCAACCCGCAAGGGTCAAAATGCCAAATTATGGTGTCCATCAGAACATACAAACGCAAGCGGAAGTCTTATAAATATAATGATTACAAAGGTATTCTAAGATAACACTAAAATACCAACTCTAAACATGATGAATCCCAAAACTAAAATACAATTCCAAACTAAATCTAACTGAAGCTAAATCCAAGTCTAATCCAGAAGCAAAAGGTATCTATCAACAGGGTTTACACTAAGAGCTCCTATGCATTCTTCACTCAATCCAAGTCTTATAAATATAATGATTACAAAAATGCCAAACGAGCTCAGAAAGCATGCCACATGCTTAGTCACATAATCATAATCATATCCATATATCCGTCAAATCATAAGTTATACAAGGAGCTGCAGACTCCAATGTACTAGAAGTGAAATGGGGTGCATGACACGCACAAAACAATCACTAAATTACATCATAATTACACCAAACATATATCTACGATGCATCCATAGGCTCCCTGAAACAGAATACATATACAAGTACGTGACTATGCATATATATAACAGAATGGCCATGTGCGCAAATAATCCTATAATTAGAACAGAAGGGAACATCGTGGATCAATCACACCTCCACAGAAAGTGTCACGCCATTGGTGCCTCAATGACATGGCCATGGTACCTCCATGGCTAGTTAGCTCGGGCAACAGAACAGATAAACAAAGCAAGGCTATCCATAATCATAACGGAGCTACCATAGCATAATCAATTAGAGCATATCAACAAAACAAAATCTCATATCAATGAGATAATATATAGATCATCATAACAGAATGGATAGCAAACAGAATCATATCAAATGATAATAACAAACGAATCATATCAACAAATCAAATCAAACGGAATCATATCAAGCAAATGAATCAAGTCAAGGATCGAAAAGTCATGAGATCAGAACCCTTACTGAGTAAGGGTAGAATATCTGTACCTCAAACCGCAAATGAAACCATATCAAAAAACACAAGGATCAGAAATTATTCCTTCTTCTGCGAATCTACACGAATTAATGATCGTCTGATTATTTAAGAATCATTTCATAAGTTATTTCTGATTCAGTACTTATTGTTGTTCAGATTGACATATTAGGGTTTCCTGCTATTCATAGCAACTTTCCAAATTTAGTAACTTTCCATATTTAGTAACTTCCCGAATTAGTAACTTTCCGAATTAAGTGAGTTTCCCGAATTAAGTAACTTTCCCGAATTAGTAAATTTTCATATTTAGTAAGTTTCCATAATTAGTAAGTTAGGGTTACATTCATAATTAATCAAACTTAGGGTTCATAGGTACTTCCAAATCATACACCACTTTTTTAGGATTTATTCTTGAATCTGGATCACATTCTTATGATTTTTAATGCCTGCCAATTAAGCTCCAAAAATTCTGAAATAATTCTCAGTGATTCCCATATCAGTTAAGTACTTTCACTAATTATAATAAATTTTACTACCAAGCACAAGTACTGTATTAAAAATCATCTTTACAGACCTGTTCAGAAAGTTAACAGCAGATACACACATAAAGTTTGCCTTTAATTAACCCATTGAGATACTTTAGAAAAATCCAAAAAAATTCCAGGAAGTCACACATAACATAAATATCACTCTTGTAAAAGGAGAGCTCTCAGTTAGTTATGGTTTGAAAATGAAAAATGAAAAACATCGACAGATTTTTAAGTTCCCAAAACTCAGGTTTAACCGTGATCCCATAAAATTCATAAACATGAATAATACGACTCAAATTCACTCCAAACCAATTGGAAAACATAATTAAGACATTAAACAAGGTTTACAAGCAAAGAACCAGTATTATACACTTATGAAACTCAAGCAATAGTGCACACATATTCAGATTACGAAACAGTCCCGTTCAAAACCCGTTTAAGACCATTATATCACATGTTTACTTACACAAACGCACCCAATGTTTTAACCAAACCATAACCTCGCCCTTTTAAACTTTTTAATTCAGATTACAAACATGTCTTTAGAGGACATAATACGACACCCATTTAACACACACACCAGCATACACACGACATCAATATTAACGAGCCAACTATGTGATTAATGAGAACAAAAGCAAGCCTAAGTCTAACCCTTTTAATCCGATTACAACACCTCTTATAGAGGTTCAATTAGAAGTTAAATCACATGTTTACACCCTTAACAATTGACACACACATCATGCACACACACACACATAAAATAACGAGCCACAAGCCAAAACAACTACACATATAATCATAACCATATCAAGCCCCATATAGCACGCCTAGGGTTTCTAGTTTTGAGCACTTCATTTAATGTGTCATACAAGGGTTGCATTAGGGTTTGTAATAGGGCCATAGGTCGACAAGAAAAGATCAGCTTCAACTTAATTCATTAAACACACATACGACACAAAACAAATCCACATGAAATCATAACCGTGCCCTAAACCCTCGTTAACATGCAGACTAAGTTTTCCCATTTTAGCAACATATAATTAACGTATAATAATGACCAAGTACTGATTTTAGATGTTAATTAGGGCTTGTTTAGTTTCGGTCGATTCACATGAAAGAACATAGGTCGAATACAAGTTTTAAGCAAAGTTAATTTTGTTATTCAATGTGGCGGTTTACTAATGCACATATGTCATCATGATTTTATGTGGCTTGTTTTTCATTCGTATAATTGTATTTATGAGCTCATTAGATTAGGCTTTCATATCTTTTACGTGTAGATAACTTATAACTCAATCAAGAAGAATACAAAGACGATTATAAAGTTACCTCTGGTCGGATATAGGGACGAATCAATGAACAAGGATGTTCATATTACATGACTAGCAAACCCAGAATACCCACACCGATCACACCCTTGGAACACCAAACAAATCATCACACCACGATCACCACGAAGCTTCAATGACCACCATCTTTAATCCTTTCGTACCACCTGATTCTTCTTGGGAGAAGAACACATATGAAGCTGTCGATTTAGTGTATGCTTTTTAGGGTTTTTGTGTGTGAGTGGAAATGGTATATACGGTTTGTTATATTGAGAAGTGAATGGGGAATATGGGCTGGAGTTAGCCGTGTTTAGGGGAGGGTTTGATGCCTATTTCATCTACAAACTTTTCAAATAATTCTTGATCATATCTTTGTTAATGTTGTGTACAAATTATAAAAAGAAATCGGACCCTTAAAGGATTTAGTATACGTGTGATGTTTAGTACCATATTAAGAACATTTTTGGTGTTTCTCATGATCTTTTAACGTGTGATATTTCAAATAAGAAAAGGTTGTGCCAACCGTTTATATACTTAGGTTAGTTATGTCATACTTTTGATTTAAATTTCATAACACATAGTTTAAAATTTTAAATTATAATCGTAATCAAACATTCAAACGTCGTTTCGTATTTTAGGTTATTATAAAACTAGCCAAAAATGATGAGGCTAAAATGATGATTTACAATGCTTTGCCGAAAAAGGAATTTGAAAGAATTTTTATGTGTAACACGGCAAAAGAAATTTGGAAAACTTTGTTAGTCACCCATCAAGGTAATAATCAAGTCAAGGAAAACAAGATTGATCTTCTTGTGAAACAATATGAACAATTTTCCATTCCGGAAGATGAAACTATAGATAATGCTTTTGCTAGATTTAATACTATTATCACTAGTCTTAAAGCTCTTGATGAAGGTTACTCTAGCAAGAACTATGTTAGGAAATTTCTTAGGGCTCTACATCCCAAATGGAGAGCAAAGGTCACCGCCATTGAAGAGTCAAAGGACTTGGCTACATTATCACTTGATGAACTAATAGGAAACTTGAAAGTTCATGAAATGATAATCAAGAAAGACTCCAACATAGTCAAAGGCAAAAGTGAGAAAGTTAGTTCTCTAACATTGAAAGCCAAGAAGGAGTCTAGTAATGAGGAAAGTTCGGATTCCGATAGTGAAGATGAAGAGTATGCATTAGCGGTTAGAGACTTTAAGAAGTTCTTTAGAAGAAGAGGTAGATTTGTAAGACAACCTCGTGATGAAAAGAAGTCGTTCCAAAAGAACCGGAATGACAAGAAAGAAAAGAGTGATAGAAAATGCTTTAGATGTGGAGATCCAAATCATCTCATCGGAGAATGTCCTAAACCACCGAGAACCAAGAACCAACTAGCACTCGTAGGAGGTTCTTGGAGTGATAGCAGTGAGGAAGAAGAGGAGAAGCCCAATAGCGAAACATGCCTTATGGCTCAAGCTTCAAATGAGGTACATTGCAAATCTTCTTACTATAGTGATGATAATTCGTCAATAGATGATAATATATTATATGATCAATATAATAAATTATGTGAAGTAAGTTCTAAAATCATAACTAGAAACAAAACACTAAAAGGAACTTTGCACAAACTCGAAACAGAAATTTTAGAACTAAAAGACCAAGTCAAAAGACTTGAGAAAAGGAAAGAAAGTGATGTTGGATGCGAATCATGTCATAATCTTTGGTTAGAAAACGTTGAACTTAGGAAAAATGCGTTAAGGATCATTAAGTTCGAAAAAGGAACAAAAGCACTAGATGACATGTTAGATAATATTAGATATAGTAAGCATGTTGGTGCGGGTCTAGGTTTTAATCCAAATGAAGCTTCGACAAGTAAAACAAAACAAATAAAATTTGTCAAACCCACAAGTTCTGTCGAAACAAAGGACGGTACCATTAAAAGTACAGACGGCACCACTAAAATTAGTGGTACCATGGTACCATCTGGTGCAAAAGATAGAACTGAGTCGAGTCTAAAAAATAACTTTAGTCCTAAACCAAGTCACATAGTAGTCAACAATGTTGAAATACATGTTGCTAGTAAAAAGGAGGTTAAAAGTTTCTATAAACCTTTGTCAACCCCCGGGCTTGGCTTTGTAAAACCCGATACTAGATCAAAGACTCCTCCACCTAGAAAAACTAATGTTCCTAAACCTCGGTCAAGAACTCCTCAACCGAGAGGTAACTTTAGAAGACAAAGTTAGTATAGTGGATGCACTAATCATATGACGGGTAACCGAAGTCTATTCTCATCATACAAGGCTTACAACGGAGGTAATGTCACTTTCGGTAGCAAACTTAAGGGCAACATCATAGGCAAAGGTACGATTACTCAAGACTCCCTCACTATTAGAAATGTTGAGCATGTAGATAACTTAGGATTTAACTTGCTTAGTATTAGTCAAATGGTTGACAATAAGTGTAGAGTTATATTTTCCGAAGAGGGTAGTGAGATCACTAAGAATGGTAAGACCATAGACAAAGGAGTTAGGAAGAATGGCTTATTTGTTATGAAAATAGGAAATAAGCCCCAGGATAAGATTTGCGTAGCAAACATAGATGATAATTCCACTCTATGGTATAGGAGACTAGGTCACACCAATATGCATTTAATACAATCATTGGCGTCTAAGGAACTAGTTAGAAACCTACCTAAGATTAAGTTTGATAAAAACTTTTGTGACACTTGTAAAGTTGGAAAACAAGCTTATTCTAGTCACAAAACTAAGAATATTGTCTCGACCTCTAGATGCCTAGAACTCCTTCACATGGACTTATTCGGTCCATCCGCCGTACGGAGCTATGGAGGAAATTACTACACCTTAGTAATAGTAGATGACTACTCTAGGTATACTTGGACTAGATTTCTTAAGGATAAGACACAAGCTTTCGAGGAATTCGAAATCTTTAGTAGGAAGGCCCAAAATCAACTAGGTTGTACAATAGTCTTAATTAGGATGGATCATGGTCGGGAATTTGATGATGAAGTGCAATTTGGAGTATATTGTGATGCTAATGGTATTAAACATAATTTCTCGGCTCCACGCACTCCACAATCAAATGGGGTAGTTGAGCGGAAAAATCGTACTCTACAAGAGATGAGTAGAACGATGTTGAATGAACAATCCATTCCGCAAAAGTTTTGATGTAATGCGGTAGACACCTTAAATTACATACTTAATAGGATCTTGATTAGACCAATCTTATGAAAAACACCGTACGAAATCTTGAAAGGTAGAAAACCTACTCTAGATTACTTTAGAGTGTTTGGAAGCAAGTGCTTCATACTAAACACAAAAGACTACCTCACCAAGTTTGACCCAAAGTCTTACAAAGGTGTTTTCCTAGGTTACTCCCAAAATAGTAAAGCCTATGTTGTCCTAAACAAAGGAACAATGAAAGTCGAAGAATCACTCAATGTGACATTCGATGAAAGTCCTCCACCAACTAAGACATCACCCTTGGTGGATGATGACTTAGATAAAGATGAAGGCATTAAGGTCAATGGCAAGAAAACCTTAGAAAATGACATTGAGGATGAAATTGTTAAGGTTGACGAAGTTGTCAACGTTAAGGAATCCAAGAACTATCCAATAGAAAATGTCATAGAAAACCTAAACCAAAGAACCCTTAGGTCACAAGCACAAAACCAAAGTAATTTCTTTTGTTTTATATCTACCGTAGAACCTAAGAGTGTTGGTGAAGCGATAAAGGATGAAATCTGGGTAGTTGCCATGCAAGAAAAGCTAAATAAATTCACCGCAAACCAAGTTTAGGATCTAGTACCTCCACCTAAGAATCAAACCATCATAGGAACTAAGTGGGTATTTAGAAACAAATTTGACGAAAATGGCGTCGTAACTAGGAATAAGGTGAGGTTGGTAGCACAAGGCTATAACCAACAAGAAGGAATAGATTACGATGAAACTTATGCACCCGTAGCTAGATTAGAGTCTATTAGGATACTCCTTGCCTATGCTTGCATTTTAGACTTTAAACTATACCAAATGAACGTGAAAAGTGCATTCCTAAATGGTTATATATGAACGAGGAGGTATACGTTGCACAACCTCCGTGATTCTTTGATTTCGAAAAACCGAATCATGTTTATAAACTCAAGAAAGTACTCTATGGTCTCAAACAAGCTCCCAAAGCTTGGTACGATAAACTAAAAGCATTCTTGCTTAAACATGAATATACCATGGGAATAGTTGATAACACACTTTTCACGAAGAAACGAAATTCACATCTCATCATTGTTCAAATATATGTCGACGACATTATATTCGGCTCAACTTGTCCAGAACTGTGCAATGATTTTTCAAAGATCATGCATGACGAGTTTGAGATGAGCATGATGGGCGAATTAAATTTCTTCCTTGGTCTACAAATAAAACAAATGGAAGATGGTATCTTCTTTAATCAATATAAGTACATTAAAGAGATGCTTAAGAAATTTAGTTTAGAAGAGTCTAAGCCCATGAAAACTCCCATGTCCACGAAAACGAAACTCACGAAAGATGAAGAAGGTGAGTCTGTGGATAGCACTAAGTATAGGGGTATGATAGGTAGTTTATTATACCTAACGGCAAGTAGGCCCAATATCATGTTTAGTGTCTGCCTTTGTGCCCGCTTCCAAGAGGATCCCAAAACCTCTCATCTTGAAGCTTTTAAGCGTATCTTCCGATACATTAAAGGCACTATACACTTGGGATTGTATTATCCCAAGGGGACCGGTGTAGAAACTATTGTCCATGCCGACTCTGATCATGTGGGAGATTATGTGGATCGAAAAAGTACGAGTGGCGTTTGTACCTTCATGGGTTGTTGTCTAACTTCTTGGTTCTCCAAGAAATAAACGGCTCTTGCTATCTCCACGACCGAAGCCGAATACGTAAGCGCCAGAAAGGCATGTCAACAAGCACTATAGATGAAACAAGCTCTAATTGACTACGACATCCATCTCGACGACATCCCTATTATGTGCGATAACAAAGGTGCTATTGACTTGAGCAAAAACCCCATTCAACACTCTCGTACTAAACACATCAAAATTCGTCACCACTTCCTTCGCGATAACATCCAAAAAGGAAACATTTCTATTGAGGAAGTTCCCTCTCAAGACAATATTGCTGACATCTTGACCAAACCTCTCAAACGAGAATCCTTCAACTATCTTCATCTAGGTCTAGGAATGATGGAACATATCCCGTAAATCTTATGACTATCTAAATATTTCATTGGAAATATTAAAGTCATCTCATCTCATCTAGTCTCGTTCATTTCGTAAAAAGAATTTATTAGGTATAAATTCTTTCCTTGTGTCAAAAAGTCTTACTAAATAAGCGAGATCTATTCGTCAAAAATCAAAATGGGACAAAATTTCGTCCCAGCAGGCCATGGCACCACTAAATATAGTGGTACCGTGGATCTGATACAGTCCGTATTTTAGTCTTCTTTTCCCTCACTATTCACTTTTAAACTTTCCCAATTTCTGCCATTGCTGTCAAATCCTTACCTCACAACCCAAACTCAATTACACCCTTTCAAAATCAAATTCGAGGCATTAATTTTCAAGATTATCAACTACTACTACTTTTTCAACATAAATTGTAAGTCATTTGACTCTAATTTTCTTTAATCTTGAGTCTAGGGTTTGTTCATACATAAAAATTGAATTGGGGTTTTTCAATTTTGACTGAGTCTTTATGAAATTAGGACTAGGATTAGACAATGTATAACAATCATGATTCCCTCAACATAGGATTTGCATAAACCCACTTAAATCACATATTTTGGTCCAAACTTTGTTTTTATAATTAGATTAAGTATGTTTAAGAGGAATCATGTCAAGAATACTTGAAATTGGATTAGGAGTCATTAACATTCAAGATTATTAACGCTTGGCGCCAAAACATTGAAGTCGCCAAACACCCCAATTCCACTACTTTCGAAAATTTTCACGAAACTTAGATCATGAAACATTTTTCATGCATTGTTGATACAAACTAAAAACATTTTCCCATGCATACATGATCTCACGTATATTGATCGAATTACATAACTTATATGTGTTT
Source organism: Artemisia tridentata subsp. tridentata (assembly GCA_021014915.2). NCBI lineage: Eukaryota > Viridiplantae > Streptophyta > Magnoliopsida > Asterales > Asteraceae > Artemisia > Artemisia tridentata. The sequence continues at coordinate 209,828,551 of CP139502.1, forward strand.
TTCGACATATTCGTTTGAGCAAAAGTAAAGTTAGGAGCGTTTGGGTAATCTCATTATTTTTACTTTGGAATCGAGATTATCGTACCCCCACATTGTTTACATATAGACATACACTAGGCACATATCTTCAAAACAATTATTCTCTATATTAATTTTTAATAAATTTTTCATGGGTAACAAAATGTCTCACGAGTATGATTTTGATCATCTTCTAACCGACTCTTACACTCCCGAGATTTCTCGTGAACCAACCACACCCGAAAGTCACATTCGTGACTATGTTAACCTTGAAACTCGTCATTTTCATGAAGGTCAAATTGTTAACCCCTCTTTAATTTATCATAGGGATATCAACACCACATTTCGTGCTATCGGATTCGATTGCTTGCTTTACATCGACGAAAACATTTTTCCTCGTTTTGTGTTAGAATTCTTTTGACAAATTGAATTCATACGTAACGAGGATCAATCTTTGTCACTTTGGTTTTGGATCCGAAACTTCAAGTTTGTCTTAACTCTTGAGCAATTTGCTCAAATTCTCCGAATTCCCAATCATGGGCAATGTGCCTATACAGAAGATTGGTGTCTTGAGTCTCTCTTCAACTATCGAGAAGAGAATAGTCCGTATTGTTCCTACATACCCTCTCCAACTGAACTTACCAAACTCATCCGTACTCATAAGTACTTTCCTTACCCAGATCCAACGAAAATTCGTTTGGAAGAGGTTCGTTATGAACTGATCTCTTGGGCAGTAATCCTGCGAGAAAACGTTCTCAGTCTAAAAGGAAATCGTGAGCAACTTCCGGCGTGTTGTGCTCATATGATTTACTGTCTTCATACTCAATACTCACTCTTCAATCCCGTCATGGAACCCCTTAATGAGTCGTATATCTCATCCATCCTCATTTCCGAATCTTCCACCAACTATGCACCCTTTGATGATCCGAATCATGAGGAAGAGGTGCAAGCTCAAGTCGAGAGTGTGATGAAACGGGAGCAAGTTCAAATCATTCTTAAGAAGCCACGTCATGAGTAGTTAGGGAGGGATTAGTACTTCTATCTTATATTAGGATTTATCTATGGTAGATTATATTAGGGCTTAATACTCCTAACTATCTTGCATGCTTGACTTTTGTTCTATCACCTTGCATGATTTTAAATTATGTAATTCTTGGATGATAGCTTATTTTGTCCTTTTTGATTGCATGCTTATAGTTTATTTTAGATAGTTGCATGTTAATGTTTAATTGCTAGGAGTAGCTAAATATGGGCTATATTTTACAAATTAATCTTTAGTGGTTTGAGGCATTAACATTTCCTTCAAATAGACTCCCTAGAAAACTTCTTTTAGCTGCCTAGAACTAGGCAGCACAGGAAAATTGGTGACTCCCAGGTCACGGTACCGTTACATAGGCCACGGTACCGTTAAATTTAACGGTACCGTGTGGTATTTAGTGGTACCGTGCCCTTGTTTGACGAATTTTCACTGTTCCCTCTAGATTCCTGCATCCCTAACCTTCAACCTGCAATGTTTTGCAAACTCTTATGCACCCTAAGATTCTCTCACTACACCATATGACACTTCCACCAACTTTAATTCAAATCCCACAACTCTTGCCTATATAAAGCATCACCATTGCAAATATCTCTTGCATCTCATCTTCAACCTTCCCTTGCACACTCACCATGTCTTCCACTCAAGCTTCACCAACTCATATCTCCAAGAAATATGGGATTACCGTTAGACCACCAAACAAAATAACCTTTAAAACCACCACAACCACAAGCCGCCATGTTCATTGACTTAACCAATGACAATGATGATGAGGAAATCACCACACCACCTTCCCAAAGCACTCCTTGCTCTCCCACAACACCAAATGCTCCATCAAAGACTTCCTCCAATGGTACTTCTTCATCTTCATCATCATCCTTTGGTACTCATCTATCCTTTATGGATATGTCATTCACTCTATCACCCATTACCCCGTTGGATTATGTTATGCCAACTCCATCACCACCATACTCACCACAACCTCCATCTCTAATCATGGGCCAACCTATCAAACTTCATCTGGTTTACATACATAGTGCAAATTGTCTATGTTGTCTTCATAACCGCAACCTCATCTTCTCTTTGAGAGATGAACTACACTTCATATTCTCCTATGTTGAACATCTTTTGACTCCCCCACAACCTCCAATCATGTCACCATCTCAACCACCCAATAGCCCATTCAACTAAACATATTGATGTTTAGTGTTAAAAAATAAATGATTAGGACCCCTTTTGGACTAGAAGCAAATCTTAGGGCCTCTTAAGTCACGAAAGATTAATGTGTGCTTCTTGTAGTTTAAATTCTCATATATGTGATGTACTCATACTTTTTGTATGAGATTTTCATTATGAATGCATGGGCTTATTGAATGGTTGTTTTATCTTTTATAGTTTTTGGCTTCTTAGCCCTTTTCTTAGTTTATAGTTGGATATTTTTCTTGGTTGCTACATGTTAGATACAGTATATGTGTCATCTAACCTTGTTTTATAGCAAGTACCATTGCTCGATTCCTTGGTGTCCTCCAAATGAGGGGGAGTATACATCAAGGTGGAGCCTTTGCAATCTTTTTGCTTCGAAAAAGGAGGAGAAATGGGATATAAACTCATACTAAAAACTTGTTAAAATTAATCTTTCATTTAAAACGAGTTTATGTTTTGTCATCATCAAAAAGGGGGAGATTGTTGATGCAAATAATGTCCTAAAAATGTTATTTATATCTTTCGATAACTCGACGTTTTGATGATAACAAAATGTGAAAACACTTTACGTCAAAATTAACGTAAACAAGTTTATAGTCGAAATATCCCGTTTCTACGTAAATCACTCTAGGTTAGAATAAACAAATTTATAACTTGACAAATGATCAAAAAAGTGAATTTGTGTTTTTAACTTCACATTTTTAATGTGACAAAACATTTTTTCAAAAATACATTTTACAAATCATTTTTGAATTATAAAGAAATATTTTAATTGGAAAAATAAGTTTAAAAATCATAACAGCTATTTTTCCCCCCAAATCAGCTCCAAACTTTCCCAAATAAACTTTCACCACTAAAAACAATAAATGAAGCGTCTCTTGTCTGGCACGTTACCACGGTACCACTAAATTTAGTGGTACCGTGTGGTATTTAGTGGTACCGTCCCACTATAACGGGCAAATTTTCCCTGCCTATAAATACTAGTCCACTTCACAGTTTTTGGGTATCCTTTACACACACAACTTTATGAGATCAAATCTCTCATCACCTAAACTCTCCTTTGATCATTTAGTTAGTCTTTCTTTTGTTTAAAGAGTGATCCTCTCATCCAACCAAGTGATCACCTTCATTCCTCTACTAGTGGAAGAAAAGAACACAAAGTATCAAGAAGATACAAAGTGTTAGAGTCATTGTGTAGTGCACTTGCATTACTTGTAGTTTACTTGTTGTATCTTGACATACATCAAGTTGTCATAGTCTTGTTTAGTCATCTTGTGTGGATCATTGTGATCTTGTCGAGATCTTGGAGATCTCTTGTTGCTAGTGTGTTAGTGTGTTGATCAAGTGGATCAAGAGTAGAGTGTAAGGATCAAGTTGATCGTGTGATTAGTAAGGATCGTGTAGATCGTGAGTGAGATTGGTACTAGCTAGATTAGTACTCGACATTTAGCTTAGTGTCAAAAATTGTGATAAGTGATGTTGTACGGTTTTCTCCGCCTGAAGGGAGCTTGTTGACATAATCCTTAGAACTCTCGAGTTGGATACTCGGGGAGTGGAGTAGGGCGAAGAAGAGGTTCGTTGCCGAACCACTATAAATATCATTGTCACGGTTTGATCTTTCCATCTCCACTCCTTATATTTATTGTTTAGACTTGATAGTATAGATAAGCGTTCATATTGGTGTCGGTTGATTTCACAAATAATCGAATCAAAGTTCTTCACAAATAAACTTTTATAACTAACGAAAAACTGGTAAAACTATTCAACCCCCCTTTTTAGTTTTTCACAAAGTTCTTGTTTCTTACTGGTCTCAGAGTTTAGCTCTTCTCCAACTCTCTTTGCACCACTCCCCACCGCTTCAGTTTCCATAGGCACAAACCTATCTATTTTCCTTTTAGCTATCTCATATAACTCTTCAATTTTCCCATCATCAAAATGGTTTAAATCTTTGAGCTTCCATTTATTCATATTCCTGAGATAGTCACACATGAATTTCCTTCTTTGAGCTCTGGTGGGTGGTCTGTTTCTCTTAGCTTATGCTCTTTGGGCTATATAGAATTTTCTTCTTTGCTCAACAAACTCATCCAACAACTTTGATCTTTCTTCAATGGTAAGCTGTGCTTGTTCTTCTTGTAGCAGCTTTTGAGCTAGCTCCCAATCAGCATCACTTTGAGCCCTTTCATCATCCTATTGCTGAATTTCTTGAATGAGTGCAAGATTTGCTTCTTCTTCCATTTTAGCTCTTTCGTGTCTTATTCTTTGATCCTCAGCATCAAACTCCTCATGGTGTTTTCTTGCAAGCTCTTCATCAGCAAAGAGCTGTTGTGCTTTCTTCTTCATAGACAAGGGTTTCAACACAGGTTCTTCTTCTATTAAGATATTTTTGCCCTTGTCTTTTGATGGTGGTTGTTGTGATTGAGTTGTTGTTGAAGTAGGCATTGGCTCTTTGATCACAACTCCTTTTACTGGTGGTCTTGAACTCTCTTTGACTGGTGTTTCTGCTTTCTTTAGATCAATCATAGCTTGAGCCAAAGTGATCTCATTATCATCAATACTTGTTGTTGCAACAGCATTAACTTTAGGCTCAACAGTATTAAGTTTCTCACTAGCAGCATTAACTGATACACTGGCAGTAGAAACTTCAGCAGTATTAACTTGTGTAGTTTCTTCCATCAACTTAATACTGATACATTGGCAGTAGAAACTTCGGCAGCATTAACTTGTGTAGTTTCTTCCTTCAACTTAGCCACTTCAACCAATTTATCAACACCAATTCTGTAAAACCCTAAATGCTGGTTTCACATTTTTACGTCTAATTTGAATTTTTAACCTAAGTTTGATATTAAGTTAATTACATTTAAAACTATATGTTATGTAATAATTACATGTTATTAATAATAAACCTATGATTAACTAACTTAGTCAAATTTGTTATAATTTCCTTTCTAAACCTAGTCCAAATCCGGTTCCCCCTCCTCTATAATACACATTTTATTTAAGTGGTGATAAGAACAACTTAAATGCAAATAATACTTTCAATTAAAGATAGGGATTTGGTTCCCTCTAAACCCTTAAAAAAACCGTATAATCTCCCCCATTTATTCCCATGTTCGGCCTCCATCTTCCCTCCCCAACCGAATCTAAAACAAACCCTAAAACACCATTTTCGTGCTCTTAAAATTCAAAGAAGAAAGGTCTCGTGGCTTGGTAGTTGGTGTATTGGTTCGTGATTGATTCCTCCTTGTTTTCCTTTTGATTCGGCCATTAGGTATTTCCAATCTCTTTTTTCTTTTTGTTTTCTCTTCTTATTCGACACATAAACAATAAGAATACATAAAACCAAGATTTATAACATGCTATATAAGTTGTTTAGAATATATGTGATGACTTATTGTTTAGTTAAAATGGATGAATAATTCACATCTTGCATGAAATAATAGAAAACATGATTGTGTGTGTGTCGCATGGTTGTTTCTTTACCCTTGATGAATCAGCCCTAATCATGTTATTTAAGCCCTAATATGAATCATTAAATATTCATGAATATTGCTAATCAAACCTTGAAACCCTAGAATTAATTAAGAGTCGGTTAGGGTTTAAAAGAGTTAAGGTTGTGTTGTTTTCTGTCTCACTGCATGCTGTCCAGATTTTTGGGTTGGATTGGACGGGTTAAATCTTGATGATACCAACGTGTTTTTTACAGGATTCTTGAGTCTAAAATTAATTTCAAGTTGTCTATTTTATGGATATGTAATTTTCTTGATCATTGGAGGTCGGGAAGGTCACTTTCTGATTTGTAGAACATTGGTTGTCAATCTTGAGTTTAGGAGTCTGAAAATTCAGCTGGTGTTTTTGAATTTTAGTTTCCAAACTATGAGGGGTTTAGAGCTATAATTCGACAAGGGTAATATTTAGGATCTGTTTGGATTCCTAGAATTTTGGTGGATTTTTTTGAAGTGTCAAAATGGGTTAGTCAAGGGCTAACTTTCTGGGTGTCTGTGCAGTTATTTTTCTTGGTAGGTCTGGAAAGATGAATTTTAAAGGGGTACTTAAACTTATTAATAAAATCTGAAAGAATTGGAGTAATTACTTAACTCATGTGGGAACCTCAGGAAAAATTAGGAGAGTATTTGGAGTTCATTTTTTATGTCTTAAAAATTCATAAGTAATTGACCCAGATTTGTAAAATAAACCTAAAATAATTTATGAGTATAACTATTAGTATAAATCATTAAAACCATTTGTAACTTATGAAATAAACATATAAGTATTAAATGATCCCTACTTTGTGTAGATCATTTGAAGAGGCGCGACGTTGTTTCCTTGTGTTCATTCAGTCGTTTGCTTTCCTTTCATTCGCGTTAAGTTACAGATATTCCACCCTTTTCAGTAAGGGTATCTCATGACTTTTGATTCCTTGATATTTGCTATTCTGAGTTATGATTCATTTGATATTCGTTTGGTTATTCTGTCTGATATGGTTTGATTCATCCGTTATCTCTTATGACTTCAATACCCGTATTAGAATCCTTGATACTTTGTAACCCATTTAATAGTGTTACTTCATGTGAAAACCTTTCTTAAATATATCATGATAATGTTTTGAGAAAAACTGCTTTAAAATGATTGCTATGAAATCGAGGCGATACCACTTTTATATGAAGGTTTAATGACTTTTATGAAAACCGTTTTTAAAAGAATACGTTTATGAAAATGGTGTTTAAATGATTTTCACAATTGCTTAACCTATTTATACTCTATCTATTCCTTAAAGATTTCTCATGACTCATTGTTTCCTGATATTTGTTATGCTTTGATCCGTATCTGTTTAGTTATTTGTTTGATTATTCGTTTCATGCTATATTTTATCCATATAGCTATTATCTGAGTTGGATAATTTATAATTATCGCTTATCATTAGATTGCATGTACTATGCCTATTATGTTGCCCATATTTGTAGCTAGTCATGGGGAGTCCATGGCCGTGCCGTTGATGCACCAATGGTATTGACACTATCTGTGGAGGTAGGATTTAGTCCAAAGTGTTCCCACTTATGCTATATAGCAACCATGGCCGCCATATTTATTATTATTATATTAATGTACGTATGCACAGTCTCGAACTTGTATATGTATATCTGTTTTGCAGGGAGCGTATGGATGCATCCTAGGTACTTTGTTCAGTTCAGTTATTTAGTGAATGAATTGTGTGTGTGCCATACACCCCATTTCACTTCTGGTACATTGTGAGCTAGCTACTCCATGTACACTTTTCTATGATTATGTTTATCTGTTTTTAGGTTATTCATGTATCATGTCTAGACATATATGTTTAGGACTGGTGGGCATTCCTTGTTATTTCTGATTCCTTATTCATTCATTTATTTTCTCATGACTTATGGTATATTGTTCAACAGGTTTCCTTAGTTTTGTTTCGTTCATTACCTTTCATTATATATATATCTGTTCACTGGGCTTTTTAAGCTCAGCCGCATTTTCTTTTCCTGCGGCAGGTTTTAAGAGGGAAGCTGGGTTTTGAGTGAAGAGTGCTTAGGAGCTCTTAGTGGACTGCACTGTTGATAGCTCCCCATGGATTAGAGTTGGACTTAGGATGTGTTTGGTAACACAAATTATTGGGAGATTATGGGGGCTACTGCTTTTTTTTTCACAAAATAATCTATTGTCCAAAAAGTAGTATCGTTTGGCTCCAAAAATTAAGAATGATTATAGAAAAAATAATCTCTAAAATTATAAGTTGATCCAACCAACTTTTGAGAAAAGGCTAGAGATTATTTTTTGTATAATTACCTTATTAACCTTCCAAAAAGACATGATGTTTAATTATGTATATTTCTATAATTAAGAACAGGTCACGTTGGGCTGTTTAATTATGTATATCGACATTTTTTTGTCTTTTTATACTTTGAGAAACAATTAAGTTATCGAATACGATTAGTAATTCACTAAATTGAGTAGGTTTGAAATAGAACTTAATAAATTTTAGTCGCTAATTCAAGTTTTACTAATGAATTAGTAATCGAATACGATTACTAGTTCAAGTTTTACTAATGAATGCTCTTTGAGCGGCTATAAACTCATTATCTCAATTTATATATATTCTGTGTTCATAAATTTTAGTCGCTAAAATTGTTAAAAATTGAACTTAACGCAAATGGATATACATATTTAGCAAACACTTTTAACAAATTAGTAAAACTTGAACTCACAGTATAAATGTTTTAAACACGTTCAATCACCCGTGTATATTCATCAATGAAGATGACTATCATGCTTAGTTACTGTGTTTAATGATGTATCAAAACTATTATCCAATTATTACTTGTTATAGGTGGCAAATTACTGCCGTGATCGTGTCCATACTGCTTTAGAAGATGAAATAAAGGTGATGAAGCAAGAATTAGTTAAAGGAACAATAAACGACAGTGTACAAGTCGGATGGGAAAAAGCGTGCAAACTCATATTGATGTTATTATCGCTACATTTGCTTTACATAACTACATCCGTAACAGCTCACAAGAAGACATGATGTTTACGGTGATGGAGGAAAATCCGGATTATATACCACGAGACGAACTTCACGATGTTCATAGTCATGAAACGAACAATGAAAACAATTCTGAAGGAGCATCTAACGAGATGAAGCAGATACGTAACGATATTGCTACTTTAATATGGAATGCACATCATGGATTATAATTTAACATCATTTTAACGTTGTTTGTATTTTTATATGGATTTTCATGCAATGCTACATATTTATGATTTATATCAATAATTTTATTTACTATTCTTATACATATTGGGTTTGTTATTTGTATATTCAATTACGTCATTTTACACTTTTAATCTACAATTATAGCTAGTTTGCCAAACAATACTACAAAAAAAATGCTACATTTTTAATCTTTTTCAGCACCAGCACCAACACCAGCATCAGCACCAGCACCAGCACCAGCACCAACAATTTTTGCCAAACACACCCTTAGAGTTTTTATTTTGACTTAGGTTGTATCTTAGTTTTGGAAGCTGTTATGTTCAGATTGATTACATTATTATTATCCTTTAGAATACTTTTGTAACCAATGTATTATTAAAGTCTTCCGCTTGCGTATGTTATGTTTTACGCCATAATTGTGACATTTGACCCATTTTCGGATGGGGGTGTTACAATTATGGTATCAGAGCAATGGCTTCGACATATAGTACATAAAATCATGACCTTTGAATATTAGGCCCTTAGGTTTGCACTATAGGAGCTTATGAAACAACCTTTGAGAATTTGCCTTAGGATTTCCACTCTAGAGGAACTTAAGATATGACCGGTGAGGATTAGGTAGACTATGTGATAAGACATTTGTTAGATATATTGCTTCCGCATCACTTTGATTCGTGCCCCTACTTTTTAGTTAAGCCCCCTTTAAGATCATTCTTTCTAGAGATTTAGGAAACTTATCATATTGCTCAGTATGAGTTTAGTGACGAAGTAAGTTTAGAATGCCTTGAGAATTTTATGGTTATGCCATACACTATATGAGTTTTATTTTCTGATTCCGACCTTAACCTCTGATCCGTTTGTTAATCATTTAGATGCCTCTTCGACCATTCTGAGGATTCTGATGACCATGATGTGTTTAAAACATCCGGTGATTTCCCTTGCTATTGTTAAGCATATTAAAGTCCCCTCTACACTATTAAGTTATACCTTAACCCTTTCCATTCCTATAAAAAATACGGTGGTGAGTAACCACGAGTATAGGAAATTGTCCATTTCGTTCTGACAATAGGATTTGTTCTACTAAATTATTTCCTTTGGAAGTATACGGTTTCGATGTCATGCTGGTATGGACCCGTGGACTGAGCATTTAGATGCTAACTACTGTCATACTACGTCCCACCTTTGGCGTTTTGAACAATCCTGAATTCCTTACCATGATTTCTGACTGATTAACCGTTGTTATCATTACTACCCTGAAAACTCGTACATTATTCTTCGCAGTTGTGAAGGTTTTTTTTTTTTTTTTTTTTTTTTTTTTTTTTTTTTTTTTTTTCAGCACCTATTTAATACACCATTGGATGGATCTTCCCTTGAGAGTCATTTTGCAATCTGAATTTTCTCGATGTAATTCCTGAACGAACCACCAAGATTTCCACCAGAATGTGAAGTTGATATGACATGGTACTAAGAGATTGTTTAGTCACGACTCGAGGTGGAATATGATACCAATAAAGGCATGATTATATGATGCAAGTATTATGACGCCTGATCAACGTGATAATACAAATATCATATAACTTGAACTTATTGGGAGCATAAGATATCTTGAGAAGTGCCGGAACAGTAAGGTCTGATGACACAGAACTCTATCTGTATGAAACGACGTTTTGCCTGAATCTGAAACTCCATATTGAATGACACCATTTAGATGGGAAGAACTGAAGGAACAACTTGTAAGTGGTTTTAATTGTCCGAGTACACCTCCGTGGACTACCTCAGTTTTATTCGTAAAGAGGAAGGATAGTAGTAGGAGATTATGTGTTGACTTCTGGAAGCTGAACCATATTACTGTTAGAAACCGTTATCCACTACCTTGAATCGACGATGTATCTGATCAATTTTAGGACGCAAAGTTTTCCTTTAGATGGATTTATGGCTTGAAGATATTCCTGGAACTGCCTTTCATATTCATTACGGCCACTACGAGTGTTAGTGATGCCGACAGTATTGGCTAATGCTCTGACTGTTTATAGACTTGATGAATCGTGTCTTTCGTGAGTTCTGGGACAAATTTGTCATAGTATGACATCTTGATGTATTTAGAGACAAAGGAGAAACATGAGGATCATTTTCGTATTGTGTTAGAAATATTGCGTTAGAAGAAGCTTTAAACAAAATTCTCGAAGGGTGATATTGTGGTTGGGACAAGAGACGTTCTTAGCAGATGGTATCATTTTGGATCCTACAAAGATTGGGATTATCACTAAATGGTCAAGACCGATGACAGTTACTAGGGTTAGAACCTTTGAGTCTTGCAGAAGGATTGTGGAAGATGTTCACAACTGGCGTTATCGTTGATGAAGCATATAAGAAGAGATGAGAAGTTTAGTTGGGATGAGGAATGAGAACCGAGTTTGAAGAGCTGAAACAGGAATTAGCTTATGGGTGGGTACCAATTTTGGGAATGATTTCAAGAAGAGACATGGTTATACAATTGTGCAGCACGAGAAGGATATCGCTTATGCGTCAAGAAAACTAGAAACGTAGGAGGCGGAATATCCAACACATAACTTGGAGTTGGCAGCAGTGATCATGTCAGAGATTTGCATTTTACTTCACAGTTTCAAGGAGAACTATAGAAGGCTTGAGGAATCAGACTCAAGTTAAGATTTCTTTTCTCCCACAGATAAATGGACAGAAGGAATGAACTATTCGGACTTTAGTGGATATGTTAGGATCCTATACTTTGGTAGGGATGGAAGTATAGAACATCTTTTGTTGGAATGGTGTTAGATAGTTGCTTATTGAAGATCCGGAGTTGATTATAGTGACTGAAATAAAAGTTACCGTGGTAGAGGAACTTTGGAATTTTAGACCGGGGGTTGTGTGTTCTTGGGGTATCTCCGTACCAAAGGGATAGACGTCCTGACATAGATAGAGATTTATTCAGCGATTTGTTAGTCCTTAGGTTCGTTCTTATCATTACGTATTTTATAGGCTTATCCTTATGCATTTTATGCATTCGATAATTCAATAATTTCTTCGTTGATCGTTTGTACGTTTCCTTGATTCGTCGGAATTTTAGAATAGGATTATGAAATTTCCTACTGTTTAGCATTGCCTTCGTATTTATCTCATGTTCATATCATGCATTAGTTCATGTATCTCATTTGAGATGTCTCAGTTATCATCCGTCGCATGTGGTTTCGAATATGTTGGATCAGATTTGTTCTGATTTGTTCTGTTGAGAAAGCCTAAGGCTATTTTGGATCGTCAGGGTTGAGTCATGAGAAACAAACTTTCTGTTTGTTAAAATAGTTTTCATTTCCTTTCGAAATTTGGTACATTTCCGTTTAATCATTTCATTTCAATTTCGCGGACGAAATTTTCTTTTTAGAGGGGAAGAGTTGTAAAACCCTAAATTCTGGTTTCACATTTTTACGTCTAATTTGAATTTTTAACCTAAGTTTGATATTAAGTTAATTATATTTAAAACTATATGTTATGTAATAATTACATGTTATTAATAATAAACCTATGATTAACTAACTTAGTGAAATTTGTTATAATTTCCTTTCTAAACCTAGTCCAAATCCGGTTCCCCCTCCTCTATAATACACGTTTTATTTAAGTGGTGATAAGAACAACTTAAATGCAAATAATACTTTCAATAAAAGATAGAGATTTGGTTCCCTCTAAACCCTAAAAAAAAACGTATAATCTCCCTCATTTATTCCCATGTTCGGCCTCCATCTTCCCTCCCCAACCGAATCTAAAAAAACCCTAAAACACCATTTTCGTGCTCTTAAAATTCAAAGAAGAAAGGTCTCGTGGCTTGGTAGTTGGTGTATTGGTTCGTGATTGATTCCTCCATATTTTCCTTTTGATTCGGCCATTAGGTATTTCAAATCTCTTTTTTTATTGTTTTCTCTCCTTATTCGACACATAAACATTAAGAATACATAATACCAAGATTTAAAACATGCTATATAAGTTGTTTAGATCATGTGTGATGACTTATTGTTTAGTTAAAATGGATGAATAATTCACATCTTACATGAAATAATAAAAAACATGATTGTGTGTGTGTCGCATGGTTGCTTCTTTTCCCATGATGAATCAGCCCTAATCATGTTATTTAAGCCCTAATATGAATCTTTAAATGTTCATGAATATGGCTAATCAAACCTTGAAACCCTAGAATTAATTAAGAGTCGGTTAGGGTTTATAAGAGTTAGGTTTGTGTTGTTTTCTGTCTCACTGCATGATGTCCAGATTTTTGGGTTGGACTGGACGGGGTAAATCTTGATTATACCAACATGTTTTTACAGGATTCTTGAGTCTAAAATTAAGTTCAAGTTGTCTATTTTCTGGATATGTAGTTTTCTTGATCATTGGAGGTCGGGAAGGTGACTTTCTGATTTTTAGAACATTGGTTGTCAATCCTGAGTTTAGGAGTCTGAAAAATCAGCTGGTGTTTTTGAATTTTAGTTTCCAAACCGTGACTGGTTAGCAGCTATAATTTGACAAGGGTAGTATATAGGATTTTTGTGGATTCACAAAATTTTGGTGAATTTTTTTGAAGTGTCAAAATGGGTTTGTCAAGGGCAAACTTTCTGGGTATCTGCAGTTATTTTTTTGGGTAGGTCCGGAAAGATGAATTTTAAAGCGGTACTTACTCTTATTAATAAAATCTGCAAAAATTTGAGTAATTACTTAACTCATTTGGGAACCTTAAGAAAAATTAGGAGAGTATTTGGAGTTCATTTGATGTATCTTAAAATTAATAAGAAACTGACCCAGATTTGTAAAATAAACCTAAAATAAGTTATCAGTATAACTATAAGTATAAATCATTAAAACCATTTGTAACTTATGAAATAAACATATAAGTATTAAATGATCCCTTATTCGTGTAGATCATTTGAAGAGGCGCGACGTTGTTTCCTTGTGTTCATTCAGTCGTTTGCTTTCCTTTCATTCGCGTTAAGGTACAGATATTCCACCCTTTTTCAGTAAGGGTATCTCATGACCTGATTCCTTGATATTTGCTATTATGAGTTATGATTCATTTGATATTCGTTTGGTTATTCTGTCTAATATGGTTTGATTCATCCGTTCTCTCGTGTAACTTCAATACCCGTATTAGAATCCTTGATACTTTGTAACCCATTTAATAGTATAACTTCATATGAAAACCATTCTTAAATATATCATGACAATGTTTTGAGAAAAACTGCTTTAAAATGATTGCTATGAAACCAAGGCGATACCACTTTTATATGAAGGTTTAATGACTTTTATGAAAACTGCTTTTAAAAGAATACGTTTATGAAAATAGTGTTTAAATGATTTTCACAATTACTTAACCTATTTGTACTCTATCTATTCCTTAAATATTTCTCATGACTCATTGTTTCCTCATATTTGTTATGCTTTGATCTGTATCTGTTTAGTTATTCGTTTGATTATTCGTTTCATGCTATATTCTATCCATATAGCTATTATCTGAGTTGGATAATTTATAATTATCCCTTATCATTAGATTGCATGTACTATGCCTATTATGTTGCCCATATTTGTAGCCAGTCATGGGGAGTCCATGGCCATGCCATTGATGCACCAATGGTATTGACACTATCTATGGAGGTGGGATTTAGTCCACAGCATTCCCACTTATGCTATATAGCAACCATGGCCGCCATACTTATTATTATTATATTAGCGTACGTATGCACAGTCTCGAACTTGTATATGTATATCTGTTTTGCAGGGAGCGTATGGATGCATCCTATGTATTTTGTTCAGTTCAGTTATTTAGTGAATGGATTGTGTGTGTGCCATACACCCCATTTCTCTTCTGGTACATTGTGAGCTAGCTACTCCATGTACACTTTGCTATGACTTTGCTTTGATTATGATTTTGATTATGTTTATCTGTTTTGAGTCTATTCGTGTATCATGTCTAGACATATATGTTTAGGACTCATGGGCATTCATTGTTATTTCTGATTCCTTATTCATTAATTTATTTTCTCATGACTTGTGGTATATTGTTCAGCAGGTTTCCTTAGTTCTGTTTCGTTCATTCGTTTGCTTATTACATTTCATTATATATATCTATTCACTCGGTTTTTTAAGCTCAGCCGTATTTTCTTTCCTGCAACAGGTTTTTAGAGGGAAGCTGGGTTTTGAGTGAAGAGTGCTTAGGAGCTTTTAGTGGACTGCACTGTTGATAGCTCCCCATGGATTAGAGTTGGACTTAGAGTTTTTATTTTGATTTAGTTTGTATCTTAGTTTTGGAAGTTGTCATGTTCAGATTGATTACATTATTATTATCCCTTAGAATACTTTTGTCACCATTGTATTATTAATGTCTTCTGCTTGCGTATATTCTGTTTGACACCATAAATGTGACATTTGACCCGTTCACAGATGGGGGTGTTACAAATTCCAACATCAACCTCTTCAACATCTTCCACCACATCTTCAACACCTACAAATGTAATTTTAGCCTCATTACTTTCGAACACAAACCCAGCACCCTTATTCATAACCACTTGATCCTCCATTTAAGTATCCTCCCCTGCATTATTGTCTTCATTCCTCCCCTGTTTGGGAGCATCCTCCCCCAAACTTCCTTGACTTGTAGAGGACTCAACTCTTGCAGCAGTACCAAGTTTGTTTAATCTCTTAAGCTTATGTGTTCTTGATCTCTGTCTCCCTTCAAGATGTCTAACTCTTCTCTTCAGCCTTTGGACTTCATCATTTTGAGAAGATGTAGTTTATTGAAGATCAAGAACCTGTTTTGACAATGTGGTACAAGTAGCCATCAATTCTTTTAATAGTTCCATACTACCTTCACCACTTCGGATTGTGTTACCTATCCGAGAGGTGGATCACTGGGAATGTTAGACTCAGTCTCAAACCTAGTTTAAGCATCTGAGCCCCCCATGGTTTCTTGACGCCTAGGGATTCCATCACCCGAGTCAGTTCCATGGGAACTTGACCCATTAGATGTTGCCTTAGATTGGGTCTTATTGATGTTACTATTATCCTGCTCTGCATCTAAACTAGTAGCAGTAGTAGCAGCCCTTTCTAAACTACTGTGGAAACCGTAGAGGGGAGGGGGTGAATACGTTTCTATTTAAAAACTTAAAAACTTTTTTATTAAACACCCGATCAAGTGTGACATAATATGAAAAGTGTCAACACTAGTCTTACAAGAACTATAGATAATATAAAGCAACGAGTAAGGCATGTCACATTAACACAAACTTAGACATATTAGTAATAACATGCCATGACACAAACACAACTAAAGTGATATAAGCAACAAACCATACAAATATAAATGCAATGCAAAGTATAAATGTAAAGCGGTAAATGCAAGAATAAACGTAAAGAGATAAGTAAAGAAAGCGCAAACCGGAAACTAAGATTTATAGTGGTTCGGTCACGAAGCTCCTCTTTGCCCTATTCCACTCCCCGAGTACCCAACTCGAGAGTTACTTCGCTAATCAACAAGCTCCCTTCTCGGCGGAGAAAACCATACAACATTGCTTACAATATTTTCTGACACTAGGCTAGATGTCGAGTTCTTCTTCGGGTACAACCAAACCCGTTATGTTTTATGGCCCAACATAACAAACCTTGTGTTTTAAGGCATAAAAACATAAACCGCCTCGCTTACATTATTTTCCGACACAAAGCTAGATGTCGAGTACTAATCTTGCTAGTACCAATCTCACTCACGATCTACCCGATCCTCACAAATCACACTAGCTAAAAGATCCACATGATCTACACTCGATCTACCCGATCTACTCACGATCCACCCAATCCTCATGATCTACACTGTTGGGTTTAGAGATGCTGCTGCCCAGAATAGATACAACTGCTTATGGTGCTAACTGGAAAATTCACTAAGTGTGAATACTACTGCTGGCTATAATGATACTACGGTTAGTGTATTTCATACTACTACTGGAGTTGCTGAAAAGATCAAGGAAATACACTAAGTAGATTCTACTGCTAGGCTTATGGATACTACTGCTAGAGATAGTTTCTACTGTTTAAGTAATAATGATGTATAGTCGGTTAGATAAGTATGGAAAGGATTTTGTGTATATCCTATTTAGTTAGAATTATACTTATCTTGTAAAGAACTCCTTAGACTATAAAAGGAGGTTCTAGGGTTAGAGTTTAATACGTATCATTGTTAAAGTTGAATCACTTCAAGGTTGTAAAACCCTAATACTTTTGAGTATTCTTATATTAATATATTGAAGTGTTTGTTGAGAATTCTAGTATTTAGTTTATTATTCTTCTTAAGATTAAACATAAGATTCCGCATTGTGTTTAATATTGTTTCAAGAACAGTTTCTATACTTGTTGTTTTAGATTTATATCTAAGATAACTAACAAGATCAATTGCTCAACTGGGATCAACAAGTGGTATCAGAGCTTGTGATCTAGAAACTGATATCAAGAAGAATTTGTGTTTACTTTGATCTGTTCTGTTTTAACATCTACTGAAGTAATGGAATCCGAATCAACACATATGGTGACTGCATCAAAAGTGCCCATGCTCAAGCCTGGAGAGTATGAGTTGTGGAAGATGAGAATTCAGCAATACATCAAGATGCTTGACTACTCCATGTGGTAAGTTATTCTAAATGGTGATACTTTACCATCAAAAGCTACTGATGGGACAATTTTACCCATTAAATCTGCTGATGACAAGGCTTAAAGAAGATTGGAGATCAAGACTCACAGTATTCTCATGATGGGGATACCTAATGAGTATCAATTGAGCTTTAGTCACATACAGGATGCTAAGTCCTTGATGGAAGCCATTGAACTAAGATTTGGTGGGAATGCAGCTACAAAGAAGTCAAGGAAGAACTTATTGAAGCATCAATTTGAGACCTTTGTGGCCTCAAGTTCTGAAAACATTGATGCTACTTATGACAGACTTCAGAAGCTGGTAAGTCAGTTGGCACTTATGCAGGTTCCAGTGCCTCAAGAAGACATCAATCTCAAGTTTCTCAGAAGCTTGTCATCTGAATGGAGCATGCATACTGTGGTCTGGAGAAACAAGGAGGATTTTGAAAAGATGAGTTTGGATGATTTATACAACAACCTGAAGGTGTATGAATCTGAAGTCAAAGGATCATCCAGTTCATCTTCTGCTGCTGGTCATGTAGTTTCTGCTGTTAGCACAAATGTTTCTGCTGCTAGTTCAACAAACAGTGATAACATCAGTGATGCTGCTATTTGTGCCTTCTTGGCTGATCTTACCACAAGTACTACTGTTATGGATCAGGATTTGGAACAGATTGATCCTGATGATCTTGAGGAGATTGACTTGAAGTGGCAAATGGCTATGCTGACCATGAGAGCTAGGAGATTTCTGAAGAAGACAGGTAGGGAGCTCAAGTACAGAGGACAAAACACCATGGGGTTTGATAAGTCCAAGATTGAGTGCTACAACTGCCAGAGGAAGGGCCATTTTGCAAGGGAATGCAGAGCACCCAAGAAGAATAGAGAGAATACAAGGAATGTTCCTATTGAGGAAACCAAGACTACTACTGCTTTGGTGTCCTGTGATGGCTTGGGAGAGTATGATTGGAGTGACCAAGCTGAGGAAGGACCCAACTTTGCTTTCATGGCTTATGCTTCTTCATCATCTGGTTCAGACTTTGAGGTATCTAATGAGTCCAGTTGATCATTTAAATCATGTTTAGATACTGTAGAAGAGCTTAAGTCCAGGAATGAGAGTCTAAGAGCTGAAGTTGAAAAGTTAAAACTAGATAACTTCGGATATAAATATGGTCTGAAATCTGTTGAAGAAAAACTTGACTTTCTCAAACAGAATGAGCTAGAATATGTTGATAGGATTAATATTCTAGAGCAAGAGCTTTTTCTTAAAAATAGTGAGATTAATGTTCTTAATAAAAAGCTAGAAGAAGCTCAACAAGAAAAAGATGTTGCTTTGTTTGAAAAAGAAAAACATGTTGTTAGAGTAGAGAAATAACAATTTGCATCTGATCTTGTGCATAAGTCTATTGAGAGTCAATTGATGAGGAGAGGTAGTGGAATAGGATATAATGATGTACCTCCTCCAGTTAAGAGTGCTTTTGCACCTCCTAAGAGAGAATTGTCTTTTATAACTGAAATTGATAACAAACCTGTAGGTGAATCTAGTGAGGATAATAAAGAAACACCTAAGGTAAAAAAGAAGTTTTCTGATGGTCCAATTATTGAAGATTGGATGTCAGATAGTGATGAGGAAAAGGATGATTCAGAGGAACAGGTTGAGTCAACACCAAAGATTGAAAAGGAAGAAATTCCTAAAACAGTTGAATCTAAGGCTAAACAAGTTGAGTTTATAAAACCTGTGTTAGGTAATAGGATCTCTAGAAAAATGGTTGAATATAATGAGGAACCTAGAGAACAACCTAAAAGAAGGTATAACTGGCCTAGAGGAAATCAAAGAAACTGGAACAACCTAATTTCTCATAAGTTAGGTAGTGATTTTGAGTTATTTAAAAAGGCTTGTTATCAATGTGGTAGTTTTGAGCATTTACAGGAAGATTGTTATTACTACCAAAAACCTGTTTGGAACCAAAACAGAAGGGTGAACCACAAAAACTTTTCTAAAAAGACTCACCCTCATGCTCACAAAAACATGGTTCCAAGGGAAGTATTGATGAAATCGGGTGTAACTAGGTCAATTACTACTGCTCCACCAAAGAGGCCTTTTCAAAATAATACATATGTTTCTACTGCTAAGGCAAAAGCAGTTTCTACTGCTGAGCCAAAAGTGATAATAGACACTGTTTTGGGGAACCATTTTTATGCTATAAAGGCCTCAGCTTGCTGTGTCTGGAAACCAAAAATAAAGGTTTTAGATCATGTTCTCAGACACAGCAGTGCATCAATGGATTTAAAGAGATTTGACTATGTTGATGCACAAGGCAGATCCAAGTCAGTAATGGCTTGGGTCCCCAAGAGAAAATAATTCTCTTACTTTATGTGCAGGGCAATTTACAAGAGGAATTAAAGGACAAATGCATATTTGATAGTGGATGCTCTGGACATATGACAGGAGACATGTCCAACCTTGAAGATTTTGAAGCTATTGATGGTGGATATGTAGCCTTTGGAAATGATCCTAAAGGAGGAAAAATTGTTGGTAAAGGTACAATAAGAACAGGAAAAATGGATTTTGAAAAAGTGTACTTTGTAAAAGGGCATAAGTTCAACCTCTTTAGTGTCTTACAAATGTGTGACAAAGGGAACTTTGTTCTTTTTACAAATACTGAATGTCTTGTCTTATCTCCTGATTTTAAGTTGCCTGATGATAAATTAGTGCTACTTAGAGTCCCTAGAACAGACAACATATACAGTGTTGACATAAAGAACATAGTTCCTAAAAGAGCTTTAACTTGCCTATTTGCAAAGGCCACAAATGATGAATCCAAACTTTGGCATAAAAGACTTGGCCATTTAAATTTCAAAACTATTAATAAATTGGTTAAGGGAAACCTTGTAAGAGGTTTACCTTCAAAAGTTTTTGAAAATTCTGAAACCTGTGTTGCTTGTCAGATGGGAAAACAACACAGAGCTTCTTGTAAGTCCAAAGCTGTGAACACTATTTCTGAGCCTTTATATATGTTGCATATGGATTTGTTTGGGCCAACATATGTGAAAAGTTTGAACAAAAAGATGTATTGCCTAGTTGTCACAGATGACTATAGTAGATTCACTTGGGTTTTCATCTTAGCAACTAAGGATGAGACTTCTAGCATTCTTAAGGCTTTTATAACAAGAGTAGAAAACCTAGTTAATCACAAAGTTAAGGTGATAAGATGTGACAATGGAACTGAGTTTGAGAATAGTGTTATGAACCAGTTTTGTGTGGAAAAAGGTATTTTAGGACAGTTTAGTGTAGCTAGAACTCCTCAACAAAATGGTGTTTCTGAGAGGAGGAATAGGACACTTATTGAGGCTGCTAGGACTATGTTGTCTGAATCAAAATTACCTACTACTTTTTGGGCTGAAGCACTCAACACTGCTTGTTTTGTGCAAAATAGGAGTAAGGTAGTTAAACCTCATAACAAGACCCCTTATGAATTGTTACATGGTAGGAAACCTATGATAGATTTCTTAAAACCATTTGGGTGTCCTGTTACTATGCTAAATACCATTGACCACCTAGGCAAGTTTGATGAGAAGGCTGATGAAGGATTCTTTGTTGGATACTCTACCAATAGTAAAGCTTTTAGGGTATTCAATAAAAGAACTAGGAATGTGGAAGAAAACCTGCATGTTAGGTTTAATGAAGTCACACCTAATGTTGCAGGAAGTGGTCCTGACTGGCTGTTTGACATTGATCTCATAATTGGCTTTGTGCACCCAAAAATCATTTTAATTCAAACCCTAACACACTTTTTAACATCTGATCTTAAAAACCCCCAAAATCAAAACCCTAATTCACAATGTCGACAAGACTCTTTTCTGATAGTCACAATCAAGTCACTTTTCTTCAAATGCCTAAAGAAGCTGATGGATTTGCTGAGGTAATTGATTTCCTTAATGCTACTACAATTAGGTACGCATTAACAGCAAACCCAACTATATTTGTTTCCCACATTGATCAGTTTTGGTCTACTGTTAAGATCAGAACTACAAATGGGGAAGAACATTTAAAGGCTAAGGTAGATGGCCACAAGATAGTTATTTCTGAATCCTCTGTGAGAGAAGCTCTTCACTTTGAAGATGATGAGGAAATAACTTGTCTTGAAAATTCTATCATTTTTGAGGAACTTAAAAACATGGGATATGAGAAGAAAGTTGAAGGTTTAAAGTTTTATAAAGGTCTTCTCTGTCCTCAATGGAAGTTTTTGATTCATACCATCTTACATTGTCTAAGTCCAAAAACTTCAGGTTGGAATGAATTCAGTACAACTCAGGCTTCTGCTATGATTTGTCTGGCTAAAGGACAACCTTTTAATTTTTCAAATATGATAATGGATGGTTTGAAAAAGAATGTACAAGGAAAATATTACATTTATCCAAGGTTTTTGCAACTAATTCTGAATAACCAACTTACAAAACCTAAGGTACATAAAAAGGAATTTATTTTCCCTAAACTTCAACAGAAACTATTTTCTTACTTGAAAAAGGATGGTAAAGGTTTTTCTTGGACAGTGACACAATTATTTCCATATATGTTATCATTGCCTCAAAATCAGGGTGAAGGAGCAGAAAACACAACTGCTTCCCAACACACACCCAATTTGGAACAATCATCTCCACAACCTCAAAAGACCCAAAACCCTAGGAATTCACAAAATAAGAACACTGAGCTACCTCAGGCTAGTGTTAGGATGGATGGAGCAGATAAGGCTGTCACAGGTATGGAGAGTGACATGTTGGAAGGGGCTACCACTACTGCTGCTAGCTTAGAAGCAGAGTAGGTCAGTGGTAACATAGCTAAGACCCCAGCCAAGGCAACATCTAATGCTGAAGGTTTAATTAAACTAGAAGCAGGTGATGGAAATCCCAGCCAAATGGATAATATGGGGGGCTCAGATGATCAAACTAGGTTTGATACTGAGTTTACATCCCATGATTCACCTCTCAGGGAAGGTAACACATCTCGAAATGATGAGGATAGACTTGAAACTGAGGAATTGATGGATCAACATGTATACAATGACAATTCTAGTGATCCACCTCTCGGTCCAGGTAACACAGGCCGAAGTGGTGAGGATAGTATGGAACTTATAAAGGAATTGATGGAAAAATTTACAAAATTGTCAAAAGTTGTTCTTGGTCTCAAGAAGGAGCTTAAGGAGGTTAAAACTTCTCAAGGTATTGAAATCAACAAGTTGAAGCAAAGAGTAAGGTATCTTGAAGGTTTGCAGAGATCAAGAACACATAAACTCAGGAGGATGTACAAGGTTGGATCTGTTGCAAGGGTGGAATCTTCTGAACCAAGTTTGGGGGAGGATGCTCCCAAACAGGGAAGGAATGAGAACAAGGATTCAGGGGAGGCTACCAAGGTTTCAGGGGAGGCTGAGGATTTGAATGTTGAAGGTGTTGCTGGTAATGAAAATGTGGATATAGACTTGGATAGTGGGGATAATACTGCTGAGTTTGTGGTTAAAGATAAAGAGGGTAATGAGGTGGTGCTTGAAAAAGGTAAAAAGGAGCAGCTAGTAGAGAAATTAAAGACTTTGGATGCTGAGCAGCTTGTGAAAGCTTCTGAAGTCATGGTTGTCACACCCCCAAATTTGGTGACATGCAGCAGAATGGAACACTTGAGGGCGTGACTGACCATAGCACCACAGTTACAGTTATATTGAACGACCTAAAGTGTCGTTTTGAAAAAACATCGTTTGATTAATTATAAACATTCAGAGTTATAAAAGTTAGGTCCCAAAAGATGTTTCACGTTGCGGAAATAAGTTTATACAAATCAAACGATAATAAGTGCATAAAAGATAAGTGAGACGCGTCGTCACCGCGACTCCAAAATAGGTCCATATGCAGGCCATGATGCGCATACCTTAATTACCTGAAAATACATTGCTAAAATGGTCAACAAAAATGTTGGTGAGATCATAGGTTTGTGTAAATGAAATGTTCCTTCGGTAACCAAGAGTATGAAGTGTATGACATAAATGCCACAAAAATAATACATTAGCTCTTAAGCTCATGACCCCGAAACTAGAATGAATGAAATGCCCCAAATTGAGTGCTTTGCCAGACACTCTAATATGATTAAAATGAAATGCATTCGTATGACCAGTTGGAGCTACCAACCCGAACGGAGGCGTCACCCTCAATAGATCTATTCACTCACTCTCGCTTACTTCCATAATTTAACGGTTCATGATAATAAAGGGGACTTTAATCTGGGCAATGATGTAACTTAAGAAATGTAACTGGATTTTGATACTTTGGTCCATATGTAAAAATGGTGCAATGTATTCTCCCCCGAGAGATTAGAAATTAAGTAATCAATTGAAAACGGGGTTATGAAAACTCACCTGATGCGATAGCACAATGACAATAGTGGATATGATGAAATGTGGCTCGGTCTCTAACCGCAACCTATTATGAATGATGTATCTAATGTAAGCAATGAATTTACGCAACACATGTAAATACGTATGTTATCGATACCACTCGAGACTTTTGAAAATAATGTTTATCGTCGAAAAATATATTTTTGACGTCTCGTTAAGTTAATAAACTCTTTTCGTGTAAATGGGTTGCAACGATAACCCACGATCGTCGTTTCATAATTTATCGGTGAATATAGTGTTTCCGTCGTAAATGAACATTTTTCATAACTTGTAAAAATATAACCAAATGTCTTTGCAAAACTGGTCATAAATGTGTGCTCGTTAAGTGTTAGTGAATAGGCTCGGTGTCTTTGAAAATCTTGTAACGATGTCTTGAAGACGTATTGTTTAACTATTGATCATACGGATCTCGATTGATAAGAAATACGGCTCTCAATATAGTGTATTGCAAAAACTGTTTTTAACTTAGTATATTTTCCTTATTAGAAAGCTGAAAATATATATTGAAGTTGTCGGGTTTCAAAGGCGTATGTCTTTGTCGTTATGAGCTCGTTTTCTACGTTATTTATATCCACGGCTTCGTATTAACATGAACTAACATAATTTCAGTAGGTCGGGTCATCTAGATCACGTCTAATGCCTCGTTTTGTCCTTTGAATCTCGGCAAACAGCACGCAATTTTTCAGAAATTAGATTTTCGTCGCCAAACTTAGAAAAATAATAACTTTCTCGTCGTAAGTCGGTTTTTACTCATTCTAGCGGCCACGGTTTTGTTTTTGAAAGTATTTTCTGAATATGAAGGCCAAAATAGTACAATCTCTACTGAGTTTTCCTGATTTCACGTTTTTGGACAGACCCTTTTCTATTGTTTGAAATAATCACTTTTATGGTTCAAGGCTTGTTCAAAACACATTCAATCACACCACAACTAATCTAATCCTACCATACACCTTCTTAGGGTGTCATGGAGTCCTAAACATCTTCAACAATGGTGGGTTTCATGAGGATACCACTAAAAATCCATAGATCTATGTTTATGTTGAAAATGAGTAACAAGTGGTATGTTTAACATGTATATATTTGCATGATTAGTTGATAGCACAACAAAATATATCAAATGAGAGTATGAAAAGATTGAAAAGTTTACTTGCAACTTACTTGATGATTTGAGGTGGTTTGGAGAGAAATGTGTAAGTAACCTAGGGATTTTTATTTCAAAATCCTAACTAGGAGTATAAATGAGACTAGATTATCACTTGTTCTTGAAAAATTTATGGATCCTCCTTGTTCTTGTGTTCTTGGCCGATCAATATGGAGAGAAAAAGATGAGAGAATTTGATATTTTTGCTAGCTATTTGATCTTGTATGTGTTAGTGAAATTAAATCAAAGACATATAAGCTATAAACATTAAATGAAGTCTTAGCTAATCAAGTGAAGTGGAAGAATTAGGGGTGCTTAGGGGGAGGGGGCGGCACATGGAAGGAAATGGAAGAGATATTGGCTAATTAATGATCTTGTCTCCCCATTTTACAAGAGTTAGTTGTTTTGTGTATACATTAGGTGTTATCGTGTACCGAGTTAACTAGAAATAAATCTTGACGAGTTAGAATAAAATATGACGAAGTTGTAAAAATTGTAAAATCATATTCCTTGCAAGAATCGGGTGTTAGAATGATTATCGGATTGAAATTTCGCAAACCACGTCGGTTATAAGCGTTTAACGAGAAATATAGCAAACGATTTAAAAACACCGGGTAAATTAATAATATAATCTTTATATCATTATAATGAGTATGAAAATATGTTATGATCACTGACGGGAGTATCGGGTATAATGTTAGTAGTAATGACTGAGTGGTAACGTTTATTAAATAAGTAAACATACGTTAATGAAAATCACACAAACCCGTGCATGACCTAATATGATGATGATGATGTTATTGATGATATGTAGACTACTCTAGTCTATATGAAGTGTCCTTACTGATGATGCATGAATACGCAGCTAAACCATACTGTTTTCGCGCATTTGAATAGCCGTAAACCTAGTTTGCGTAATGATGAATGATAACCATGAATAGTGATTTCCCTCCGGGAATGAATAGTGTTTCATGAATAGTAAAATTTTGGAAAACTTTTCAATGTCTAAACCGTACTGGTTTCGCGCATTTGAATAGCCGTAAACCTAGTTTACGTAATGATGAATGATAACCATGAATAGTGATTTCCCTCCGGGAATGAATAGTGTTTCATGAATAGTAAAATTTTGGAAAACTTTTCAAAGTCTCAAACTGACTTCAAAAATGATGAATAGTGATTGGTGAATAGTAAATGATGAATAGTGATTGATGAATAGTAACTTGTCGAGGTTTGGAAAATGATAAGAAATTACGGGTTGTCACAGTCGCCCACCCAAAAAGGAATTCAGTCCCTGAATTAAGTTGGTGTTAGTCTCTGGAGTGGACTCGGTGAAAAGATGTGGGTACTTGAGACGCATCTGGTCTTCCCGCTCCCAAGTAAACTTGGAACCTCTACGAGAATTCCAGCGAACTTTCACGATAGGAATTCTGCTCTGTTTCAACTGTTTGACCTCACGGTCCATGATTTCTGCGGGCTCCTCAACGAAATTGAGCTTATCGTCGAGTTGAACTTCGTCTAACGGAATTACAAGCGATTCATCTGAAAGACATTTCTTAAGGTTTGAAACATGGAAGGTGTTATGGACACTACTGAGCTCTGACGGAAGCTCAAGTCGGTATGCCACGGGACCGATTCTTTCCAGAATCCTAAATGGCCCAATGTATCTCGGGTTCAACTTCCCGCGTTTTTCGAATCGTATCACGCCTTTCCCAGGCGAGACTTTCAACATCACCTTATCTCCAACCTGGAATTCTAATGGTTTGTGTCTAGTGTCAGCGTAACTTTTCTATCCGCTTCTGGCTGTGTGGAGTCTTTCTCGGATCTGAATTATCTTTTCTGTTGTTTCATGAACCATCTCTGGACTAGTAAGTTGTGCATCGCCAACCTCGGCCCAAAAAACAGGGGACCGACACTTGCGACCATAGAGTGCCTCGAATGGTGCTGCCTTTATGCTCGTGTGATAACTATTGTTGTAAGAGAACTCGATCAATGGCAAATGGTTAGCCCAACCATTTCCAAAGTCTATCACACATGCCTTGAGCATGTCTTCCAACGTCTGAATTGTTCTCTCGCTCTGACCATCGGTCTGAGGATGATAGGCAGTGCTCATGTCTAATTTGGTTCCAAACGAATCTTTTAACGACTCCTAAAAGTTCGAAGTGAATCGACTATCTCTGTCGAAAATGATGGAAACTGGTGCACCGTGCTTGGAGACAATTTCCTTGACGTAAAGTCTGGTAAGTTGATCCATAGAATAAGTCTATCTGATTGGAATGAAATGAGCTGATTTAGTGAGACGATCAACGATTACCCAAATAGCATCAAAACCGCCTGATGTTTTGGGAAGTTTGGTGACAAAGTCCATTGTAATGCGTTCCCACTTCCACTGGGGAATTTCTGGTTGATGAAGCAATCCTGATGGTTTTTGGTATTCGGCTTTTACTTTAGCACAAGTAAGACATTTGCTAATGTACGTAGCTATTTCTGCTTTCATATTCGGCCACTAATAAAGTTTCTTGAGATCCTGATACAACTTATCAGAACCTGGGTGAATGGAGTACTTAGACTTGTGCGATTCGTGCATAATCAACTCTCGTATTCCACCATAGAGAGGTATCCAGCTTCTATCCTTGAAACATAATATTCCGTATGCTCTTCTTAGAAAGCCATTGGCGTTCTCTAGCATTTTATCGATTTTCTCACTTGGTCGGTTTTCTTCCTTGAGTGCTTCTACCTGAGCCTCGAGGATTTTTGACGGTAAAGGTAAAATGATCGTCATTCCCAATGATCTGAATCTCAAAGGTCTGAGTCTTTCTTTCCGGCTAAGGGCATCTGCTACAACATTAGCCTTCCCTGGGTGATATCGAATTTCACAATCGTAATCACTAAGCAGTTCCAACCAACGACGCTACTTCATGTTGAGTTCTTTCTGATCAAGTATGTACTGTAAGCTCTTGTGGTCGGTAAATACTACACACTTAGTTCTGTAAAGATAGTGCCTCCAAATCTTGAGTGCGAAAACCACGACACCCAACTCTAAGTCGTGAGTAGTGTAATTCTTCTCATGCTTCTTAAGCTGACGAGATGCATAAGCTATCACCTTCTCGTTTTGCATTAGCACGACTCCAAGCCCTTTATGTGAAGCATCACAATATACCACGAAGTTTTCAATCCCTTCGGGTAATGCCAAAATTGGTGCACTACAAAGCTTCTGCTTTAATAACTGAAAAGCGGACTCTTGTTTTTCTCCCCACTCGTACTTCTGGTTCTTCTGTGTCAACTTGGTCAACGGTTTAGCTATCTTAGAAAACCCTTCAATGAACCTTCTATAATATCTGGCAAGTCCTAAGAACTGACGAATCTCTGTTGGAGTCTTGGGTGTTGCCCAATCTTTAACAGCCTCGATCTTTGCAGGGTCGACTTGTAATCCTTGACTATCAATGACGTGACCAAGAAATTGTACTCTTCGGATCCAAAAATCACACTTCGAAAATTTTGCATACAATTTCTCCTTCTTGAGGTGCTCTCTGTGCTCTTCTTCGCTCTTCAAGTAAATCAAGATGTCGTCGATGAATACAATCACAAACTTATCCAGATACGGCTTGCAAACTCTATTCATGAGATCCATGAATACTGCAGGTGCATTGGTTAATCCGAACGGCATTACTTGAAACTCATAATGACCATAACGTGTTCTGAATGCTGTCTTCGGGATATCTCCCTCCCGAACTCTGAGCTGATGGTAACCTGATCTTAAATCAATCTTTGAGTAGAAACTAGAGCCTTGCAACTGATCAAATAAGTCATCGATTCTGGGCAGTGGGTAACGATTCTTCACCGTTAACTTGTTCAGCTCTCGATAGTCTATGCACATCCTGAAAGATCCATCTTTCTTCTTCAAAAACAAGAACGGTGCTCCCCAAGGTGAGGAACTCGGCCTAATGAATCATTTTTCTAAGAGCTCTTGCAATTGGTTAGACAACTCTTGCATTTGTGATGGCGCTACTCGGTAAGGTGCTCTTGCGACTGGTGCAGCCCCTGGCACTAAGTCAATCTGAAATTCTAATTGGCGAGTAGGTGGAAGTCCTGGCAAGTCTTCGGGAAAGACCTCCGGAAAATCTCGGACAATTGGTACTTCTTCAAGTCGTTTCTCATCCTACTTCTTCTCTGTGATATGTGCCAAGAAAGCATAACAACCCTTCTTTATGTATTTCTCGGTTTTGAAGCATGAGATGATACTGAGTCTAGTCTCACTTCGTTCACCACGAACGATCAAGGTTTCGCCATTGTAAGGAAGATGAACAACCTTATCATCACAAATGATTCTTGCTTGATGTCGGGATAAACAATCCATACTGATTATGACGTCAAAACTTCCAAGTTCTACAGGCATGAGGTCTATATTGAATGGGTGATTAAGAAAATTGAGAGTGCAACCACGAATGATGGTATTTGTGCCAACTAAACTACCATTAGCGAGTTCGATGTGGTAAGGAGTGTCTAGTGTGGTTGGTTCGATATTGAGTAAAGGTGCAAATGCAGCAGAAACAAAACTTCTATCGGCTCCTGAATCAAATAAAATGGATGCATAATGATTATTGATGAGGAACGTACCTGTGACGACATTCGGGTCCTCCTTGACATCTTCACCTCCTATCACATACACTCTGCCTCTAGCTGTTCACCTTGGTTCCCGTTCCCTTGATTCTTTCTTTTTGGACATTCATTCTTGAAATGTCCTCTTTCTCCACAACCAAAACATGTTAATGGGGGTCTCTGATCATCAACCACAATCAGAGCTTTACAATCCCTGGTCGAATGACCAACCTTCTTACAGTTCCCACAAGGATTAGGACAGTTTCCAGGGTTATGATGGGTTTGGCATTTGTTGCACTTGGGTAAGGTACCATTGTAACCTCTCTTTTCAGCTGGGCCTGCAGCATAGGCCTTTGCAACTTCTTGCTTCTTGGGTGGTGGTTGAGTAGCATTGCCAACTTGGTTATTGTCCCACTTTCTTTTGTTGCTGTTGTTATTGTTGGAACGGTTTCGGTTATTGTTATAGTTGTTGTTGTTGTTTCGGTAGTTGTTGGAGTTGTTGTTGTAGTTACGGTTACTGTCGGTGTTGCTGTTGTTATTGTTTGCAGTCGTCCCTTTCTTCACTACCTGAGCCATAAGCTTCTGAGATATTCTGACAGCCTCGTCCAGTGTTTGTGGGTCAAAAGAAATTACATCCCCCTGAATGCTGGATGGTATACCAACAATGAAATTTTCTAACAGCTTTTCGTTGTCCGGAACCATAGTTGGACACAATGCAGCCAACTCCTGAAACCTTCTGATGTATGCTTCAATCTCATTACCCTTAGTCACTAACTCATAAAACTCCGTTTCCAACTTTTTTACCTCAGTGCGTGGACAAAACTTCTTAGACAATAATTTCTTGAATTCATCCATGAGAGCTTGTGAGCATTTTCCATACCAATAGGCTGGGCATAAGAATTCCACCACGACATAGCTTCGTCAATGAGTGTACTGGTTGCAAACTTTACCTTGCTATCCTCGGGACAGTTGCATAGAAGGAATAAAGATTCTGTCTTTTCAAACCATCGGATCATGGCTGTGGCTCCTTCAGTGCCCTTGAATTTTACAGGATCACCACTCTTGAAGTCTTTGTAAGTACATTTACGACCATTAGTATCTCGTCCTCCAGCTTCTTTTGTTTCTGCCTTAGAAGCAGCTTCAGCAGTAGTAGCTACGGCTGCTCTTTTGGCTACTAGTGTTGCCTCAATACTGTCGGCAACAAGCTTCCTGATATCAACGGGTGTCATAGATGTAGTAGCACTTTTGGGCGGCATGACTCTTCATAATAACAAAAGATAATAACAATGAGAACTCACAATAAAAACGATCATTATGCACAATAGATACAACCACAACATGTATATACAACCATAACATGTACATATAATCACAGCGTGTATAAATACAACCACAACATGTATAAATACAATGAAATCACAACGAGAACAACCACGAAATATCATAAATATAATCACAACGCACATGAATATAATACATGAAAATTTTTGTTAACGTAGGCCAATATCATAAATAGCACAACTATTCCTGCATAGTAGAGTCACACTTGATACATTTGTTTATACAACAGCCAAAAGACATACAAGTTCTTTAAACTATGTCCCACACCCCGGGACTAGGATAATAATAGTACAAGCTACATGATAAAAGTCTAACACTAGGCACCTCCTGGTGCTCCACCTAATCGACGACTAATCCTCTGGATATCTCTAGACATAGCAACCACGATCTCCTCCAAATGCTGAACTCAGAGCTGAAGATCGGCCTCTCTGCTCTCTGATGCAGAAATCCTAGCCTGAACTGAAGCTAACTCTCCTGCCTGACGGTGATGCTCATCCTGGGACATCTGTACCCTGTCAAATAACTCTGGCATCTCCTGTCTCAACTAGGTGATGCACTCAGAACTATCCTGCTACCTGGCCTCTAAGCCCTGATATGAAACATCAATAGAAACTCTGCCAAAAACTACTCCCTCAATTTGCTCCTCCATAGTCTCGACTCGGCTCACTGGTATCTCTGCTAGCTGACCCAATGCCCTCTCAATCTGTCCCTGGTGCTGATCCACTTGGGCCTCCAATGCTGAAATAGTAGACTGCCTGGATAATGCTGCTCTAGAACTCTCGCCAATCTCAAAACTGCGAGATGGTGCAGTCGCTGTAGTCTCTGTAGTGGCTGGTGATGGGATGTCAAGTCGTGCCCACTTTTTGAGCGGTAAATCATACATAGGAGTAGGGTCTCTAGGATGATGTGCTACTGATGGTGTCTCAGATGGTGATAATGATGGTAAGGCTGGGGATAGTGGTGGTAGAGGTGGTAGGGATGGTGATGGTGAGGATGATGGTAATGGTGCAAAAGCAGCTGGTGATCTGATAGTAAGACGATGAACCCGCTTAGCAGCAGTGCGGTTCATGCGTGGTCCATCTGGATATAGTCGGTAAACCCGACCAATAGGTATGAACTCCCCTGGCTGAATAACAGGTACAACTCTGAGACCACGGTGGATCACAGGTGACAAAGGTGGGGTAGGTGCCACCTCGCCCTCCTCAAAGGGTTCGGTGTCAGCCTCAGATAGCATAGGTGATGACTGTGGAGTAGGCTCCACTGAGGATAGGATGATAGTGGGTGGTGATGAAGTAACTGACTCTAGCATAATGGTGGGTGGTGATAAAACCTCGTCTGTCTCAGAGTCTGAGGAGATAACAATAGGATGTGTGTCTGAAGACATCTCTGTGACAATCGACGTGAAATGAAAGTAAATAATTAACATTATGTATGTATGAAACCTCATGTAAAATGAATATGCACTTATGATGAAATTATAAGATGTTATGATGGTGTAGTTATAGTCTAGGGTATTATAGACAACCTAGTTCGCTATAACCTTTGCTCTGGTACCAATCTGTCACACCCCCAAATTTGGTGACTTGCAGCGGAATGGAACACTTGAGGGCGTGACTGACCATAGCACCAC
This sequence comes from Artemisia tridentata subsp. tridentata, assembly GCA_021014915.2. Lineage (NCBI taxonomy): Eukaryota > Viridiplantae > Streptophyta > Magnoliopsida > Asterales > Asteraceae > Artemisia > Artemisia tridentata. Next base: position 209,861,356 of record CP139502.1, read on the forward strand.
AGTTACAGTTATATTGAACGACCTAAAGTGTCATTTTGAAAATACATCGTTTGATTAATTAAAAACATTCAGAGTTACAAAAGTTAGGTCCCAAAAGATGTTTCACGTGGCGGAAATAAGTTTATACAAATCAAACGATAATAAGTGCATAAAAGATAAGTGAGACGCGTCGTCACTGCGACTCCAAAATAGGTCCATATGCAGGCCATGATGCGCATACCTTAATTACCTGAAAATACATTGCTAAAAATGGTCAACAAAAATGTTGGTGAGATCATAGGTTTATGTAAATGAATTGTTCCAACAGTAACCAAAAGTATGAAGTGTATGACATAAATGCCACAAAAATAATACATTAGCTCTTAAGCTCATGACCCGAAGCTAGACTGAATGAAATGCCCCAAACCGAGTGCTTTGCCAGACACTCTAATATGATTAAAATGAAATGCGTTCGTATGACCAGTTGAAGCTACCAACCCGAACGGAGCCGTCACCCTCAGTAGATCTATTCACTCACTCTCGCTTACTTCCATAATTAACGGTTCATGATAATAAAGGGGACTTTAATCTGGGCAATGATGTAACTTAAGCAATATAACTGGATTTTGATACTTTGGTCCGTATGTAAAAATGGTGCAATGTATTCTCCCCCGAGAGTTTAGAAATTAAGTAGTCAATTGAAAACGGGGCTATGAAAACTCACCGGATGCGATAGCACAATGACAATAGTGGATATGTTGAAATGTGGCTCGGTCTCTAACCGCAACCTATTATGAATGATGTATCTAATGTAAGCAATGAATTTACGCAACACATGCAAATACGTATGTTATCGATACCACTCGAGACTTTTGAAAATAAAGTTTATCGTCGAAAAATATATTTTTGACGTCTCGTTAAGTTAATAAACTCTTTTCGTGTAAATGGGTTGCAACGATAACCCACGATCGTCGTTTGATAATTTATCGGTGAATATAGTGTTTCCGTCGTAAATGAACATTTTTCATAACTTGTAAAAATATAACCAAATGACTTTGCAAAACTAGTCATAAATGTGTGCTCGTTAAGTGTTAGTGAATAGGCTCGGTGTCTTTGAAAACCTTGTAACGATGTCTTGAAGACGTATTGTTTAACTTTTGATCATACGGGTCTCGATTGATAAGAAATACGGCTCTCAATATAGTGTAGTGCAAAAACTGTTTTTAATTTAGTAATATTTTCCTTATTTGAATACTGAAAATATATATTGAAGTTGTCGGGTTTCAAACGCGTATATCTTTGTCGTTATGAGCTCGTTTTCTACGTTCTTTATATCCACGGCTTCGTATTAACATGAACTAACATAATTTCAGTAGGTCGGGTCATCTAGATCATGTCTAACTCCTCTTTTTTTTCCGTTGAATCTCGGCAAACCGCAAGCAATTTTTCAGAAAATAGTTTTTCGCCGCCAAACTTAGAAAAATCATAAATTTTTCGTCGTAAGTCGGTTTTTACTCATTCAAGCGCCCAAGGTTTCGTTTTTGAAAGTATTTTCTGAATATGAAGGCCAAAATAGTTCAATGTCTACTGAGTTTTCCAGATTTCACGTTTTTGGACAGACCCTTTTCTATTGTTTGAAATAATCACTTTTATGGTTCAAGGCTTGTTCAAAACACATTCAATCAACACCACAACTAATCTAATCCTACCATACACCTTCTTAGGGTGTCATGGGGTCCTAAACATCTCCAACAATGGTGGGTTTCATGAGGATACAACTAAAAATCCATAGATCTATGTTTATAGTGAAAATGAGTAACAAGTGGTATGTTTAACATGTATATATTTGCATGATTAGTTTATAGCACAACAAAATATATCAAATGAGAGTATGAAAAGATTGAAAAGTTTAATTGTAACTTACTTCATGATTTGAGGTGGTTTGGAGAGAAATGTGTAAGCAACCTAGGGATTTTTATTTCAATATCCTAAATAGGAGTATAAATGAGACTAGATTATCACTTGTTCTTGAAAAATTTATGGATCCTCCTTGTTCTTGTGTTCTTGGCCGATCAATATGGAGAGAAAAAGATGAGAGAATTTGATATTTTTGCTAGCTATTTGATCTTGTATGTGTTAGTGAAATTAAATCAAAGACATATAAGCTATAAACATTAAATGAAGTATTAGCTAATCAAGTGAAGTGGAAGAATTAGGGGTGCTAGGGGGGGGGGGGGGGGGCACATGGAAGGAAATGGAAGAGATATTGACTAATTAATGATCTTGTCTCCCCATTTAGCAAGAGTTAGTTGTTTTGTGTATACATTAGGTGTTATCGTGTACGGAGTTAACTAGAAATAAATCTTGACGAGATAAAATAAAATATGACGAAGTTGTAAAAATTGTAAAATCATATTCCTTATAAGAATCGGGTGTTAGAATGATTATCAGGTTGAAATTTCGTAAACCACGTCGGTTATAAGCGTTTAACGAGAAATATAGCAAACGATTTAAAAAAACCGGGTAAATTAATAATTTAATCTTTATATCATTATAATGAGTATGAAAATATGTTATGATCACTGACGGGAGTATCGGGTATAATGTTAGTAGTAATGATTGAGTGGTAACGTATATTAAATAATTAAACATACGTTAATGAAAATCACACAAACCCGTGCATGACCTAATATGATGATGATGTTACTGAAGATATGTAGACTACTCTAGTCTATATGAAGTGTCCTTACTGATGATGCATGAATACGCAGCTAAACCATACTGGTTTCGCGCATTTGAATACCCGTAAACCTAGTTTACGTAATGATGAATGATAACCATGAATAGTGATATCCCTCCGGGAATGAATAGTGTTTCATGAATAGTAAAATTTTTGAAAACTTCTCAAAGTCTCAAACTGACTTCAAAAATGATGAATAGTGATTGGTGAATAGTAAATGATGAATAGTGATTGATAAATAGTAACTTGTCGAGGTTTGGAAAATGACCTGAAATTACGGGTTGTCACAATGGTGGAGTCAATCAAAAGCTTGGGGAATTCTACTGCTCAAGTTCAAGTTGAATCTGCTGCTAGTGATAGTGAAAAATTAGCTAAGGATGATTCTACTGCTGGTGTTAATCTTTCAACTGCTGGTGTTAATTTTTCTACTGCTGGTGAAAAAGATTCTGCTATTGAACCAGAGAAAGATCCTACTACTAAGACATTGGATGATGATATGAACTTAGCTGAAGCCATAATCCTATTAAAAACAACACCATCATCTAAACCACAACCACAATCACAATCTAAACCACAATCACAACCAGAATCACAACCACAAAAGGCATCAACAGCACCTGCCAAAGGTGTTGTGATTAGAGAACCCATCCCAACCAAGAAAGCTGCTCAAACACCTCAATATTCAGGTAAAGGTAAAGGCAAAATGATTGAAGAGCCTGAACCTGAAATACCTTTTGAGTTTTGGCCAAAAGAGAAGCAGATTGCATATAATGAAGAAGCTGCAAGGAATTAGCTGTTGAGTTTGAGTCTGAAAACCAGAAAGTACTTGAGCAAAAAAGAAAGCATGCTGAAGATGAAGCAAAAACAAAGGCCTTATTCGATGATTGGGATGAGGAGAGAATACAATGTGATGCTGATATGGAATTGTTAAAGCAAGTTAAGGAGGAACAACAAGATACACAAACAATAGAAGAAAGAACTAAGTGGATGAAGGAATACAAAGAACAAAGAAGGAAATGGTATCTTGCTGAAAGGAAAAAGAAGAAAATGCTCAGACCACCAACTGTCAAACAAGTAAGAAAGTTTCAAGAAAGGTACCGGAAAAATATCAAGGGCTACACACTTAAATAGCTATCTTGGTACCTTGATGAGTCAATTCAAAAGACGTATGAAAAAGCTAAAAGAGAAATTGATACCTTTGTACCTATGGAAATAGAGGATCAAGTAAAGAAGGCTGAGACAGTGCTTGAGGTGGAAAAAGAAAATGTGGAAAAGAAGGTAGAAGAAAAAGTTGTGAAGGAAGAAGAGAAAGAAAGTTCTAATATTGCTGTCAAGAGAACTGGAAGAGTTTTGAAGAGTGTTGGAAAGAAAAAGAGGAAATCTAATAAGTCAAAGGCAGTTTAGAAGAGTTCTGAGTCAGAGGATGATAATGAGTAAAAAGAGCAAACAGAGCAGTCAGACCAGCTCAAAAAGGATAATGAGAAGGAAACAGATGATCTACAACAAATGAATAGAGTTGTAGACAATGATGATGATACATTTGTGGATACTATTCCTTTGCAATCTAAAGCTCCTATCATTGGATGGAAAGCTGGTTATGAGGGAAAAACTCCTTGGTGGGAGATATTCAGAACTGGTGGAAAATCTCAAAGGTTTTTGACATTTTCTCAAATGCTCAGAAACTTTAATAGAGAAGATTTAGAGACTTTATGGAAATTGATCAAGAACAAATATGGAAATTCAAGGCCACATTCTGAGTTAGACAGTGTACTCTGGGGAGATTTAAAAATTATATTTGAAGTTTATCCTGAAGACAGAGTTTGGAATGAGCAGGCCAAAAGTACTAAAATGACTATGTGGAGATTGTATGAATCATGTGGAGTTCACAATATAGTAATGAGGGGAGGAGTTCAAATTTACATGTCGGTGGAAAAGGATTATCCTCTTGCTAAGACTACACTTGATATGATGGTAAATGGAACTATTAAACTTTACATTGATCATTGGAGTCAAATGGCTGTTGATCTTCTAAGAAAAATGCAAAGACAACTGCATGGGGCAGATTATAGGAGAAAGATGAAGTAATTGTGTTTGGAAGCATCCTCTTGGTGAAGGTTTAAGCTTAAATGGAAACTTGATGATTTTGGAAGAAAATATCAAGTTTAGGGGATGATTGTTGGGTTTAAAGATGCTGCTGCTCAGAATAGATACAACTGCTTATGGTGCTAAATGGAAAATTCACTAAGTGTGAATACTACTGCTGGTTATAATGATTGTAACACCCCAATCCGACAAGGGCAAAGATGTCACAAATATATGGCTTCATATTAGAACAAACATAACATTCAATAATAAAACAGCGGAAGTCTTAACATTAAATCCAAAATAAGTCAACATGACTTATATCAAATGCAAGACAAAATAACTGAAGTACAGAATCCAATATTCAAATGCCTAAACAATGGCATATCAAAATAAATAGAAATCCAAATGGCAAAGCTAAAAACACTAAGGTCAAAACTCCAAATCAGATTGCTCTCATCCTAAAGCTAAAACCCAGCTTCCTAGCTTAAGTACCTGCCGCAGGAAAAGAAATGCGGCTGAGCTATGAGAGCTCAGTGAACAGATATATAGATAAACAGAAACGGTAACAGATAGCAGTACAGAACAAATCAGGAATACAGATCATACAGATACAGAATCAAAGTGAATGAATAGGAAAGGTAATAAGGAACAAGAAAAGAATGAAAAGAGATAATGAAACAAATCAGGTTTAGGGAAAAACAGAAATCCATCACGAGCCCAGATAACAGATAATATCATATAATACAACAAACCTGTGTAGAGTGGCCAACTCCCAGATAATGTGAGTGACGTGTATCGCACACACCATCAGTCACCAGATATAATAATAACATATACATAAACATAAACAGATATCAGATAACAGATAACAGAATCAAAACTAGGATGCATCCATGCGCCCCCGGTGGCCAGAAACTCCTTAACACACCAGATAAAATAAATCAGGGACGGAACAGGTCATCACTCTCCTGCCCTAGAGTCATGTCAAAGGTGCATCAATGACATGGACATGAAACCCTCATGCCTAGTGATTGGCTCGGATATCAAACTGTAGGTCAGAGGTCAGAGGTCAAATGAACTATCAAAATCAGAAAGTCATATCTTAAGGGTACATGGCAAAATGGTTCATGTTAAAGTCCAGAAATATCAAAGGTTCAATTCAGAGTTTTAAAACGAAGGTTTAGAATAGCAAAGCAAAGCAGAAGGTTCAAACAAAGATTCAAGATAAACAGATCACAACAGAGATTCATAAACAGAGGGGAACATAGCAATGGTATAGGGAATCCTAATAAGGAAAATGAAATACTGAGAGAAAAGGGAAAGAAACACCCTTACTGAAATAGGGCAGAATATCTATACCTTATTAGCACAGCAGAAATCAGACAAACAAACACAGAAATCAGATGATCAAGACTTCTCCTTCTTCACACCTAAGGAAGAGGAAGACAGAATTACTAAAGTTCCTTATTCAGATTATTCCCTTTTAGTTTATCTCATCATTTTATGTACTTTCTATTTTTAGTAACTTTCCAGATTTAGTAAGTTTCCATAATTAGCAGGTTTCCAGAATTAACATATATTATCATTTCAGATTAGGTTTAACCCTTATTCAGAGATTATTATGGAATACAGTACATTTTATCAAGTTACAGAAGTTTAGGGTTTTAAATGGCAATTATACAAAGTTTAGGGTTTTAAATGTAACTTCATAAATTTCCAAGGTCATTGGAGAAAATACTTTAAGTTACAGAATTATACACTTAGTTTATTCAGAATTACATTTTATTCCCTTAAGTTTCACAATTTACAGATTACACCCCTTAGTTACATAATTTACAAAACCAACCTTATAATTACATATTTTACAATTTAAACCCTACAATATCCATAATTAACAACCAAGCATATTATATTTCATATTTACATAATATATCATCAAAAGTTAGTACTTTACATATTTGACCCCTCAGAATTCAGAATTTACATATTTAGTCCTTTAAGTTTACAAAACATATATATTAAGTCATAATTTCATAACAATTACATAATTAGCCCAAAAATCCTCAAAATTACACAACAACCTTTTTATATCAGTATTAACACAAAAAAACTTCAGAATTCCAGATTTACACTTTTGGTCCCTCACTTTTAATTAATTCCAATTCATAACCCTAATTTCCCATTAATTCATTATTTTGCAAAATTTACACTTAGGACCCCAAAGTTATATTTTTCCCACATTCTTACAGATGTATATGATCTTACAAAAATATCCCAGAAGTTTCAAACTTGGCAAAACAGGTCCTTATACATTTTACTTCAAATCGGTTAGACTTTTTAACAACAATTAGAAACCCTACTTTTTACCAATCATTGAACCATCATTAAATCATCCTTAAAACACATTAAATGATCAGATATTCATCCAAGAAATCAAACCCTAGAAGCCACGATTTCCTTTTATTTTATTTCTTTATTTTTCTAAAATCCGGTTTTATCAATAATTAACCACGTAAATTTTAGGCCTCTAAAAATCAAAACCATATTTTTCCCAGATCATATGACTCATAAGGAACCCACGAAAAATAATGAACATGCCCAGAAAATTCGTTTAACATATATTGCATATTTACGTACGTTTTAGAGATTAAAATTACAACGACTTGATTTAGGCCACCATAATTCGATCTATCATTTTTCCCAGGTCTATTACATCATATGAGGTCTAAATAAAATAGCCATCAAGCCCAGAAATTCGGATTACATATTATTGTGATTTACGTGTTTTATGACCATTATATTATCATACGCATAGAATTAGCATGCATGGATCGATTTACATATTTTATATGAGTTATATAACATCTATATATCACTGGAAAAATGCCATATTAATTTTAACATGTTTGGTTTAGTCGCAAGAATTATTACCTTGTTTTAGAGCAATTCGACAAGAAATTAAGAACAAGAACGAACCAAGGAGAAAACGCAGCAACCCTTAATTTTCCTAGCTTCCTTGCACCTCCAATAACACCAGAAAATTACTTGTTCAAGCCCAGAATTCGTACAGAAGCCTTGGTCGAATTTCTTAGATCGCTAGGGTTTTGGAATGTGATATGCGGTTTAGTTTTTGAGATAGAAAATAAAAGGATTTGATTATATCTTTGGGAACCGACTTTAGGGGGGGAAAATCAGAATATTCGGCCCATAGAATCAAAATATATATTTGGGTTGATTTGATTTAACTTTCCTTAATATTTTTTTGCATTTTATTTAATTAAAAGAATAAAAACATTATATTATTTATTTGTAACATTTTCGGAATTATATATATAAATGTGTAAGATTATTTTTGAACATGTAAAATGATGTAACATTGTCTCAGAAATTATTTTGTTTCAGATATAGTTCGATTTCAGATGTTTTGGAATTATTTCGGAATTTTATAAGTTGTTTTATAAGGTTTATATTATCAGGGGTAATTTGGTAATTTTACGCGTTATCTGAATTTCAGGTATTACAACTTCTTCCCCACTAACAAAAAATTTCGTCCTCGAAATTTGCAAGGACATAGAAGAGAAAATAGGACAGAAATGAAACAGGACATACCAGATCAGATAAGCCTTACTCACGGATAGCTTGGAATAATTTAGCAGAACGGATCTTAACGCAAGATAGTGGAAACAAACGGATAGAGTAAAACCTATTAAGGTAGAGCAGAAGTGAAGAACACCATCGGTTTCGCCCATCGTATCGTGATCATAAGAATTCTCAGAGTGAACAAATCAAAACAAAATCTCAAAATTTCAACATGGAATAAAATTATTAATTTAGAATTCAAAATATCCGTACGAGAAATCAATAAAGCATCGAATGTATCATAATCGCAAAAGAGAAAATAGGATTAAAATATCCAAACAAACGGAATGAAGAAAATAACAATTCGTGAAAACGATCTCCTCACTGAGCTGGCTTGTTGTCCTTGGCACTCTTATTGTTGTCGTTGTTACCTCCAATCTTGGGACAATCCTTCACTTGATGCTCAGAAGATCCACATCGGAAACATGCTCCAGAAGCCCTACGACACGGTCCGGGATGACTCTTCCCACAAGTAGTACAGATAGGAGGAGGAGGTAAAGCCTGAGAACCCGATCCAGAACCTCGAGACTGCTGCTGATAACCCTTGGAAGGCTGATCCTTCCACTGCTTCTGACTGTCACTGCGTCCATGATGATCATTCCCCTGCCTAGAAACCGACCTCGAATCCTGACCCTTCGAGTCGTTCCTCTTCTGATCATAACTCCTACCCGACTGACCCTGATAGTCACGTCCACGATCTGACTGACCTCGCTGCTCAAAGTCCCTACCAGAATACCCCTTGTTGTCCTGACTCTGACTCGGTTGCTGAACTCTGTCACCATCACGGTTTCGCTTGTAACCAACGCCCTCATGAAATATCTCGATGTTGCGAGCTGCATCGCAACATGCTGACGGATCTTCAAACTGATCATTGAGTATACGATCGAGCACCCACCTTTTGAGTCCCCATTTGAATTGCTTGGCTTGACGCCTTGAATCTCCAGCAGTGGGGCCTACAAAGCTGACCAATCTCTGAAACCGCTCCAGATATTCCCCTGCGGTCTCAGTATCTAGCTGGGAAATAGTGTTGTACTCCCGAATAAACCTCTGCTGCTCAGAGTCAGGGAAGTACCGATTATAGAATGTAGTGCGGAAATCAGCCCAAGAACAACCAAGAACATACGGATCGCCTCCTTTAGCTGCCTTGTGCGCCTTCCACCAGTTAAGTGCATCACCTTCAAGCTTAAACACAGCCAAACGAGTCTTAAACTCGTCCTCACAGCCTAGCACCTCAAACAGCTTCTCCATGTGGGTAATCCAGTCCTCTACATCATGAGGAGTAGCAGCAGAACTGAAAGACAACGGCTTGAGTTTATTGAAACTCTCAAGCCACCCATTAATGGTAGTGGGTCGGCCCCCACCACCAGAAGAACTACCAGCACCTCCAGATGAACTAGCTCCACCACTGATAAGCCGGTTGATCACCGCATCAGTGTTAAGGCCGGGTAACAGATTGGCTATGGCATTAGCCACCAAAGCCTCCAGATTGGGAATTTCAGCATCCCCTCCACTATTATACTCCTGATGACGAGTGTTAACCATCTATAGGATTAAGAAGACGATTAGTCAGATCAAGCAGAATATGACAGAGTAGAATAAGGAAAAAGAGTACGCGAAAGGAAACCTAATGTCTACCCAATCCTCACAGGTCAATGGCCTAAGCCTAAGGGTTTCGGATGCCTGTCTCTCTGATAAAACAAATTGTAACACCTCAACCCGACAAGGGCAAAGATGTCACAAATATATGGCTTCATATCAGAACAAACATAACATTCAATAATAAAACAGCGGAAGTCTTAACATTAAATCCAAAATAAGTCAACATGACTTATATCAAATGCAAGACAAAATAACTGAAGTACAAAATCCAATATTCAAATGCCTAAACAATGGCATATCAAAATAAATAGAAATCCAGATGGTAAAGCTAAAATCACTAAGGTCAAAACTCCAAATCAGATTGCTCTCATCCCAAAGCTAAAACCCAGCTTCCTAGCTTAAGTACCTGCCGCAGGAAAAGAAATGCGGCTGAGCTACGAGAGCTCAGTGAACAGATATATAGATAAACAGAAACGATAACAGATAGCAGTACAGAACGAATCAGGAATACAGATCATACAGATACAGAATCAAAGTGAAAGAATAGGAAAAGAAATAAGGAACAAGAAAAGAATGAAAAGAGATAATGAGCCCAGATAACAGATAATATCATATAATACAACAAACCTGTGTAGAGTGGCCAACTCCCAGATAATGTGAGTGACGTGTATCGCACACACCATCAGTCACCAGATATAATAATAAACATATACATAAACATAAACAGATATCAGATAACAGATAACAGAATCAGAACTAGGATGCATCCATGCGCCCCCGGTGGCCAGAAACTCCTTAACACACCAGATAAAATAAATCAGGGACGGAACAGGTCATCACTCTCCTGCCCTAGAGTCATGTCAAAGGTGCATCAATGACATGGACATGAAACCCTCATGCCTAGTGATTGGCTCGGATATCAAACTGTAGGTCAGAGGTCAGAGGTCAAATGAACTATCAAAATCAGAAAGTCATATCTTAAGGGTACATGGCAAAAAGGTTCATGTTAAAGTCCAGAAATATCAAAGGTTCAATTCAGAGTTTTAAAACAAAGGTTCAGAATAGCAAAGCAAAGCAGAAGGTTCAAACAAAGATTCAAGATAAACAGATCACAACAGAGATTCACAAACAGAGGGGAACATAGCAATGGTATAGGGAATCCTAATAAGGAAAATGAAATACTGAGAGAAAAGGGAAAGAAACACCCTTACTGAAATAGGGCAGAATATCTGTACCTTATTAGCACAGCAGAAATCAGACAAACAAACACAGAAATCAGATGATCAAGACTTCTCCTTCTTCACACCTAAGGAAGAGGAAGACAGAATTACTAAAGTTCCTTATTCAGATTATTCCCTTTTAGTTTATCTCATCATTTTATGTACTTTCTATTTTTAGTAACTTTCCAGATTTAGTAAGTTTCCATAATTAGCAGGTTTCCAGAATTAACATATATTATCATTTCAGATTAGGTTTAACCCTTATTCAGAGATTATTATGGAATACAGTACATTTTATCAAGTTACAGAAGTTTAGGGTTTTAAATGGCAATTATACAAAGTTTAGGGTTTTAAATGTAACTTCATAAATTTCCAAGGTCATTTGAGAAAATACTTTAAGTTACAGAATTATACACTTAGTTTATTCAGAATTACATTTTATTCCCTTAAGTTTCACAATTTACAGATTACACCCCTTAGTTACATAATTTACAAAACCAACCTTATAATTACATATTTTACAATTTAAACCCTACAATATCCATAATTACCAACCAAGCATACTATATTTCATATTTACAGAATATATCATCAGAAGTTAGTACTTTACATATTTGACCCCTCAGAATTCAGAATTTACATATTTAGTCCTTTAAGTTTACAAAACATATATATTAAGTCATAATTTCATAACAATTACATAATTAGCCCAAAAATCCTCAAAATTACACAACAACCTTTTTATATCAGTATTAACACAAAACAACTTCAGAATTCCAGATTTACACTTTTGGTCCCTCACTTTTAATTAATTCCAAATCGTAACCCTAATTTCCCATTAATTCATTATTTTGCAAAATTTACACTTAGGACCCCAAAGTTATATTTTTCCCACATTCTTACAGATTTATATGATCTTAAAAAATATCCTAGAAGTTTCAAACTTGGCAAAACAGGTCCTTATACATTTTATTTCAAATCGGTTAGACTTTTTAACAACAATTAGAAACCCTACTTTTTACCAATCATTGAACCATCATTAAATCATCCTTAAAACACATTAAATGATCAGATATTCATCCAAGAAATCAAACCCTAGAAGCCACGATTTCCTTTTATTTTATTTCTTTATTTTTCTAAAATCCGGTTTTATCAATAATTAACCACGTAAATTTTAGGCCTCTAAAAATCAAAACCATATTTTTCCCAGATCATATGACTCATAAGAAACCCACGAAAAATAATGAACATGCCCAGAAAATTCGTTTAACATATATTGCATATTTACGTACGTTTTAGAGATTAAAATTACAACGACTTGATTTAGGCCACCATAATTCGATCTATCATTTTTCCCAGGTCTATTACATCATATGAGGTCTAAATAAAATAGCCATCAAGCCCAGAAATTCGGATTACATATTATTGTGATTTACGTGTTTTATGACCATTATATTATCATACGCATAGAATTAGCATGCATGGATCGATTTACATATTTTATATGAGTTATATAACATCTAAATATCACTGGAAAAATGCCATATTAATTTTAACACGTTTGGTTTAGTCGCAAGAATTATTACCTTGTTTTAGAGCAATTCGACAAGAAATTAAGAACAAGAACGAACCAAGGAGAAAACGCAGCAACCCTAATTTTCCTAGCTTCCTTGCACCTCCAATAACACCAGAAAATTACTTGTTCAAGCCCAGAATTCGTACAGAAGCCTTGGTCGAATTTCTTAGATCGCTAGGGTTTTGGAATGTGATATGCGGTTTAGTTTTTGAGATAGAAAATAAAAGGATTTGATTATATCTTTGGGAACCGAATTTAGGGGGGGGGGGAAATCAGAATATTCGGCCCATAGAATCAAAATATATATTTGGGTTGATTTGATTTAACTTTTCTTAATTTATTTTTTGCATTTTATTTAATTAAAAGAATAAAAACATTATATTATTTATTTGTAACATTTTCAGAATTATATATATAAATGTGTAAGATTATTTTTGAACAGGTAAAATGATGTAACATTGTCTCAGAAATTTATTTGTTTAAGATATAGTTCGATTTCAGAAGTTTTGGAATTATTTCGGAATTTTATAAGTTGTTTTATAAGGTTTATATTATCAGGGGTAATTTGGTAATTTTACGCGTTATCTGAATTTCAGGTATTAAAATGATACTACTGTTAGTGTATTTCATACTACTGCTGGAGTTGCTGAAAAGATCAAGGAAATACACTAAGTAGATTCTACTGCTAGGCTTATGGATACTACTGCTAGAGATAGTTTCTACTGTTTATGTAATAATGATGTACAGTCGGTTAGATAAGTATGGAAAGTATTTTGTGTATATCCTATTTAGTTAGACTTATACTTATCTTGTAAAGAACTCCTTAGACTATAAAAGGAGGTTCTAGGGTTAGAGTTTAGTAAGTATCATTGTTAAAGTCGAATCACTTCAAGGTTGTAAAACCCTAATACTTTTGAGTATTCGTATATTAATATATTGAAGTGTTTGTTGAGAATTGTAGTATTCAGTTTATTATTCTTCTTAAGATTAAACATAAGATTCCGCATTGTGTTTAATATTGTTTCAAGAACAGTTTCTATACTTGTTGTTTTAGATTTATATCTTAGATAACTAACAAGATCAATTGCTCAACTGGGATCAACATAGACGATCAACCCTATCTTCACATGATCTACCCAATCTACTCACTATTAACACAAGCTACACAAGATCTCCCCGATCTCTACAAGATCACAATGATCCACACAAGAAGACTAAACAAGACTGTGACAACTTGCTGTATGTCTAGATACACCAAGTAAATAACAAGTAATGCAAGTTCACTACACGATGACTTTAACACCTTGTATCTTCTAGATACTTTGTGTTCTTCTCTTGGAATAATAGAGGAATGAAGGTGATCTTTGGTTGGATGAAAGAATCACTCTTAAACAAAAGAAAAACTCTCTAAATGATCAAAGAAAGTGATCTAACTAAGAAGGGATTAGACCAGAGAAAACTGACTGGAAAAATTAAGTTGGAAGTGTAAAATAGTCCACTATTTGTAGGCAAAGAAAATTTGACCGTTACAGAGGGAAGGTACCATTAAATATATCACGGCACCACTAAATTTAGTGCTACCGTGGTACCGTGCCAGACAAAAACGCTCTCATTTTTGTTTTTAGTTGTGAAAGATTATTGGGGAAGTTTGGAGCTGTTTTGGGGGGAAAAATAGCTATTGGGATTTTTAAACTTATTTTTCCAATTAAAACATTTCTTTTTAATTCAAAAATAATTTGTAAAATGTATTTTTGAAAAATATTTTGTTACATTAAAAATGTGAAGTTTAGAACAAAAAAAACATATTTCTTTGATCATCCGTCAAGTTTAAATTTGTTTGTTCATACCTTAAGTGATTTACGTCGGGATGAAAATCTACGACTCTGTTGAGGCATACTTGATACGTCGAGAGATGTTGATGTAAGTATGCGTTGATGATTTTTGTTTACAAGTAACTTGCGCATTTTACGTTATGCATTACAAGTTACATGTTTGTCATTATTAAAATAGAAGAAACCGTTTAGTTTAAATATCGTAATATTTGCACTAACAATCTCCCCCTTTTTGGTGATGACATATATGTAAACCGTAACACACAATAAAATGTAAAAGTTACCTATTTACACTCCCTTCTCCCCCTTTTGTCGAAGCAAAAAGGTAGTTGCCTCGAGCTCTCCCTTGAATTCACTCCCTACTCCCCCTTATTACACTACTTTCCTTTCTTCCCAAAAAAAAATGCAAGGTTGCATCGTCCCAGTGAAGACTTCTATCACCACTATTAAAAATACTCCATGCTATGTATTCAAATACTCCCGAGCTCCCCCTAGCTCAATGCTCCCCTATGGTAATTGTATTCCCTTCTATTTTTACCTTTGTTTTTAGCGAATCCATGGATCAAATTCTTACAAAGGCTTTTCCTACATCAAGGGTTAGCTTCGTGCAACATAATATATAATAGAATAGGAGCAACATTATAGGGATATAATACACATAGCAAGACATGCAAGGGTTAAACTATGTTAAAACGTAGCTAAAAAAATGAGTTTGATGAGCATATCAAAGTATGCAAGAAGTTAGACATGTGATGAAAGTGTGCTAAAAGGATAAAAACCAAGAGGAAAGCCCAAGAAAGTTGAGCGACACAAAGATGTGAATGCATAATGCAATTTAATGACACTAGAGAATCACAACTTGTCCGACAACCTAAGGTGTAATTGTTCAATCAATCACACTAACAAGAATTAGATTCGTTCGTTGACTGACACATAAAATGACTTCTTCCAAGTTTTCATTGGGAAGGTAAGTTCTAACAAACCTTTTGAACAACATAATCATCTACCTAAGATGATTGGTGTTAATGATAGTTTGTTGATAAGACATACACTAAATGATTACTATTATGACAAGTCATGCCATAAAGTAGACTCGATAGAAGATAAAGAAAAAAAATTGAAAATGAGAACGATATGCACCTAGATGCGAATGGAAATGATTCCATAAGATTGTAAGTGTTGGATTTGACCTTTGAGAAAAGGTAGGAAAAGATGGTTTAGATTAATATATCATTTGCACTGACAATGAGATGCATGACATATTTCAAAGGAGAAAAAGAAAATGTGCATGTGATCCTAACAGGATTGTGGGCGAATATCTCTAACAGGGTTGATGTAACGAAGTTCTAGAATTCTAGTTTTGGATGATCCTGTGAGTTAGAGATGATTTGGTATATGAAGGATTTTGTGTGATTGTGTAGTTTATACACATTGGGTATAATGTTCGTGAGGATTGAAGGTTATTAAACTAACTATCACTATCAAAAGTGAAGGATAGTTGTGAGGTTTGAGTGTAATGATCGATGGGTTGAAGGTTCTTAAACTAAATATCACTGTCGAGAGTGAAGTTTAGTTGTAAAGGTTGAGTGTGATGATGAATGATATTAATGTGAGGTTTGATGTGAGGGATGAAGGTGTTTGTATTGAACAAATATCTAGGTGGTCACAAGGAGTAGAGGTTAGGAAGCTAGAGCCGTTTGTGGTTTTGTGACTGAGGTTTTGCTAAGTAACAGGTACTTAAGCAGTGAGTGTTTTAGTAAAGAATTCTAGGGAATAAGAACCACATTTATGTGTTCTTGAGAGTGTTTGGTGAAAGACTATATGTGTATGAGTGTGTTTTCTCTCCCCCTTAATCGATGACCATCCGAACAAGATGTGTTGAAAAAAATCAAAACTAAAGAGGAAAACAAACGTTGACGGAAGCGATGAGCTTAGTAACGTTATGACAAGTGGTGGATAGCATACAATAAACTTCACCTTTGAAGTCACGTAGCTCTTCTCAATCATTGTGAATATTCATAGAACATTCATATGATGAGGCATGTGATTACGTGGAAATGTGCTAAGGGTTAAGAAGATAGAATATTCAAGGTTGTGGAGTTGGTGATGAGATTTTTGTAGAGTTATCTTTGCTAGAAGAAACTATGTTGATGAAGAAGGGTTATCTCAACTTATCCTAGCGGTTCTTCACTTGAAATGTGTGGAAGATGAGTGGCATGCGGAAGCATTGGTAGCGTAGAACGAGGTTGAGAATTGTTGATAAGTTTAGAAGATGATGGATACGAAAGTAACCAAACATATGGTGTTTTTTGTACCATGCGGAAGTAAAAGGGGAAAAAGCTAAGGAATCAAAAGATAGGCAGAATCTATTCAGATAGGAGACGGTTCTGGTTCAAGTCTACAGCGAGTGGGTTTTGATAGTGCTTTTGAAACTGTGAGAATTGAAAACAAAATAAACTCTCTCAGTAGATAACGGTCTGACGACACCGTTAAATTTAGCGGTATCGTCCCTTATTTAAGTGTATCGTGACCTGCTGAGGTCAGTTTTGACTCAAAATTTGATTTTCGACAAAGAAATTTCACATATTTTTTGAATTTTATGGACCTTAGATTAAAGGAATTTATACCAAATAAATTCCTTTTAGGAATGAATCCAGTGGGATTCGACGAACATTGATCGAGTTCATTTTTTTTTGAGAAATGACATTTAATTGCATTTCGCAAATTACATTTACTTTAAATATTTCGGATGAAATATTTGAGTTGTCATTGGAAACTTAAGAGGATTTGACGAATAAACCTCGCTGATTTAGTTAGAGTTTTAGATACAATGAGAGAATTTATACCAAATAAATTCTTTTTACGAGATGGACGAGACTAGACGAAAAGAGATGACTTTAGTATTTCCAAGGAAATATTTAAGTAGTCATTAGAGGGATTTGAAGGATGACTTTAATATTTCCAATGAAATATTTAGATAGTCATAAGATGAGATTCGGAAGAAAGAGAGTATCAACATAATCTTGGCGAGATAGGATGATATGTTTGTTTTCTACCCTTTAAATGGATAAGTTCGATCCTCATTATCTATAAAGTGAGCTTGACGACAAAACACGATGACAAACCTATGGGGATAAGAGGAACTAACGGAAATGAATATACTTGGTCTTAAGAAGTGTATATTCACACGAGGATAAAAGGAACTACTTATCACTTCTGTAGTAACTCGTGAGTCCATTGTCACCCGAAGGTTGATGTTATCTTTTAGCATTTTGATGAGCGTTTTCAACATATGTTGTTAAAAGGCTTTGAATATGATGTTTCGGATATGACGTTTAACAATTGCGATCGCAAGTTAAAATTACTTGAATATTTCGGATGAAATATTTAAGTTGTCAAACCTACTCCGAGTTCTACTAGGCTTGTATCTAACCTTCCCTTGACAAAATAGTGTATCACTTGGAAGAAAGCGAAATGATGACCAAGGAATTAGGACAAATTCGCGACTACTCCTAACTTATAGATTTTGACACTAGTGTATGACTATATGACGTCTAAGAGTTTATAGGAATAGGCATATCTAATTCATTTTTTGTCAAAACAACGTAGTGTGGGTGCGCAAGAAAATCATCTAAAAAACACATAAGGAATAAATGCAAATATCATGCAAAAAATGATGATCATTTAGCATTTAAGAGCATGTATCATATATATATATATATATATATATATATATATATATATATATATATATATATATATATATATATATATATATATATATATATATATATCAAGAGATATAATATCGGAATAGCTAATCAAAGACAAAAAAAAAAAAAAAAAATTAAATAAAAAATAAATAAAAAAAACTTTCTAATAAACATGCATTTAATAATTAAGACAATAATCATCGAGCATTAAGAAAGCATGAAGGCATTTAATCATATCTCACAAGAACATGTTATCACTTTGAAACACATATGTGGGATGCAAGTAATCTAGGTTCGCTATGGAGAATCCTAATTCCTACTTGTTCAAAATGCAATCCTAATGGGAGATAAAGTTCACCGATGTAAACTATCTTCAGTTAAATGTAGAAATGAAAAAAATTTCAAGTTAGAGAATGAGTATGAGACTATCACTAGTGGTGCTCAATTTAGGCTAAACACGACCACTTTTACGGGTTATACCACGAACCCAACTTCTCTCCTTGAAGCAATTCAACCGTTAGGTCAAGTTGAATATCTATTGCGATAGGTTCTCTAGTAGTCATTCTCATGTTAGAAAAATTCAAATTCCTATATTTGCCTATAGAAGTGTAGCAAAGATGATATTAGCTTATTTCACTAATACATGGCCTAATATGACTCAACTAACCATATTTTGAAAGTTGGTTAAGAAGATGACATTTCTTACTGACCGGATCTAAACACACACGTTGTGTTGGGGATACTTTGAGTATATACTTGATAGCACGCGGAATTTACTACCAAATACTTAGAAGAATATAAGTTTGTGTTTGGTGATTGACCAAGTAAAACAATAAGAACAAACGATATCAACCAAACTATCACTTCAATATATCAAACGATTACAATATGAACGTGAAGAATACTTGATAATTCGTATGAAGGATATTAGGTATTAGATGTATTCGATATTACTAAACCCTAATCTAAGGATCTCTTTTTATAACGCAAAGAGTCCTATACAAGTTAAACATCTAACCGTATCATTCTATACAAATAAGATATATACCATATCTTTTCTATATTTATCTTCACACGGTTTCACCTTGATCTCTTAAGCAGTCCTAACTGTTCTTCCTTCAGCAGTCCTAACTGCTCTTCCATCAGCAGTCCTAACTGTTCTTGAATACTTCAACCGTACTAACTGCTTAAGTTTAATTCCCAACAATCCTCCCTAAACTTATGGTTTAGATGCAAATCAATAACTTTCTTGAATTAAACTTCTGATTTCGTTGATGGGGTGGATTCTTTCAAACACTTGTCTTTAATCGTGAAACACTTTAGGAATTATCTTCACATATCACACTCTTTTGGTCAACTCTTCAAAAATTGCCAAAAATTGATTTAATTCCATCAAGGAATTAATTCCTTATACCAACCTAAGAGTTAATTCTTCATATCAACCACGCATTGAATGTCATTAAACCTTCATTAACTCTATAAAAACTCACATATCCACACAAAATCTTCAACACAAATCTTTAACTCTTCAATCACAATGAACTCTTCTCCACCAAACATTATAGAAATCTCATCTGACTCTTCTTCAGATTCTGAAGGTTCAGGTTGGAAAAACTATTTTCCACCAAACTATTCTTCAACTTCAAGAGTTAATCTTTCAAAGAAAAAGACTGAAATATCCTCGTCCGATGAACCTTCAACAGATGAACTTCCTCCTTATGTGGATGATTCATCCTCCTCTTCGTCTGACGATGATGATCTTCAAAAACTATCAGACTTACTAACAAAAGAATTTGAAAAAGCTGCATCATCAGTGAAGATCCCTGTTCCAAAGAAGAAGCATGAGAAGAATAAGCCTGTGAAGCTCGTATGTAATGAATCATCTTTAATGAATAGACTTTATGCACTTCTTTATAATTCATCTCTGACTTCTTAATTCCTCCCCTGAATTTCATAATCATCAATCATCTTTAACAGCAACTAGAACAAACTTTAATCCTCCCCTGTTTGGAAGAATCCTCACCATCAGATGAACTAGAACATATGTTATCCAAGCTCAGCATCCAATATGACCATTTGTACAAGTTACCATCAATTCAGTTGTGTAGTTTCAAACTGCTCTCAACACTTCCAGATGTATTACCTTCTGAGAGAGGTGTATCACAGAGCATAAACTCAGTAGGAACTAAGTTTGAACAATCAGTACAAACTGGTGAAGCCAGCAGTTCGGACTGTTAACTCCAGCAGTACTAACTGTTAGCAAAAAGGTTCTCAGAGATAAAATCAATTTTTTTTTAAATTTTAATGTGGATTCGAAAACAGTTTTGTCCACTTATAGTTTTTAGCAAACTATCAGCTATGAATGGATTTGACTTATCTTTACCAATAGCTGTTTGCTATGGACTAGCCAACTCTTCACACTTAGATTTGGTGAGTTGATAACCAACCAGTTTTTGTAAACTGTAAACCATAAACAGATTTGAGTAGTCTTTACCAGAAACCGTTTGATCTGGACTAGTTGATTCTTATGTTGATTAGACATGGTGAATCAATTACCATTTCTTATGTGACAAGCATTCACACTTGACAATCCAAACCACCATTACTTTTCAAAGCACAATCCAAAGCAAAAAGCTTTTCTTAACCTGAAATGTTAGTCCAAAACCAAAGAAAACACAATACACAATATTCTCTTTTAACAGTTATCCCAATTGACTAACAAAATCATAAGCAGTACTAAAAATATTCAAGCAGTCTCAACTATACAAATAGCACAACTAACAGTACAAAATCCAAAAAACATTTAGACATTAATCTTTTGAGGGATTAAGCATTCCAATACCTGTTACCAAGTACTGAAATCTGCTTACATCAAAACCTTTTGTTAAGAGATCAGCAAAGTTGTTATTAGTGTGTATTTTAACAACTTGTATTAACTTCTTTTCAGCACAGTCTCTTATAAAATGATGTCTAATTTCAATATGTTTAGTTTTTGAATGTTGATGTGGATTCTTAATGATACACATTGTACTGTTATTGTCTATATGTATATTTGTGTTTAAGAAATTATACCCATAATCAAGCATCTGGCTTTGAATTCATAGAACTTGAGCACAACAACTTGCAGCTGCCACATATTCTGCTTCAGTAGTAGATATGGCCACCATAGTCTGCTTCTTACACTGCCAAGAGATTAATCTTCGACCTAAGAACTGAAAACCACCTGTTGTAGACTTTCTATCCATGCTAACACCAGCACAATCAGAATCAGAGAATGCAACAAGATCAAATGCAGACTCTTTAGGATACCACAGCCCCAAGTTAGGCTGACCCTTAAGGTATCTGAAGATTCTTTTGACTACTGTGAGATGAGACACCTTAGGAGTCACTTGGAATCTTGCACAGGCACAAACAGCAAACATAATGTCAGGCCTAGATGATGTAAGATACATCAGAGACCCAATCATAGATCTATACATGTGCACATCCACATCTTCACCACTGTGATCCTTTAATAACAAATGTGTCTCCTTGTCAATTGGTGTGCTAGCAACCTTGGCATCTGTAAATTGAAATTTCCTTAAAATTTCACCAACATATTTATCCTGAGAGATAAATATACCATCTGACTTTTGCTGTACTTGAAGACCTAGAAAGAAGGTAAGCTCTCCCATAGAACTCATCTGAAATTGGTCTTTCATCAGCTTTTCAAACTCTTTACACATCTGTTTCTTTGTAGAACCAAAAATGATGTCATCTACATAGACTTGGACCAGTAGAATATCACCCTTGCCCTGTTTAATAAAAAGAGTTTGATCAATTTTCCCTCTATGAAACCCATTCTTTAGAAGATATTTAGCAAGAGTTTCATACCAAGCTCTTGGAGCCTGATGCAATCCATATAGTGCTTTCACCACTTTATAAACCTTGTCAAGATGCTCTTGGTCTATAAAACCTGGAGGTTGTGAAACATAAACCTCTTCATCAATAGTACCATACAGAAATGCACTTTTCACATCCATTTGATAGACCATAAACCCCATAAATGAAGCATAAGCAAGAAATAATCTTATTACTTCAATCCTGGCAACTGGAGCAAAAACTTCCTCATAATCTATACCCTCCTCCTGAGTATAGCCTTGAGTAACCAATCTTGCTTTGTTCTTTATCACAATGCCCCTCTCATCCTTCTTGTTCCTGAATACTCACTTTGTACCAATCACTCTCATTCCCTTTGGTAGATCAACCAGAACCCATACATTTTGAATCTTGAATTGAAGTAGCTCTTCTTGCATAGCTTCAACCCAACTTGATGATTCTAAAGCCTTTAACACATTCTTGGGTTTAAGCTGAGATAGAAAACATACAAACATACACTCATGCTCATCTTCATGATGTTTCTCTTCATAAACCACACTGAGAAATCCATGATGATCTGGGTCTTGAATTTACCTTCTGGTCTTGACACCAGATTGTACATCTCCTATGATATTGGTAAGTGGATGATTCATATGTACAATAGTATGGGGAGTAGAAGGAGCTGCATAGCTGGTAGGCATGTTTTGCAGACCATCTCCAAAGAAATCAAACTCATCAGCTTGAGAAGCAGTATCAACTGGTGAATCAAGATGAGGTTGACTTGGTCCAGCAGTATCAATAGTTTGCCTAGCTGTTGAAACTTGAGGTTGAGCAGTACTAACTCCATTGGAACTGCTCGTTGGAATTTGAGCTTCTTTACCATTCTGACCACTTGTTTTAGCAGCATCTTTCTCTTTGTCTATACCACTTGATGAAGGATTATCATCTTTCTTTGTAGAAGACTCATTCACAGGACTTTCTTCCATGACAGGTATGAAAATGCAATCATCATCTTCCTCCTCTGAACCTGCATCATTGTTAGTATTTGTACCTGTAACAGGCACATAATTCATGGAATTCGAAAGGCTGTCAATATCAAAGATCCAATCTGGACCTACACCTGCAACATTTGGTTTATTCTCCAAAAATTCTATGTGCAGATTTTTCTTCTACATGCTTGGTGCTTGTATTGTACACCCTAAAAGCCTTACTGTGCAGAGAATAACCAACAAAGAAACCTTCCTCAGATTTCCCATCAAACTTTCCTAGTTGGTCTTTTGTATTAAGGATAGTAACATGACAACCAAAAGGTCTCATGAAGCTTAAAGCAGGGGTTCTACCTCTAAGAAGCTCATAAGCAGTCTTATTCTGAGGTTGTACAACTAAAACCCTATTCATTACATAACAAGCAGTGCTAACTGCTTCAGCCCAAAATGAAACTGGTAGCTTAGAGTCAACTTACATTGTCCTAGCAGCCTCTATAAGAGTCCTATTCTTTCGCTCAGCTACACCATTTTCCTGTGGGGTTCTAGCTACACTAAACTCCCTCTTAATACCTTTTTCTCTGCAAAAGTCATCCATCACTCTATTCTTAAATTCAGTCCCATTGTCACATCTGATTATTTTAACCTTCTTATCAACTAGGTTTTCTACTTCAACAATAAAGGTCTTAAGTATTTCACTTGTCTCATCCTTAGTTTTTATAAAGAATACCCAAGAAAACCTACTATAATCATCAGTGACAACAAGGCAGTATCTCTTAAAGTTCAAGCTATTCACAAAACTTCCACAAACAAAACATACTTTTCTAATCATAGCAAACTTATCATCCATTTTCTTAGATTTTGAGTGAATCCAGTTCCTATGACTACTCTCAGAACTTGATGATCTGTTCTTAGTCCTATACATCTCAGCATATCTAAAATTTTTCCTAACTGGTTTTATGTTTTCAGTCTTAACCACTTTAGGAGCATGTTTAACTTCTAACTTAACAACATTAGGTTTATCCTTAACCTCTACATTCTCATCATCAGATGTCCACTCCTCAATAGTTGGTGCATCTGAGTTCCTATCAGAGGACATCTTTTCCTTAGAAAGAGATTTATCACTAGCACTCACAAAAGAATCTTCTGCCTTAACAAATTTAACAGGATTCTCACTAACCTTAACACCATATCCAGGAAAATCCATATCCTTAAACTCTTCTAAACCAGTATGAGCTAAATTAATTCCTGGTGGTGCAAACATTCCTCTAAAAGGGGGTGCAACTGACTTATAACCTAAACCAGATTTAGCTTTGTTAAGTATTTGACTCTCTACAATCTTTTTAACTCCGTTTGAAGTATATTCAAGAGTGTCTACACTTAACTGGATGTTTTCTTTCTCCTTTTTAAGCTTCTCTAGTTCATATACAAGTCCACTCATTTTATTATCTTTTATTTGCAATTCCCTCTTTAAAATACCTATCTCATCAGAAAAGTTTGACTCATTCTGTTTATAAAACACAATTTGTTCTTCCAAAACAGCTAATCCTCTTTTATGATTTGACAGACTAAAACTTATTTGATTAAATTCAACTCTAAGATCATCATATTGTTTCTTAACATTTTCATAATCTTTTAAAGCATGACAAGAGTTTGAACATTTTTCAGGTTTATATACCTCAGTGTCTGAGAAAGCCATCAAACCCAAGTTAGCTGGTTCCTCTTCTTCCTCCATGAAGCTCCAATCAAATCCAGCTCCATCTACAGCTACCATAGCCTTGGAAGAATTCTCTTCAACATTAACTGTTCTCCTTGACCCTTGCTGATTCTTAAACCCTTGACCCTGGTTGCTTTGTTGTCTTGGACCTCTACATTCCCTGGCAAAGTGCCCCATCTTGTGACAATTAAAGCATTCCACCTTAGACTTATCATACCCTGCAACATCTCTTCCATTGAAAGTAATCTTATTCCCAGTCCTTTGGTAATACTTCTTAGCCCTGATGCTTATCAAAGCCAACTGCCACTTTAAATCCATAGCTTCCAAATCATCTTCAGCAATTTGAAGAAGATCTTCATTAAAGATCTTTGACCCACCAGACTGTTCTGACACAAATGCATATATGGTCTCTTCAGTCAAGCCAGCAGTACTAGTTTTTACACTAGCAGTGCTAACTGTTGGTATAGCAGTACCAACTGCTTCTTCATCTTCATGATTAGAACTATTTAAAGAAGATACAAAAGCCATATTCCCTGAACTGAAACTGGTGCTACCACTCTTCTGGACCTTTTGCTCAACAATCTTGAGATTATTGTAAAGCTCATTCATTGTCATTTTCTCCAGCTCAAGTTTATTGCTCCAAACCACAACATAAGTGTTCCATTCAGCAGGTAAACTATTTAGAAACTTCATGTTGAGGTCTTCTTGAGATATCACAATCTTCAACACAGTAAGTTGACTGATGATCTTTTGAATCCTATTAAAGATATGATCCAAAGTTTCATTGCTTGATGCAGTGAAGTTTTCGTAACTTTGCTTGAGTAGGGTTTTCTGTGCCTTTTTGGTAGCTTCATTGCCACCAAATCTTTCCACCACTGCTTCAAAAAGAGTTTTAGCCGACTCGTAATGGCTAAAGTTCAGCACTTGATCATTAGGAATTGCCATTAGTAACAAATTCCTAGCCTTCTGATCATTCTTCTTTTTGATTCTCTCCTCGTTTGTAACTGGCTCAGTGTTAAGCTTTGTGATCTTGGAACCATCAGCATGTGTTTCTTCAACAGCAACTGGTTTGAAGGAATCACCATTGATAATAATATCCCATAATGCATAGTCTTGCACCATGAAATATTGCTCTATTCTGAGCCGCCATAAATCGTATTCATTCTGTTTCAGCATGGGGAGTTTAGCAAGGATTGAGGTTTGAGGTGTCTCCATGTCCATCTTCTTGGATTGCTAGTGAGTAAATACTTCTGGTTCTTCTAAACTCAAAGTATCATAAACCTGTCTCTGATACCACTTGACCGGATCTAAACACGCACGTTGTGTTGGGGATACTTTGAGTATATACTTGATAGCACGCGGAATTTACTACCAAATACTTAGAAGAATATGAGTTTGTGTTTGGTGATTGACCAAGTAAAACAATAAGAACAAACGATATCAACCAAACTATCACTTCAATATATCAAACGATTACAATATAAACGTGAAGAACACTTGATAATTCGTATGAAGGATATTAGGTATTAGATGTATTCGATATTACTAAACCCTAATCTAAGGATCTCTTTTTATAATGCAAAGAGTCCTATACAAGTAAAACATCTAACCGTATCATTCTATACAAATAAGATATATACCATATCTTTTCTATATTTATCTTCACATGGTTTCACCTTGATCTCTTAAGCAGTCCTCACTCTTCTTCCTTCAGCAGTCCTAACTGCTCTTCCATCAGCAGTCCTAACTGTTCTTGAATACTTCAACCGTACTAATTGCTTAAGTTTAATTCCCAACACTTACACAACTCCTAAGAAAGACAAGCAAAATGTTTTAATTTCTTGTTTGAGATTTAGAGGTTATTTGGTGGAGATGGTGCATTTTATGATCTCTTGGATAACATCTTTGTTTGTTGAGTTGTTACATGTTATTATAACATGATTTGGTTTTCTAGAACCAAGATATGCTCAAATGTGATACAATGTAGAATCTACTACATCGAGAGTGTTTCAAGAATGCTCCTTTGCATATCTTGAGAAAAAAAATCTAGTAAAGGTTACTTACCTCAATAGATCTTGTGAGTATTATATGATGTCTGATTGAAATGAGACATATTGTATCTTTTAATAAATATGCTTTGCTAAGAGGAAACTTATCACTCTTACGAATGCTTAGTAAAACAAGTATTTTAGTGTATGACCAGTTTTACTTGTTTATGCAATGACACGTGTTGCATTGAGTTATTATTCAAATCTAATATCCTATATTTGTTAACAAGATGCAATGTATTCTCTTGTAACACAACCATTCATGTTACAAAGGGAATGAGATGCATATGATATAAATTATCCTTTGTCAATCTTTTGATAAGAGAAATACATGTGATTTTATCGATGATTGATGACGTACATAATAGTTAATAACATATTATGTGTGACACTTTTACTTGACATATTGTAAGTCCACGTTTTGTATGGATCTCTAAATAACCTTTGATTACTTAGTAGATGACTTGAATAAATCCAAATCAATCTAAGTGAGAAACTCTTACACAATTGTTAATGCTAACGCGGAAAATTAACAAGAACAATGAAGAACACAGAGTTTATAACTAACTTTGTATATTTCACTATCTCACACCATTCGTATGTACATAATAATGATCCTTAGGGTTCCTTTTATACTTGAAGGAAACCCTAATTACAAAACCGTGTGAAAAGATATTACGTATCTTCTATAAAGATACCTAACTCATACATATCTTTTCCTAACTTAATACTAACAAACTTTCCTAACTTTACTGACCCGACTTAACTATTAAGTCAACAAGACTTAATATTACAACCAGACTTAACTTATACAAAACCAGACTTAACTAACAACCAGACTTAATATCATAACTACCAGACTTAAGTCTTTTCTTCACTAAGTCTTCTTCGTACCTTGTGATAATTCCCAACAATCCTCCTGTGGAAAACTAGAAGGGGGTTGAATAGTTTTATGTCTTTTTAATTTATTATAAAAACTTTGTTTACTTTTAAAAACTTATATTCAAGTTTGTTAAAACTTAAATCTTATTGTTAGTTATATATGTATTCTTTTAAATTGATTGTAAATGTTTTGGTTTCTTGAATAGATTTTCAATTTGATCTTTATGTGAAGTCGATCTCTAATAAATACTAGCAGTTATATAATCCTATGTGTATGAATGTAATGACGATATAAATAAAGAAGTAAATAAGGTATGGAAAGATCTAACCGAGACACGAGAGATTTATAGTGGTTCGGCTACAAGGACACCTTCCTTGCCCTACTCCACTCCCCGAGCACCGAGCTCGAGAGTTTTCTTCACAACTTCAATAAGCTCCCTTATGGCGGAGAAAACCTTACACGACTTTGGCTTACACCGGCTTAACGACACAAAGCTAAATGTCGAGTTCTAATCGTAGCTAGAACCAATCTCACGACTTCACAACACAACTTCTTCACGACTAATTCACGACTACTTCACAACGGCTTCACGACTGCTTCACGACTTCAACACGACCGCTACACAACCTCTATGCTACGGCTTCACGACTTCAACACTATGTCTTCACGACTAAGACTTCACGACTTCAACACGACCGCTACACAACCTCTATGCTACGGCTTCACGACTTCAAAACTATGTCTTCACGACTAAGACTTCACGACTTCAACACGACCGCTACACAACCTCTATGCTACGGCTTCACTACTTCAACACTAGGACTTCACAACTAAGACTTCAATGCTTCAACACGACCGCTACACAACCTTTATGCTACGGCTTCACAACTTCAACGCTATGGCTTCACAACTTCAACACTAGGACTTCACGACTTCAAAGCTATGGCTTCACGACTTCTACTCCGCGGCTTCACAACTTCTACACTATGTCTTCACAACTTCTATACCACAACTACTTATACAATTTCTTCACTACTAACATACAACACAAATCTACTATACACACCTTACACAAATGAATGAATGATTTACAAACTTTGTTAAACTAACAACTTAAGTAACAAGAAGATACTAAGTTGTAATACTTCTAATCTTGATTGATAGAAGTATTCTTCTTTTGCACTTGAATGAGGGAAGCTTGGATCACTTGGAAACCAAAGCTTAAGATTATATGATCAAAGGATTATTAGAAAGTATTTACAAGATTTAGATCAGAAAGTTTGGGGTGCAAAAGGTGAGTAAAAGTCCAGGAGAAGACTGGTATTTATAGGAGAAAAATTGGACAGCTGGAAGTCTACTGGAGCGGGGGCGGTCCCCTTAATAATTAAGGGGGCCGCCTAGTAAAATTAAGGGGGCCGCCCCTTCTGTCCGTTGGCCAATTTTGTCCTTTTGTGGGGAAGGTTTTTCTGGAACATTTTAACTGATTTTGGTTAAAAATTTGAATTCATATTTTTATAAAAGATTAAACATTTTTATTTAATGCCAAAAATGTTTTTCAAAAATATATAAAATGTTTTTGATGTTTTATAAAAAATCTAGTTATTAAGAAAATGTTCCTTTGATCATATAATGCATTAAGCATTAGTTCATTCATACCTTAAGTGATTTGAGTTGTAGAAATAGATATTTACAACTAAATACTTGTTTACGTCATAATTTTCCGATTAATGATTTTACATTTTGTGATTATCAAAACGTAGAGATATCGAAAAATATTAATAACGTGTTTAGGCATTATTTATATCAACAATCTCCCCCTTTTTGATGATTACAAAATCTAAACTCATTAAATCTAAAAATTAGTTTTTAGACAAGTATTTAGTGAGTTTACATCTATTTCTCCCCCTTTTTGTAGAATCAAAAAGGTTAAGCCGACAATTTTTAGAATTGAATTTGTCGGGACTAGAACTCCCCCTTGATGTGTACTCCCCCTCGTTTGGGGGCACCAAGGAAACGAGCTATGGAACGCTTGCGAGAAAAATGTTAGAAGCACAAGCATATATCACAAATAATGAGCATGTATGAAAAATAAAGACATTCATAAAAATAAATGTTGTGTATAATTACACAACCATACATGAGTACAAGCATTCCTACACTAGCTAATAAGTCCAACTACATAATCATCCTAGACAACATAATTTTTCATGGAGCTTGCTTGCAAAATGGGTGGAAAATTTATTATTGAGTAAGCATTGCATGTGCTTACTTGGGTGACAATGGAGGTGGTGGTTGTGTAGTGGGTGAGGATGGTGGTGGTGATGGTTGAGGTTGGTTGGTAAGTATGTTTTCAAGTGATGAAAACCTAAAGAATATCTCATCTCTAAGACCAAAGATTATGGTCCGGTTATGGATGCAACAAAGACAAGTGTCACCATGGGTTTCAAGTAGTGGCCAAGGAATGGGAAAAAATGGTTGTAGGTTTGGTGGAGGTGAAAAGTGAGAATCAAGTGGTGTAATGGGTGATAAGGAAAAGGCAAGTTGAGTGGATGGAGGTTCTTGAGTGTATGGTGGTGATGATATTTTTGGTGATGATGTTAGGTGAGTATGGATGTAGTCATTGATGGATGAAGTGGATGGAATGGAGGAAGATGAAGCTCCATGGGTAGAGGGTGTTTTTGATGGTGCATTAGGTGCACTTGGGGATGAATTTTGAGGTGGTGGTGATGGAGTTTTGATGTCATCTTGGGTGAGGTCAATGAAGAGTTGTTTTAGTGGTGTGATGACAAGTCTTTGCTTTCTTGGAGTTTTAGAGATGGATGATTTTGGTGACAACATGGTGGATGAAAAAGGGTGTTTGATGAAGGTGATGGTTGATGAGGTGAAAGGTAATTGTAAGGAGGGTATTTATATTGTGAAAATGTGGTTGATTTAGGCAAAATGTGGAGGTTTTGTGGTAATATTCCAAGTCCAGCTCGTGCATTAAGGGTAATGGTAGCTGGGGCTAGGTAAAAGTGGTCACAAGATGCAAAAGGAAACAGTAAAATTTACTGTCCAGATGGCCGGTCCCCTTAATTGTTGGCCGGCCCCCTTAAAATTAAGGGGACCGCCTAAGGAATTAAGGGGGCCGCCCATCTGGTGATTTCCCAGGCGACCAAATTTGAAAAATTTCAGAAAAAGGTCATTTTTAGGGTGTTTTTGCAGCAAGTTCCATTTGGATTATGTATATCAAGAATGATTAAATAATAACAAAAACTTATTAAAAAGAAAAATGGTGATATGCAAACTACTAAAATCATATTATAGGCATGTCATAAGCATATATCATAATTAAACAAGGAAAGAAACAACACATTCATAGCAAACATATATAGGAAAGAAAGAAACAAACATTCATTAATTAAAAATGATTATGTGACAAACATAATCATTGTTACAACATACATAGTGCTTAAAGCATACATTTGTTAGAAAATTCTAATTTGCCTAAGAAATCCATTTGACTTGCTTGATAATGAAGGTGGTTGAGGGACAAATGAAAGGGTGAGTGAATGGAATCAATGAAGGTATATGTTTGGGTGTGTGGAGGTTGTGGATGGTGATGGTGGAGACATTTGAAGTGGAGAGCTTGGAGTGGACCATGATGGATGAAGGTTTTGATGTTGTTCAATTGGGGATATTGGATTTGATCTAGTGAGAAGATACTCAATCCAAGTAAAGTGCTCATTAAGAGCAATGGTTTGTTGTTGAAGAAAGATGCAACAAGGACAATTGTTGACATGTTTCTCAACTTGGTTTTGGTTGTGGGGTGATGTGGGAGAGCTAGATGGAGGTTGATCAAGGTTTCTTTGGGCTAGGTGTAGGGCAAGAAGAGCACTAAGCTCATGAGCATCCTTGAGTTCCTCAATGAACTTCAAGTGTTCGGATGAAGGTGTTGGTGGTAAAGTGTTGTTGTTTTGAGGGATGGATGTTTGCACATGCAACATAGGAGTAGCATGTGAATTGGTAGGAGGTGGTGGTGACACTCTTGGTGGTGGAGATGTTTGTGAACTTGGGTAATCATGAGTGGATGAAGATGGTGATGTGGATGAAGTGGATGTTCCAAGAGTGGTGAGTGTTTTTGATGAATAGGTGGGTTGAGTGTGGATGAGGTTTGGATTGAGGTTTTGGGAATGATCATAGGGAGATGAAGGGTTAGGAGTGGATGATTGGTTATGTGTTTGAACAACATCATTAGTTGGGTTATGGCAAGTTTCAAGCTTCCTTCTCCAAATTGGTCTCACCGAGATTTTGGCAACTCTTGAAGGTTTTGATTTTGGGTAGTTGGAGGATGACATGTTTGAGTGGATGATATGAATGGGCATTTATGATGGGAAGGTGGATTTATAGTGAGGGAATGATGTGGTTTAGGAAGGTAAATTTTGGTGGGTGGTTTATGACAAGGTGTGTTTGTGAATTTTGGGAAGTATGGAATAAAATGGGTTGGAAATTGAAAAAGGAAACAGTAAACCGGGTCTCCAGATGGCCGGTCCCCTTAAATAGGGGCCGGTCCCCTTAATAATTAAGGGGGCCGCCTAGGTATTTAAGGGGGCCGCCCATCTGCTGACTCCCAGATTTCTGAAAATGGGTTTTTGGCAGAAGTTTGTAGAAAAGGTTGTGTTTTTGAGTTTAGCTTCAAGCAAGTCCAATTTCTTTTTGAGGCAATTTAAAGTTTAATAACTTATGTATGCTAAGCACATTCAATTAAGCAATTTTAATTATCATGCAACCTAATCATTTACCAAGAAGCATATAAAATAACATATAATTACCAAGTAATTCATACTACCATTATTATGACGATTAGTAAGCTAGTTAATTAATCCTAACAAGTGTCTATGTGATGGGAATTTTGTGATAGCATGGATTTCTAGACTTGGATCAAGCATGATTTGAGTAAGGTTTTTGGGCATTATTCAACAATGTTTGAAAGTAGGTTTTATGAAAATTATTTCATCAAGGTAGATTTGAATTTGTTTCAAAATGTTTTTATAAGGAGATAAAAAGAAGTTGTTACACTTTTTAGATTTGATAAAAACATGTTTAATAGAGAAGTGACATAATCTTTTTGAAAAATTATTTTCCAAAATATGAAGATTTTCATTTTTAAAAGGAGTTGTTTTAAAACAAAATCTCATGCTTGATAGATTAAGGCTATTGTCTCATGCTATCCTTTTCAATAAATTGTGAGATTTAAACGATAGTGATGACTAAATATTGTATGTTTGATAAAGAACATTTTACTTAATGCCTAGGAGAATTAACTTAAGGTTTTCTAGTTAATTAGCAAGTAATATAACTAGTAGTGTGAGAGCAAAGCAATCTTATCAAACTAAGCATATCTTAAGGCAGTGATTTTCATAACTTTATGCAAGAAGTAACTACTCAGGAAAGTTTAAAAAGAAGACTTATCTCAGGTCCAGTATTTCTTCATGATATGAGGTAGTGAATAATAGATGAGTACCACTTCGTTCCAGCCTCATTTTTGTAGATAAACAAGTCTTCATGCGCGTGTTTTGAATATGAGTAGGTTTACGCAAGATTTGAGTTACATTTCATTTTGCGTTCATTACTGTCACAACTCGTAAAATCTGGTCTTTTCCCGAACTTTCACATTTACTATTCATTGGTTACTATTCATCGATCACTATTCATCATTTTACTATTCATCTTTTTCGGAGTCAGTTTGTGATTCTGAGAAGCGTTCAAAAATTTTACTATTCATAAAACACTATTCACCTCCGGAGAAAATTTGTCATTCATGCGTGAGTTGCATCGTTTCTGTATACGTACGGTTATCTAACTAATAAACGTTATCTTACGAGCTATTATTTTGAATAATTGATCCGACAATCCCAACTATGGTCCTAACACATTTTTATACTCATTATAATAATATAAAAATTATATTATTAATTTACCCGGTGTTTTGAGACCCGTTGCTATATTTTCCGGTAAACGACTATAATTACGTCAAATCACAACCCGATAAATATTTTAATACCCGATTCTCATCAGGAAAGTAATTTCATAATTTTTACAACGTCGTCATATTTTATTTGGTACAGTTAAACTTTATTTCTAGCAAACTCGATACCCGGTATCACCTAAAAGTAATAATATCTACTCAATTACACACAAAAGTCTTCATTCACTTACACACTCATCCCTTTCCTTACAAAAACCCACGCCTACCCCTATTATGTTTCTTTCATTGTCATACCATGCCATACCACATTAATTGAATGTGTTTTCTTGTTTTATAAATTAATTTCCATAACATGTAGACATAACATTTCACTAGTTTCTCCAAGATCAAAACTATCTCTTCTTTTTCTCTCTTTAACCCACGGCTCACAAGAGATCCAAGAGAAGATCCAACTCTTTTTTGAAGATCAAGTGATAATCATACTCAATTTACCTTCCTAGTTATGGATTTGTGATCAAACCTCAAGTTTATTACTCATTTCTTACCAAAACTCATCATGTCATCAAGTAAGCTTCAAGATCATCTTACTAATCTTTTC
Source organism: Artemisia tridentata subsp. tridentata (assembly GCA_021014915.2). Lineage (NCBI taxonomy): Eukaryota > Viridiplantae > Streptophyta > Magnoliopsida > Asterales > Asteraceae > Artemisia > Artemisia tridentata. Next base: position 209,895,794 of record CP139502.1, read on the forward strand.
ATACTTTCATTTTATTGTTTTTCAAGTTATATTAGTAGTTGATCATGCAAATATACAAGTTATCTATACCACTTTATTTATTTTTCATCATAAATACTAGATCTATACATTTTATTAACATCCTCATGAATCCCACTATATTTAGTGATGTTTAGGATCCCATGACCCTTGGAGAAGGTGTATGGTAGATCAAGAGTATTTGTGGAGTTGTGTGGAAGTGGTTTGATTATGTTTTGGACTAGAAAAATGTATTTTTAAACTATCTATATACCTACTGTCACGAAAATGATTTTCTGGAAAACTCAGAATTTTGTGAACCATTTTGGTCTCAATATTTAGAAAATACATTCAAAAACAAAAACGTGGGCGCTTGAATCACTAAAATCCGACTTATAACGAAGAAGTTATGAATTAATGAAGTTACGCGACGAAAACTATTTTTCTGAAAATCCTTTGCTGATGAACAGTTGTCACGGGCTGTTTTGGGCATAAAACTTGATCTAGCCGTCCCGACTTATCAAAAATATGTTAATACGTTGTCCCACGATTCCGGGGATGTAAAGAACATAGAAAACGAGCTTATAACGACCAAGATATTCACGTTTAAAACCCGACAACTATATTATTATTTTGACAGCTTTTTATAAAGAAATATAGTACGTACTAAACTCTATATTTTCAAGTAACGACATTGGAGCGCCGTATTTCCTAACCATTGAAGCACGAATGTCCACAAGTTTATTTACACGACTACTAAACGTCATTTCAAGGTTTTCGAAACGCCAAGTCTAAACATTAACACTTTACGTACTAAATTACACGACTAGTTTTGCAAGTCTAGTATGGACATATTTTCCTAAGTTATGGAAACACTATAATTCAACGATAACTCTTATTTTCAAATTCACGAGTGGTATCGATAACATACGTATTTGCATGCGTAGCATCATTCCATTGCTTACATTAGAACATATTAATCATATTAGGTTGCGGTTAGAGACCGAGCCTCATTCCATCATATTCACTATTGTCATTGTTGCTATCATATCAGGTGAGTTTCATAGCCCCACTTTTACTCATTTTAACTGCTTTATAAACTCTTTGGGGGAGATACATGCTTAAATTGTTTGCTATTACTCAAGACGATTTTACTCATATGCTATGCTATACTTTTATACACTTAAACATGATGTGTAGCTTTATTACGATATATGACTTAATGTGGAAAACTATTCTATACGCTATATTCTTTCACCACTGTTTAACTCCTGGATGGAGCCGACGGAGAGGTATTGATAGTACTATCGGGTTGACACCCCCACCCTTGGTCCGCGATTCATGGCCTTGGGTGAATATAATCCAGCTATGAAGCATTCTTGCTTATTCTTGTCGTGAGGTTCAGTAGGCTATTAAACTTTACATTAAGCGTGCATATATCGTATACACATTTGACTTAATCATACTATATGTTAGCAGTGGGTTGTAAACACACAGGTTGCGAGTCTTGTATGGCCGGGGCTTGGAACTGAGTGGATTTACAATGCCTTTGCTGTGGAAACATTCTTTGAAGGCTTTTTCAACTATTTTAATACAAACTCTATGAACTCACCAACCTTTGTGTTGACCCTTTTTAGCATGTATTTTCAGGTTCTTAAGTTTGTTAGCTCACATTTGGCGGCAGTTGGCATGGCATGGCATGGTTATAGGATCGAGACACTCTGATATTCATTTGGGGACCGCTTCACTTATTTCATGGGCCTATTTCCGCACTACTTTTAACAATGTAAATTTAACACTTTTGTTAAACAATTTTATTCTAAATGAATGAGGTAAAAACCGTTCTTTGTACTAGTGTTATGATACCAATTGAGTAGCACCCCAGTGACATGTATGCTTCCGCTGGACCCGATTTTGGGGGTGTTACAGATTGGTATCAGAGCCTTGGCTATAGAGAACTGGGTAATTTTAAAACCTAAACTATAGCTACTTTTACGAAAACTTAACCCTATGACCGCCACGTGCCTGCCTGCCAAGCTGATGCCTCATTGTGGTTTGTTGCTGACATATTTAATAAGATTTGTGTCTTATTACCAAATCATTTATACTCACTTACTCTCTTTGATTACTATAATTGTATTCCATATAAGTATGCTTACATATCATGCACGTCGCAGCGTTATACCTTTATCTTACGTAGTTTCATCATTCGACCTTAAGCCTGATCACCTGCCTTAGTCTTTTGAACCGCCCTTTATATGTGAAGGACATAGTATTATTATAACTAAGCTGAGTATTCCAAAATTCATTGAACCTCGGTGGAATATAGACTCGTCACCTATATTCAACCCGGGACAGTTGGACATAGGCTGACTACCTATGCCCTGCTCAGAGATGAATTTTTGCAATACTGAGAGTAGTTATAATGGAATTATGTCCGGATTGATTTGATCGGTGTAAGCAATTCCATAATCGAGCCAAATTTTCAAAAGACCTCCTTCAAACCACTTGTTCCCAGTTTGATCTAAGTGACAGTTCTTGTTTGATGAGTTGCGAGGATCAAACTGGAAATCAAGTTGTTACCCGAGCTGATTTAGTTTAATCTCATGACAGTTCTTGTTTGATGAGTTGTGAGATTAAATTTGAATCGACAACCTCAAACCGATTTAGCCTAATCCGATGACAGTTCTTGTTTGATGAGTTGTGGGATTAAGTAAAAATCGGTTACCTAGAGATCTTTTGAAGGCTATGCTCGATCATGGGAAAGTTTACCCCCATCAAACCCGACCATGAGAACGTACGTAGGTAGAACGAGCGAGCTGAATTCAGGGACTGAATTCCTTAACGGGTGGAGACTGTCACAACTCGTAAAATCTGGTCTTTTCCCGAACTTTCACATTTACTATTCATTGGTTACTATTCATCGATCACTATTCATCATTTTACTATTCATCTTTTTCGGAGTCAGTTTGTGATTCTGAGAAGCGTTCACAAATTTTACTATTCATAAAACACTATTCACCTCCGGAGAAAATTTGTCATTCATGCGTGAGTTGCATCGTTTCTGTATACGTACGGTTATCTAACTAATAAACGTTATCTTACGAGCTATTATTTTGAATAATTGATCCGACAATCCCAACTATGGTCCTAACACATTTTTATACTCATTATAATAATATAAAAATTGTATTATTAATTTACCCGGTGTTTTGAGACCCGTTGCTATATTTTCCGGTAAACGACTATAATTACGTCAAATCACAACCCGATAAATATTTTAATACCCGATTCTCATCAGGAAAGTAATTTCATAATTTTTACAACGTCGTCATATTTTATTTGGTACAGTTAAACTTTATTTCTAGCAAACTCGATACCCGGTATCACCTAAAAGTAATAATATCTACTCAATTACACACAAAAGTCTTCATTCACTTACACACTCATCCCTTTCCTTACAAAAACCCACGCCTACCCCTATTATGTTTCTTTCATTGTCATACCATGCCATACCACATTAATTGAATGTGTTTTCTTGTTTTATAAATTAATTTCCATAACATGTAGACATAACATTTCACTAGTTTCTCCAAGATCAAAACTATCTCTTCTTTTTCTCTCTTTAACCCACGGCTCACAAGAGATCCAAGAGAAGATCCAACTCTTTTTTGAAGATCAAGTGATAATCATACTCAATTTACCTTCCTAGTTATGGATTTGTGATCAAACCTCAAGTTTATTACTCATTTCTTACCAAAACTCATCATGTCATCAAGTAAGCTTCAAGATCATCTTACTAATCTTTTCATACTTTCATTTTATTGTTTTTCAAGTTATATTAGTAGTTGATCATGCAAATATACAAGTTATCTATACCACTTTATTTATTTTTCATCATAAATACTAGATCTATACATTTTATTAACATCCTCATGAATCCCACTATATTTAGTGATGTTTAGGATCCCATGACCCTTGGAGAAGGTGTATGGTAGATCAAGAGTATTTGTGGAGTTGTGTGGAAGTGGTTTGATTATGTTTTGGACTAGAAAAATGTATTTTTAAACTATCTATATACCTACTGTCACGAAAATGATTTTCTGGAAAACTCAGAATTTTGTGAACCATTTTGGTCTCAATATTTAGAAAATACATTCAAAAACAAAAACGTGGGCGCTTGAATCACTAAAATCCGACTTATAACGAAGAAGTTATGAATTAATGAAGTTACGCGACGAAAACTATTTTTCTGAAAATCCTTTGCTGATGAACAGTTGTCACGGGCTGTTTTGGGCATAAAACTTGATCTAGCCGTCCCGACTTATCAAAAATATGTTAATACGTTGTCCCACGATTCCGGGGATGTAAAGAACATAGAAAACGAGCTTATAACGACCAAGATATTCACGTTTAAAACCCGACAACTATATTATTATTTTGACAGCTTTTTATAAAGAAATATAGTACGTACTAAACTCTATATTTTCAAGTAACGACATTGGAGCGCCGTATTTCCTAACCATTGAAGCACGAATGTCCACAAGTTTATTTACACGACTACTAAACGTCATTTCAAGGTTTTCGAAACGCCAAGTCTAAACATTAACACTTTACGTACTAAATTACACGACTAGTTTTGCAAGTCTAGTATGGACATATTTTCCTAAGTTATGGAAACACTATAATTCAACGATAACTCTTATTTTCAAATTCACGAGTGGTATCGATAACATACGTATTTGCATGCGTAGCATCATTCCATTGCTTACATTAGAACATATTAATCATATTAGGTTGCGGTTAGAGACCGAGCCTCATTCCATCATATTCACTATTGTCATTGTTGCTATCATATCAGGTGAGTTTCATAGCCCCACTTTTACTCATTTTAACTGCTTTATAAACTCTTTGGGGGAGATACATGCTTAAATTGTTTGCTATTACTCAAGACGATTTTACTCATATGCTATGCTATACTTTTATACACTTAAACATGATGTGTAGCTTTATTACGATATATGACTTAATGTGGAAAACTATTCTATACGCTATATTCTTTCACCACTGTTTAACTCCTGGATGGAGCCGACGGAGAGGTATTGATAGTACTATCGGGTTGACACCCCCACCCTTGGTCCGCGATTCATGGCCTTGGGTGAATATAATCCAGCTATGAAGCATTCTTGCTTATTCTTGTCGTGAGGTTCAGTAGGCTATTAAACTTTACATTAAGCGTGCATATATCGTATACACATTTGACTTAATCATACTATATGTTAGCAGTGGGTTGTAAACACACAGGTTGCGAGTCTTGTATGGCCGGGGCTTGGAACTGAGTGGATTTACAATGCCTTTGCTGTGGAAACATTCTTTGAAGGCTTTTTCAACTATTTTAATACAAACTCTATGAACTCACCAACCTTTGTGTTGACCCTTTTTAGCATGTATTTTCAGGTTCTTAAGTTTGTTAGCTCACATTTGGCGGCAGTTGGCATGGCATGGCATGGTTATAGGATCGAGACACTCTGATATTCATTTGGGGACCGCTTCACTTATTTCATGGGCCTATTTCCGCACTACTTTTAACAATGTAAATTTAACACTTTTGTTAAACAATTTTATTCTAAATGAATGAGGTAAAAACCGTTCTTTGTACTAGTGTTATGATACCAATTGAGTAGCACCCCAGTGACATGTATGCTTCCGCTGGACCCGATTTTGGGGGTGTTACAGATTGGTATCAGAGCCTTGGCTATAGAGAACTGGGTAATTTTAAAACCTAAACTATAGCTACTTTTACGAAAACTTAACCCTATGACCGCCACGTGCCTGCCTGCCAAGCTGATGCCTCATTGTGGTTTGTTGCTGACATATTTAATAAGATTTGTGTCTTATTACCAAATCATTTATACTCACTTACTCTCTTTGATTACTATAATTGTATTCCATATAAGTATGCTTACATATCATGCACGTCGCAGCGTTATACCTTTATCTTACGTAGTTTCATCATTCGACCTTAAGCCTGATCACCTGCCTTAGTCTTTTGAACCGCCCTTTATATGTGAAGGACATAGTATTATTATAACTAAGCTGAGTATTCCAAAATTCATTGAACCTCGGTGGAATATAGACTCGTCACCTATATTCAACCCGGGACAGTTGGACATAGGCTGACTACCTATGCCCTGCTCAGAGATGAATTTTTGCAATACTGAGAGTAGTTATAATGGAATTATGTCCGGATTGATTTGATCGGTGTAAGCAATTCCATAATCGAGCCAAATTTTCAAAAGACCTCCTTCAAACCACTTGTTCCCAGTTTGATCTAAGTGACAGTTCTTGTTTGATGAGTTGCGAGGATCAAACTGGAAATCAAGTTGTTACCCGAGCTGATTTAGTTTAATCTCATGACAGTTCTTGTTTGATGAGTTGTGAGATTAAATTTGAATCGACAACCTCAAACCGATTTAGCCTAATCCGATGACAGTTCTTGTTTGATGAGTTGTGGGATTAAGTAAAAATCGGTTACCTAGAGATCTTTTGAAGGCTATGCTCGATCATGGGAAAGTTTACCCCCATCAAACCCGACCATGAGAACGTACGTAGGTAGAACGAGCGAGCTGAATTCAGGGACTGAATTCCTTAACGGGTGGAGACTGTCACAACTCGTAAAATCTGGTCTTTTCCCGAACTTTCACATTTACTATTCATTGGTTACTATTCATCGATCACTATTCATCATTTTACTATTCATCTTTTTCGGAGTCAGTTTGTGATTCTGAGAAGCGTTCACAAATTTTACTATTCATAAAACACTATTCACCTCCGGAGAAAATTTGTCATTCATGCGTGAGTTGCATCGTTTCTGTATACGTACGGTTATCTAACTAATAAACGTTATCTTACGAGCTATTATTTTGAATAATTGATCCGACAATCCCAACTATGGTCCTAACACATTTTTATACTCATTATAATAATATAAAAATTGTATTATTAATTTACCCGGTGTTTTGAGACCCGTTGCTATATTTTCCGGTAAACGACTATAATTACGTCAAATCACAACCCGATAAATATTTTAATACCCGATTCTCATCAGGAAAGTAATTTCATAATTTTTACAACGTCGTCATATTTTATTTGGTACAGTTAAACTTTATTTCTAGCAAACTCGATACCCGGTATCACCTAAAAGTAATAATATCTACTCAATTACACACAAAAGTCTTCATTCACTTACACACTCATCCCTTTCCTTACAAAAACCCACGCCTACCCCTATTATGTTTCTTTCATTGTCATACCATGCCATACCACATTAATTGAATGTGTTTTCTTGTTTTATAAATTAATTTCCATAACATGTAGACATAACATTTCACTAGTTTCTCCAAGATCAAAACTATCTCTTCTTTTTCTCTCTTTAACCCACGGCTCACAAGAGATCCAAGAGAAGATCCAACTCTTTTTTGAAGATCAAGTGATAATCATACTCAATTTACCTTCCTAGTTATGGATTTGTGATCAAACCTCAAGTTTATTACTCATTTCTTACCAAAACTCATCATGTCATCAAGTAAGCTTCAAGATCATCTTACTAATCTTTTCATACTTTCATTTTATTGTTTTTCAAGTTATATTAGTAGTTGATCATGCAAATATACAAGTTATCTATACCACTTTATTTATTTTTCATCATAAATACTAGATCTATACATTTTATTAACATCCTCATGAATCCCACTATATTTAGTGATGTTTAGGATCCCATGACCCTTGGAGAAGGTGTATGGTAGATCAAGAGTATTTGTGGAGTTGTGTGGAAGTGGTTTGATTATGTTTTGGACTAGAAAAATGTATTTTTAAACTATCTATATACCTACTGTCACGAAAATGATTTTCTGGAAAACTCAGAATTTTGTGAACCATTTTGGTCTCAATATTTAGAAAATAAATTCAAAAACAAAAACGTGGGCGCTTGAATCACTAAAATCCGACTTATAACGAAGAAGTTATGAATTATTGAAGTTACGCGACGAAAACTATTTTTCTGAAAATCCTTTGCTGATGAACAGTTGTCACGGGCTGTTTTGGGCATAAAACTTGATCTAGCCGTCCCGACTTATCAAAAATATGTTAATACATTGTCCCACGATTCCGGGGATGTAAAGAACATAGAAAACGAGCTTATAACGACCAAGATATTCACGTTTAAAACCCGACAACTATATTATTATTTTGACAGCTTTTTATAAAGAAATATAGTACGTACTAAACTCTATATTTTCAAGTAACGACATTGGAGCGCCGTATTTCCTAACCATTGAAGCACGAATGTCCACAAGTTTATTTACACGACTACTAAACGTCATTTCAAGGTTTTCGAAACGCCAAGTCTAAACATTAACACTTTACGTACTAAATTACACGACTAGTTTTGCAAGTCTAGTATGGACATATTTTCCTAAGTTATGGAAACACTATAATTCAACGATAACTCTTATTTTCAAATTCACGAGTGGTATCGATAACATACGTATTTGCATGCGTAGCATCATTCCATTGCTTACATTAGAACATATTAATCATATTAGGTTGCGGTTAGAGACCGAGCCTCATTCCATCATATTCACTATTGTCATTGTTGCTATCATATCAGGTGAGTTTCATAGCCCCACTTTTACTCATTTTAACTGCTTTATAAACTCTTTGGGGGAGATACATGCTTAAATTGTTTGCTATTACTCAAGACGATTTTACTCATATGCTATGCTATACTTTTATACACTTAAACATGATGTGTAGCTTTATTACGATATATGACTTAATGTGGAAAACTATTCTATACGCTATATTCTTTCACCACTGTTTAACTCCTGGATGGAGCCGACGGAGAGGTATTGATAGTACTATCGGGTTGACACCCCCACCCTTGGTCCGCGATTCATGGCCTTGGGTGAATATAATCCAGCTATGAAGCATTCTTGCTTATTCTTGTCGTGAGGTTCAGTAGGCTATTAAACTTTACATTAAGCGTGCATATATCGTATACACATTTGACTTAATCATACTATATGTTAGCAGTGGGTTGTAAACACACAGGTTGCGAGTCTTGTATGGCCGGGGCTTGGAACTGAGTGGATTTACAATGCCTTTGCTGTGGAAACATTCTTTGAAGGCTTTTTCAACTATTTTAATACAAACTCTATGAACTCACCAACCTTTGTGTTGACCCTTTTTAGCATGTATTTTCAGGTTCTTAAGTTTGTTAGCTCACATTTGGCGGCAGTTGGCATGTCATGGCATGGTTATAGGATCGAGACACTCTGATATTCATTTGGGGACCGCTTCACTTATTTCATGGGCCTATTTCCGCACTACTTTTAACAATGTAAATTTAACACTTTTGTTAAACAATTTTATTCTAAATGAATGAGGTAAAAACCGTTCTTTGTACTAGTGTTATGATACCAATTGAGTAGCACCCCAGTGACATGTATGCTTCCGCTGGACCCGATTTTGGGGGTGTTACAGATTGGTATCAGAGCCTTGGCTATAGAGAACTGGGTAATTTTAAAACCTAAACTATAGCTACTTTTACGAAAACTTAACCCTATGACCGCCACGTGCCTGCCTGCCAAGCTGATGCCTCATTGTGGTTTGTTGCTGACATATTTAATAAGATTTGTGTCTTATTACCAAATCATTTATACTCACTTACTCTCTTTGATTACTATAATTGTATTCCATATAAGTATGCTTACATATCATGCACGTCGCAGCGTTATACCTTTATCTTACGTAGTTTCATCATTCGACCTTAAGCCTGATCACCTGCCTTAGTCTTTTGAACCGCCCTTTATATGTGAAGGACATAGTATTATTATATCTAAGCTGAGTATTCCAAAATTCATTGAACCTCGGTGGAATATAGACTCGTCACCTATATTCAACCCGGGACAGTTGGACATAGGCTGACTACCTATGCCCTGCTCAGAGATGAATTTTTGCAATACTGAGAGTAGTTATAATGGAATTATGTCCGGATTGATTTGATCGGTGTAAGCAATTCCATAATCGAGCCAAATTTTCAAAAGACCTCCTTCAAACCACTTGTTCCCAGTTTGATCTAAGTGACAGTTCTTGTTTGATGAGTTGCGAGGATCAAACTGGAAATCAAGTTGTTACCCGAGCTGATTTAGTTTAATCTCATGACAGTTCTTGTTTGATGAGTTGTGAGATTAAATTTGAATCGACAACCTCAAACCGATTTAGCCTAATCCGATGACAGTTCTTGTTTGATGAGTTGTGGGATTAAGTAAAAATCGGTTACCTAGAGATCTTTTGAAGGCTATGCTCGATCATGGGAAAGTTTACCCCCATCAAACCCGACCATGAGAACGTACGTAGGTAGAACGAGCGAGCTGAATTCAGGGACTGAATTCCTTAACGGGTGGAGACTGTCACAACTCGTAAAATCTGGTCTTTTCCCGAACTTTCACATTTACTATTCATTGGTTACTATTCATCGATCACTATTCATCATTTTACTATTCATCTTTTTCGGAGTCAGTTTGTGATTCTGAGAAGCGTTCAAAAATTTTACTATTCATAAAACACTATTCACCTCCGGAGAAAATTTGTCATTCATGCGTGAGTTGCATCGTTTCTGTATACGTACGGTTATCTAACTAATAAACGTTATCTTACGAGCTATTATTTTGAATAATTGATCCGACAATCCCAACTATGGTCCTAACACATTTTTATACTCATTATAATAATATAAAAATTATATTATTAATTTACCCGGTGTTTTGAGACCCGTTGCTATATTTTCCGGTAAACGACTATAATTACGTCAAATCACAACCCGATAAATATTTTAATACCCGATTCTCATCAGGAAAGTAATTTCATAATTTTTACAACGTCGTCATATTTTATTTGGTACAGTTAAACTTTATTTCTAGCAAACTCGATACCCGGTATCACCTAAAAGTAATAATATCTACTCAATTACACACAAAAGTCTTCATTCACTTACACACTCATCCCTTTCCTTACAAAAACCCACGCCTACCCCTATTATGTTTCTTTCATTGTCATACCATGCCATACCACATTAATTGAATGTGTTTTCTTGTTTTATAAATTAATTTCCATAACATGTAGACATAACATTTCACTAGTTTCTCCAAGATCAAAACTATCTCTTCTTTTTCTCTCTTTAACCCACGGCTCACAAGAGATCCAAGAGAAGATCCAACTCTTTTTTGAAGATCAAGTGATAATCATACTCAATTTACCTTCCTAGTTATGGATTTGTGATCAAACCTCAAGTTTATTACTCATTTCTTACCAAAACTCATCATGTCATCAAGTAAGCTTCAAGATCATCTTACTAATCTTTTCATACTTTCATTTTATTGTTTTTCAAGTTATATTAGTAGTTGATCATGCAAATATACAAGTTATCTATACCACTTTATTTATTTTTCATCATAAATACTAGATCTATACATTTTATTAACATCCTCATGAATCCCACTATATTTAGTGATGTTTAGGATCCCATGACCCTTGGAGAAGGTGTATGGTAGATCAAGAGTATTTGTGGAGTTGTGTGGAAGTGGTTTGATTATGTTTTGGACTAGAAAAATGTATTTTTAAACTATCTATATACCTACTGTCACGAAAATGATTTTCTGGAAAACTCAGAATTTTGTGAACCATTTTGGTCTCAATATTTAGAAAATAAATTCAAAAACAAAAACGTGGGCGCTTGAATCACTAAAATCCGACTTATAACGAAGAAGTTATGAATTATTGAAGTTACGCGACGAAAACTATTTTTCTGAAAATCCTTTGCTGATGAACAGTTGTCACGGGCTGTTTTGGGCATAAAACTTGATCTAGCCGTCCCGACTTATCAAAAATATGTTAATACGTTGTCCCACGATTCCGGGGATGTAAAGAACATAGAAAACGAGCTTATAACGACCAAGATATTCACGTTTAAAACCCGACAACTATATTATTATTTTGACAGCTTTTTATAAAGAAATATAGTACGTACTAAACTCTATATTTTCAAGTAACGACATTGGAGCGCCGTATTTCCTAACCATTGAAGCACGAATGTCCACAAGTTTATTTACACGACTACTAAACGTCATTTCAAGGTTTTCGAAACGCCAAGTCTAAACATTAACACTTTACGTACTAAATTACACGACTAGTTTTGCAAGTCTAGTATGGACATTTTTTCCTAAGTTATGGAAACACTATAATTCAACGATAACTCTTATTTTCAAATTCACGAGTGGTATCGATAACATACGTATTTGCATGCGTAGCATCATTCCATTGCTTACATTAGAACATATTAATCATATTAGGTTGCGGTTAGAGACCGAGCCTCATTCCATCATATTCACTATTGTCATTGTTGCTATCATATCAGGTGAGTTTCATAGCCCCACTTTTACTCATTTTAACTGCTTTATAAACTCTTTGGGGGAGATACATGCTTAAATTGTTTGCTATTACTCAAGACGATTTTACTCATATGCTATGCTATACTTTTATACACTTAAACATGATGTGTAGCTTTATTACGATATATGACTTAATGTGGAAAACTATTCTATACGCTATATTCTTTCACCACTGTTTAACTCCTGGATGGAGCCGACGGAGAGGTATTGATAGTACTATCGGGTTGACACCCCCACCCTTGGTCCGCGATTCATGGCCTTGGGTGAATATAATCCAGCTATGAAGCATTCTTGCTTATTCTTGTCGTGAGGTTCAGTAGGCTATTAAACTTTACATTAAGCGTGCATATATCGTATACACATTTGACTTAATCATACTATATGTTAGCAGTGGGTTGTAAACACACAGGTTGCGAGTCTTGTATGGCCGGGGCTTGGAACTGAGTGGATTTATAATGCCTTTGCTGTGGAAACATTCTTTGAAGGCTTTTTCAACTATTTTAATACAAACTCTATGAACTCACCAACCTTTGTGTTGACCCTTTTTAGCATGTATTTTCAGGTTCTTAAGTTTGTTAGCTCACATTTGGCGGCAGTTGGCATGGCATGGCATGGTTATAGGATCGAGACACTCTGATATTCATTTGGGGACCGCTTCACTTATTTCATGGGCCTATTTCCGCACTACTTTTAACAATGTAAATTTAACACTTTTGTTAAACAATTTTATTCTAAATGAATGAGGTAAAAACCGTTCTTTGTACTAGTGTTATGATACCAATTGAGTAGCACCCCAGTGACATGTATGCTTCCGCTGGACCCGATTTTGGGGGTGTTACAGATTGGTATCAGAGCCTTGGCTATAGAGAACTGGGTAATTTTAAAACCTAAACTATAGCTACTTTTACGAAAACTTAACCCTATGACCGCCACGTGCCTGCCTGCCAAGCTGATGCCTCATTGTGGTTTGTTGCTGACATATTTAATAAGATTTGTGTCTTATTACCAAATCATTTATACTCACTTACTCTCTTTGATTACTATAATTGTATTCCATATAAGTATGCTTACATATCATGCACGTCGCAGCGTTATACCTTTATCTTACGTAGTTTCATCATTCGACCTCAAGCCTGATCACCTGCCTTAGTCTTTTGAACCGCCCTTTATATGTGAAGGACATAGTATTATTATAACTAAGCTGAGTATTCCAAAATTCATTGAACCTCGGTGGAATATAGACTCGTCACCTATATTCAACCCGGGACAGTTGGACATAGGCTGACTACCTATGCCCTGCTCAGAGATGAATTTTTGCAATACTGAGAGTAGTTATAATGGAATTATGTCCGGATTGATTTGATCGGTGTAAGCAATTCCATAATCGAGCCAAATTTTCAAAAGACCTCCTTCAAACCACTTGTTCCCAGTTTGATCTAAGTGACAGTTCTTGTTTGATGAGTTGCGAGGATCAAACTGGAAATCAAGTTGTTACCCGAGCTGATTTAGTTTAATCTCATGACAGTTCTTGTTTGATGAGTTGTGAGATTAAATTTGAATCGACAACCTCAAACCGATTTAGCCTAATCCGATGACAGTTCTTGTTTGATGAGTTGTGGGATTAAGTAAAAATCGGTTACCTAGAGATCTTTTGAAGGCTATGCTCGATCATGGGAAAGTTTACCCCCATCAAACCCGACCATGAGAACGTACGTAGGTAGAACGAGCGAGCTGAATTCAGGGACTGAATTCCTTAACGGGTGGAGACTGTCACAACTCGTAAAATCTGGTCTTTTCCCGAACTTTCACATTTACTATTCATTGGTTACTATTCATCGATCACTATTCATCATTTTACTATTCATCTTTTTCGGAGTCAGTTTGTGATTCTAAGAAGCGTTCAAAATTTTTACTATTCATAAAACACTATTCACCTCCGGAGAAAATTTGTCATTCATGCGTGAGTTGCATCGTTTCTGTATACGTACGGTTATCTAACTAATAAACGTTATCTTACGAGCTATTATTTTGAATAATTGATCCGACAATCCCAACTATGGTCCTAACACATTTTTATACTCATTATAATAATATAAAAATTGTATTATTAATTTACCCGGTGTTTTGAGACCCGTTGCTATATTTTCCGGTAAACGACTATAATTACGTCAAATCACAACCCGATAAATATTTTAATACCCGATTCTCATCAGGAAAGTAATTTCATAATTTTTACAACGTCGTCATATTTTATTTGGTACAGTTAAACTTTATTTCTAGCAAACTCGATACCCGGTATCACCTAAAAGTAATAATATCTACTCAATTACACACAAAAGTCTTCATTCACTTACACACTCATCCCTTTCCTTACAAAAACCCACGCCTACCCCTATTATGTTTCTTTCATTGTCATACCATGCCATACCACATTAATTGAATGTGTTTTCTTGTTTTATAAATTAATTTCCATAACATGTAGACATAACATTTCACTAGTTTCTCCAAGATCAAAACTATCTCTTCTTTTTCTCTCTTTAACCCACGGCTCACAAGAGATCCAAGAGAAGATCCAACTCTTTTTTGAAGATCAAGTGATAATCATACTCAATTTACCTTCCTAGTTATGGATTTGTGATCAAACCTCAAGTTTATTACTCATTTCTTACCAAAACTCATCATGTCATCAAGTAAGCTTCAAGATCATCTTACTAATCTTTTCATACTTTCATTTTATTGTTTTTCAAGTTATATTAGTAGTTGATCATGCAAATATACAAGTTATCTATACCACTTTATTTATTTTTCATCATAAATACTAGATCTATACATTTTATTAACATCCTCATGAATCCCACTATATTTAGTGATGTTTAGGATCCCATGACCCTTGGAGAAGGTGTATGGTAGATCAAGAGTATTTGTGGAGTTGTGTGGAAGTGGTTTGATTATGTTTTGGACTAGAAAAATGTATTTTTAAACTATCTATATACCTACAGTCACGAAAATGATTTTCTGGAAAACTCAGAATTTTGTGAACCATTTTGGTCTCAATATTTAGAAAATACATTCAAAAACAAAAACGTGGGCGCTTGAATCACTAAAATCCGACTTATAACGAAGAAGTTATGAATTATTGAAGTTACGCGACGAAAACTATTTTTCTGAAAATCCTTTGCTGATGAACAGTTGTCACGGGCTGTTTTGGGCATAAAACTTGATCTAGCCGTCCCGACTTATCAAAAATATGTTAATACGTTGTCCCACGATTCCGGGGATGTAAAGAACATAGAAAACGAGCTTATAACGACCAAGATATTCACGTTTAAAACCCGACAACTATATTATTATTTTGACAGCTTTTTATAAAGAAATATAGTACGTACTAAACTCTATATTTTCAAGTAACGACATTGGAGCGCCGTATTTCCTAACCATTGAAGCACGAATGTCCACAAGTTTATTTACACGACTACTAAACGTCATTTCAAGGTTTTCGAAACGCCAAGTCTAAACATTAACACTTTACGTACTAAATTACACGACTAGTTTTGCAAGTCTAGTATGGACATATTTTCCTAAGTTATGGAAACACTATAATTCAACGATAACTCTTATTTTCAAATTCACGAGTGGTATCGATAACATACGTATTTGCATGCGTAGCATCATTTCATTGCTTACATTAGAACATATTAATCATATTAGGTTGCGGTTAGAGACCGAGCCTCATTCCATCATATTCACTATTGTCATTGTTGCTATCATATCAGGTGAGTTTCATAGCCCCACTTTTACTCATTTTAACTGCTTTATAAACTCTTTGGGGGAGATACATGCTTAAATTGTTTGCTATTACTCAAGACGATTTTACTCATATGCTATGCTATACTTTTATACACTTAAACATGATGTGTAGCTTTATTACGATATATGACTTAATGTGGAAAACTATTCTATACGCTATATTCTTTCACCACTGTTTAACTCCTGGATGGAGCCGACAGAGAGGTATTGATAGTACTATCGGGTTGACACCCCCACCCTTGGTCCGCGATTCATGGCCTTGGGTGAATATAATCCAGCTATGAAGCATTCTTGCTTATTCTTGTCGTGAGGTTCAGTAGGCTATTAAACTTTACATTAAGCGTGCATATATCGTATACACATTTGACTTAATCATACTATATGTTAGCAGTGGGTTGTAAACACACAGGTTGCGAGTCTTGTATGGCCGGGGCTTGGAACTGAGTGGATTTACAATGCCTTTGCTGTGGAAACATTCTTTGAAGGCTTTTTCAACTATTTTAATACAAACTCTATGAACTCACCAACCTTTGTGTTGACCCTTTTTAGCATGTATTTTCAGGTTCTTAAGTTTGTTAGCTCACATTTGGCGGCAGTTGGCATGGCATGGCATGGTTATAGGATCGAGACACTCTGATATTCATTTGGGGACCGCTTCACTTATTTCATGGGCCTATTTCCGCACTACTTTTAACAATGTAAATTTAACACTTTTGTTAAACAATTTTATTCTAAATGAATGAGGTAAAAACCGTTCTTTGTACTAGTGTTATGATACCAATTGAGTAGCACCCCAGTGACATGTATGCTTCCGCTGGACCCGATTTTGGGGGTGTTACATTTCATTTTGCGTTCATTACCTAATCAAATAAAACAACTTGGTACCCAGATTCTCATGGGTCCGAGATGGTTAGTTGGGGACATCCATTGCATTTATATGCATGAGAAGAAGATGTCACCAAGAAGTACAAGAATTCCTTGACAGTTTGTTATGAAGAACAAACAATGGATTTCTTGACTTATAAATTATAATCACCGTAAATAGCCTAATATCTAAATTTCTCTACTGGGTTTTTTAATTATAATTTGTTTTGATTTACTTGTTGAAGAGTTATCCGAATTAAATCCTAAACCGGTTTTATCATTAAATGGCTTTTGACAACTTAATAAGAATTTAAGAGATTTGGAACTTTCTTCAAATTTAGCTAATATTTTTGCTCTTTCATTTAATCTTTTAATTTCAAGTTTATAATCTTGACATATTTTGCATTCTAGATTAATTTCAATATTACTTTCTAATCTAGACATTTTATCTTCTAAAATTATTTCTTTTTCAATATTATTTTCAAAAGTTTTTGATGATTTATGTTTAGACATAGTTTTTAGATCTATGTTGCAAAAATGTTTAAACTCATTTTCTAGTTTTGAAAATTCTAAAATGAATGGATCATAGCAAAAATGTTCGGTTTTGGGTTGTACCTTATTTGGAGCTTTATCTAGTTTGCATTCGTCACATATCGGATGATGATCTTCTCCTTTGTCTGTGTCACTCCATGACATTGGATTAAGTTCACTTTGGAGTTGATCCATGTAGCCTTCGTCGTTAATACCTTCATTAACAACATTTGAACTAGTAGCACATGTATCAATTTTATCTAAGTGTTTATCTATTAATTTTTCTAAAATAACTAATTCATGTACAAGATTGAAATCCTCATCTTTGGCTTGACATTTTTCATGATGAATGTTTAAGAGATTTTTCCAAATATCATTTGCCGTTTTGCAGAAAGATAATTTTTCATTTTCAACTTTCGGCAAGGTTTTGTAAATAATTATTTTAGCTTCATTATTCTTTGTTTTTAAATAATAATTTTGAGTTTCAAAATCCGGTTTTGTTAGACTTTCAAAATTTGTTTTTGCTGGTTGAAAATCACCGATCGAAATGACATGCCAAAGATCTAGATCAATTGATTTCACATAATTTTCAAATTTATTTTTCCATTCAAGAAAAGTATAGTTTTCAAATAATGGTGGTGTTTGCAAAAATTCCCCTTCTAAATTTTTTTCAGATTCCATAGATCGTTTCAAGTTTTAAAATACAGTATATTTTAAAAATCTTGATTGACCTGGCTCTTGATACCAATTGTGGAAAACTAGAAGGGGGGTTGAATAGTTTTATGTCTTTTTAATTTATTATAAAAACTTTGTTTACTTTTAAAAACTTATATTCAAGTTTGTTAAAACTTAAATCTTATTGTTAGTTATATATGTATTCTTTTAAATTGATTGTAAATGCTTTGGTTTCTTAAATAGATTTTCAATTTGATCTTTATGTGAAGTCGATCTCTAATAAATACTAGCAGTTATATAATCCTATGTGTATGAATGTAATGACGATATAAATAAAGAAGTAAATAAGGTATGGAAAGATCTAACCGAGACACGAGAGATTTATAGTGGTTCGGCTACAAGGACACCTTCCTTGCCCTACTCCACTCCCCGAGCACCGAGCTCGAGAGTTTTCTTCACAACTTCAATAAGCTCCCTTATGGCGGAGAAAACCTTACACGACTTTGGCTTACACCGGCTTAACGACACAAAGCTAAATGTCGAGTTTTAATCGTAGCTAGAACCAATCTCACGACTTCACAACACAACTTCTTCACGACTAATTCACGACTACTTCACAACGGCTTCACGACTGCTTCACGACTTCAACACGATCGCTACACAACCTCTATGCTACGGCCTCACGACTTCAACACTATGTCTTCACGACTAAGACTTCACGACTTCAACACGACCGCTACACAACCTCTATGCTACGGCTTCACGACTTCAACACTATGTCTTCACGACTAAGACTTCACGACTTCAACACGACCGCTACACAACCTCTATGCTACGGCTTCACTACTTCAACACTAGGACTTCACAACTAAGACTTCAATGCTTCAACACGACCGCTACACAACCTTTATGCTACGGCTTCACAACTTCAACGCTATGGCTTCACAACTTCAACACTAGGACTTCACGACTTCAAAGCTATGGCTTCACGACTTCTACTCCGCGGCTTCACAACTTCTACACTATGTCTTCACAACTTCTATACCACAACTACTTATACAATTTCTTCACTACTAACATACAACACAAATCTACTATACACACCTTACACAAATGAATGAATGATTTACAAACTTTGTTAAACTAACAACTTAAGTAACAAGAAGATACTAAGTTGTAATACTTCTAATCTTGATTGATAGAAGTATTCTTCTTTTGCACTTGAATGAGGGAAGCTTGGATCACTTGGAAACCAAAGCTTAAGATTATATGATCAAAGGATTATTAGAAAGTATTTACAAGATTTAGATCAGAAAGTTTGGGGTGCAAAAGGTGAGTAAAAGTCCAGGAGAAGACTGGTATTTATAGGAGAAAAATTGGACAGCTGGAACTCTACTGGAGCGGGGGCGGTCCCCTTAAATAGGGGGCGGTCCCCTTAATAATTAAGGGGGCCGCCTAGTAAAATTAAGGGGGCCGCCCCTTCTGTCCGTTGGCCAATTTTGTCCTTTTGTGGGGAAGGTTTTTCTGGAACATTTTAACTGATTTTGGCTAAAAATTTGAATTCATATTTTTATAAAAGATTAAACATTTTTATTTAATGCCAAAAATGTTTTTCAAAAATATATAAAATGTTTTTGATGTTTTATAAAAGATCTAGTTATTAAGAAAATGTTCCTTTGATCATATAATGCATTAAGCATTAGTTCATTCATACCTTAAGTGATTTGAGTTGTAGAAATAGATATTTGCAACTAAATACTTGTTTACGTCATAATTTTCCGATTAATGATTTTACATTTTGTGATTATCAAAACGTAGAGATATCGAAAAATATTAATAACGTGTTTAGGCATTATTTATATTAACACCTCCCCTAACTTGATCTTCATGTTCCATGAACTTCAAGTTTCTTCTGTGTAAGCTTTTGAGGATTAAACTTTGAACACTTGGAATTATCTTGATCTTCAAATCACTTTAAATCTGCAAATTTGATTTTTGATATAGCAACTTGATCTTTTCACCATCTGATATGCCATCCACTTGATCTTTCCAGCAACCATGACATTTTGTACATCAATTCCTGTTAAGTTTCATATCTATTCTCATCACTTCCAGGTGTGTAAACTCCTGTGAGAGGTGAATCATTGAAAATTAATGGATTTGATGTCTCTTTACCAATAGCCATCACTACTGGAGTAGCCAAATGTTTTGGTGTGTAAGACCATGGTACATTGATAACCCTATGATTTTTAGTAAATCATCAACTATCAACAGATTTGTGATGTCTTTACCAAAAGCTGTACCCTTTTGGACTAGCCAATTCTTTGATGGTATGCACCTCATCATGGTGAATTGATTACCATTTATGGTTTTCCACAGCCTTTACCACAAGCCATAATCTTGTGGGCTAGTGAACTCTTCACAAACTCAGATATGGTGAGTTGAATACCATACAATTTTTGGCAAATTGTCAGCCATAAACGGATTTGAGCTATCTTTACCTGTAGCCATTTGCTCAGGATTAGTCAGTCCTTGTGTGGATGAGACAAGGTGGACTGATAACCTTTTGTTGTGTTAGTGCTATGCACCTCCACCAAGTGAGAAGTTCCAATAGTCTCACTTGACAACTTAATCCAGCACTGTAACAAAAAATATAAAATGTTTTTTTTTAGCAGAATTAAAAATAAAACTACAAGACTTAAAAATAACCTAAGTGCTGGTTAGTATACAAACTGTATATTTTGACCTCCCCTTAACACAAACCTCCCCTTAAGTCCAACTAGGGGTTCATCATACCAATGTTGACTACCAAATAATTAAACCTAGGGCCATCAAAAGCTTTAGTCAACAGGTCTGCAACATTAAAGTCTGTATGTATTTTCTCCACTCTAATCAATTTCTTTTCAAAGCAATCTCTAATAAAGTGATGCCTGATTTCTATATGTTTAGTCTTAGAGTGGTATACTGGGTTCTTAACAATACAGATAGTGCTTTCATTATCTATGTGGATAACAGTATTCATGAAATTCAAACCATAGTCCAACAGCTGATTCTAAATCCACAAGACTTGTCCACAGCAATTAGCAGCTGCCACATACTCAGCTTCAGTAGTTGAGTTAGCCACAATTGTCTGCTGCTTGCATTGCCAAGAGATTAATTTTTTTCCAAGGAATTGACAACCTCCTGTTGTGGATTTCCTATCAAGGCTTGCACCAGTATAGTCACTATCTGAATAGGCTGTCAGGTCAAAAGATGACTCTTTAGGCTACCAAAGGCCCAAATTTGGTTTGCCCTTTAGGTACCTAAAGATTCTCTTCACAGCATGAAAATGTGAAGTCTTTGGGTGTACCTGAAAACGTGAACAAACACAGACTGCATACATAATGTCAGGTCTAGAAGCAGTAAGATACATTAGAGAACCTATCATGGATCTGTAATGATGCACATCTACATCAGCAGCATCTTCATCCTTTGTCAAAGGCACCTTATTCTCCATGGGAGTGACTGCAGTCTTCACATTAGCAAACTCAAACTTCTTCAAAATCTCTGCAACATACTTGTCTTGAGAAATAAAAAGACCATCTTCCTTTTGCTTCACTTGCAGTCCCAAGAAAAATGTAAGCTCTCCCATTGAGCTCATCTCAAACCTGCCTTTCATTAAGCCTTCAAACTCTTCACACCAAGACTTCTTTGTTGATCCAAAAATGATATCATTCACATAAATTTGGACAAGAATGATATCCTTTTTGTCTCTTTTGATGAATAAAGTCTTGTCAATCACACCTATGATGTATCCATGTTCTTCTAGAAACTTGGAGAGAGTAGCATACCAAGCTCTGGGAGCTTGGTGGAGACCATAGAGAGCCTTAATAAACTTATATACTTGGTTGGGATTAGCAGGATCCTCAAACCCAGGAGGTTGTTGTACATAAACTTCTTCCTCAATAGTGCCATAAAGAAAAGCACTTTTAACATCCATCTGATATACTTTGAACCCCATATATGATGCATAGGCTAAAAATAATCTAATAGCCTCAATTCTTGCTACAGGAGCAAAAACCTCATCATAATATATGCCCTCCTCCTGTTTGTACCCTTGTGCTACCAATCTTGCTTTATTCCTTACTACCACCCCTCTTTTATCCCTTTTATTCCTGAAGACCCACTTTGTACCAATGACCTTAGCTCCAAAAGGTAGATCTACAAGAACCCATACTTTCTGCAATTTGAACTGCAACAACTCCTCTTGCGTAGCTTCCACCCAACTCTCATCCTCCAAAGCTTCAGAAACCTTGGTGGGTTCATTTTGAGAAAGAAAACTGGCAAATAAGCAGTGTTGCTGGTCCTTATGGTTGACCCTTTGTTGTTTCTTAACAAAACTCACAAGTGCATGAGCATCAGGATGTATCTGCACTCTGCTTCTTGTTTGAACTGCAGACTTAGGATCACCAATGATTTGACTTTTGGGATGATTGGTGTGAACTCTGAGTGTGGGAACTGGACTTACAGCCACTTTTGTGGGTAAGTTGTTGAAGTCAGTAATGACACCTTCTTCATCATAGGAAGCCCCTTCAAAGATACCTTCATTAGGATTTGTGAACACTTCAAGTTCTGGCATCTCAGAGTCAACAAAAACAGCACTTGGAGTAGGTTCTGGTTGAGCATCACTACCAGACTTAAAGTTGGAAGTACTAGTAGTGTTGGAAGTACTGGTAGTGTTGGAAGTACTGGTATCCTGCTTTCCAAGATATTTATCAGCCAAAGCATCCATCTCTTTTCTGAAAGACAATACATCCTCCGAATCATTGATAGAAGTAGCCTCCTTTGCTTTTTGATGAACTCAAATAAGTACATTTTATTACTATCATTTATCCTAATTATTTGACTTGTTTTATTATATTATGTATGAGGATTGATACTTAATCGTTTACTTTTGTAATTCTCAGGTAAAAACAAGCATTTGGTGAAACTTGGCAATTTTGGACTTATTATGGAGCAAAACATGCAAGAAGTTAAGAGTCTACTGAAATGCACAAGATCAAGACTATTCTGCTCCAGATGCGCCGCATCTCACTTATTACATACGGCGCATCACTATCCAGATTTCACCAGATACGATCCAAGATACAAGAGGACATGCGCCGCATCTATTTATGGAGTTACGCCGCATCTTCTGGCGGTGTACGAATATTCCTGAATATATTAATCTTGGACCCCACGCGAAGTTAAGCCAATGCGCCGCATCTACTTACTAGATGCGCCGCATCTTACTCTCAGACAGAAACTATAAATACCCCAAAGACCAGACGAATTAAGAGTTCCGAGGTTCGACAGAAGACCGAAGTACAAAAACCCTAGGACGAATTCAGACGAATAGGCAGCACAAGACACACCCAAACGAAGATACAAGAGCTGTAAGAAGGTGCTGCATGTGTTTAATTCATTAAGTAGTTTTGTTTTGTTGTGTTAGTAAACTTTAATTCATCAAGATTGGTGGCTTGTGTAATGTGACAACGGAAAGATTGCACTCCCTTAAAACTGCTTTCTCATTAATTAAAGTTTATATGATGATGTCTTTGGTGACTTTTATTAGTGCATTGATAACCTCTGTGTCTAGCTGAGCGTTGATCGGGTCACCATGCCTCTGCCCTCGCCTATTTATTAGATCGCCTATGCATTCTATCGTCTGTAGAAAAGTAGGAAGAAAGATAAATAGGATATTCATAAGTAATCATTAAGGGTTTACTCGCCGATAAGATTAGAACCAACAAGAAAGGACTTAATCTCGGTGCGTTGCATCGAACTATACACTTCATATAAAACTAGCAATAAAACAAGTGAGAATCTACTTAATCATAAGGACAGATCTTCTTATTGTCTCAAGTATTTATCTGTGTACGTGTGTGCTATTCACTGATTCGTGCCTATTGGTTTAGTTTATTATTTAATTGCAGCCAAATCGTGCCAGTCTCTCAGGCTGAACCCCCTTGCGTTAGAATAGGTTGTATAGCTAACTTAATATATTAAAATACTGATTAGAATAACTAGATAATACGTTCCACTCTTAGTGATCGACACTCTACTTACCATTATATTCATACTGACCGGGTACACTGCTCGTTAAGTGTGTGTGTTATTGATAAGTCGGCTAAATATAAATTTAAAACTTGAGTAGGCATTAATACTGCTAAACCGCAACGACACATCGCATGCATCACTTTTTCCTGAGACTTGATCACAGGTTCCTTCACTTGTAGAGAAGACTTCTTGGTATCTGCTATAGCTGCAGCAGACTTAACTTCTGTGGTAGGAATTACAATGAGCTCTGTACTTTCATTTTCTTGATCAGTGTTCCCTGCATTTGAAGGATCTTGGGTACCTGCATGGTTAGTAGTTTCTGTGGTACCTGCATCAGGGTTAGCTTGATTCTCCTTGGAGACAGGAATATAGTTCATAGAATCTGTTAAGTAATCAATGTCAAACATCCATCTATGTCCTAATCCCTGCACATTGGGTTTTTCTTCAAGAAAGTTGACATGCAAATTTTCCTCAACTTTCTTGGTCACTAG
This sequence comes from Artemisia tridentata subsp. tridentata, assembly GCA_021014915.2. Lineage (NCBI taxonomy): Eukaryota > Viridiplantae > Streptophyta > Magnoliopsida > Asterales > Asteraceae > Artemisia > Artemisia tridentata. The sequence goes on from CP139502.1 coordinate 209,920,746, forward strand.
ATTGTAAACCCTAAAGGCCTTACTATTCAGTGAGTACCCAACTAGAAAACCTTCATCAGAATTTCCTTCAAACTTCCCTAGAACACTGAGTGTATCAAGAATAGTCACATGACACCCAAATGGCCTTATATAGCTAACAATTGGTTTATGGCCAAACATAAGCTCATAAGGTGTTTTGATTTGAGGCTTGGTCACTCTAACCCTATTAAAGATGTAGCAGGCACAACTAACTGCTTCTGCCCAAAAGGTTGTAGGTAAAAGTGAATCTGCTAGCATAGTCCTAGCTGCCTCAATTAGTGTCCTGTTCATTCTCTCAGCAACTCCATTCTGCTATGGAGTTCTAGCATTGCTAAACTGTTGTTTTATTCCTCTATTACCACAGAACTCTATCATGCTCTTGATCTTAAATTCAGTGCCAATGTCACTCCTAATGATTTTAACTCTTTTATTAAGTAGGTTTTCAATCTGCCTAATGAAAGTTTGAATCAAAGGTGTGGTTTCATCCTTCCTAGACATAAAGAACACCCAACAATATCTAGTACAATCATCTGTAATGACAAGGCAGTAGCTAGCATGATTTATACTTTGGACAGATGTAGGGCCAAACAAGTCCATATGTAAGGTATGCAACGGCTCAGTGATTAACCTATCTAACTTAGCCTTACATGATGCCCTATGTTGTTTGCCCTTGTTACAAGCTACACCGGTTTGGTCATTTTTAAACACTTTTGATGGTAAACCTCTAACCAAATTATTTTTCACAAGCTTATTCATATTCTTGAAATTTACATGACCTAACCTTCTGTGCCACAACTTAGATTCATCCAAATTAGCTTTTGCAAGCAAACAGGCAGAACCTTTTGCAGGTTCAGAAGCTTTCATATCAAAACTGTACATGTTGTGTTGTCTGGGAACTTTAAGAAGGATCTGATGTTCATCAGGCATCTTAAAATCCGGAGTCAGTACAAGACATTCAGTTTCAGTAAAAAGCACCTTATGCTGCGTATCACATAATTGTGATATAGAGAAAAGGTTAAACTGCCCAAGTTCTTTTACAAAAGATACATTGTCAAATTCTAAATTGCCCACAGCGATTCTTCCTTTTTCCAGTAATCTGCCCCTTGCTTCCTCCAAAGGTAACATAACCTCCTTTGAATTCTTGAAAATCGTTCAGATAGTTCTTGTTACCAGACATGTGCCCAGAGCACCCACTATCAAAAATTCCTCTATCTCCCATATAGCTGAGTGGATGATCCTGCACAAAAAGAAGAGAAATTAGTTTCTCTTAGGAACCCAGGCCTGAGTAGGCTTGGGTCCGCCTTGTGGATCAACATATTTAAAGGTCTTATATGAAACTGATCCACTGTTGCTTTGGGATTTATAGGTGTATTCATTCTTGAATGGATCCCAAGACCAACATGCTGAGGTCTTAACAGCAGAACCCCCATTACCCTTTACAGCCTTAGAATTTGAAGGTTGTGCTGTATTCTTAGCAATTGGTCTCCTCACAGGTGAATAAGATTTATGAAAATGGTTTCTTTGATTACATGTATTCACCTGTGGTTTGTGGAAAGGCTGTCTGGGTCTCATTTGATTAGCATAACCAGAATTGACTTTAGTCCTCACAGAATTGAAATTTTGACTACCCGAATTAAAGTTCCTCAAACCAGACTTAATATTTGGTCTACCGGAATTAATGTTAAAGTTTGGTCGGGTAGAGTTAACATGTTGGGCTGGTCTGGGGACAAATTAGTTGGCATGATTGATTCTGTTAACCTTATTCCACACTGGTTTACTATTGACATTATCAGTATTCACATTCATCCTTTTAAGCTCAGCCTCTCTTTTCATTCTCTTCTCATGAAAGTCACAATCACTAATCAAGTGACTTAGACTTCCACAAACAAAACATCTCTTAGGAGTGTAAGTGTAACTACTCCTAACTTCTCTGTGAACTCTATCATTTTTGGGGTACTCATTCATTGCAACAGATTCCCTAGGAGATTTTATGTGGTTGACACAACTAGGTTTAACTTTTTGGGGTTTTGGTTCAGTCACAATAGGTTCACTTTCCTTAACAATCTTAGGTTCAGGACTCTCTTTTACTTCACTTTTTTACTCAGACTTAGAGTTGTCAGAGACATCACCAATGGATCCTTCAGTGTCATTAGTTTGACAAGTAGAATACTCACTGGTTTTGTCATCTGAGGTGGTTGACTCAGGCATTTGAGGACCTCTTTTTCCATACAAAAATAGAGAGTCATCTAACTCCTCTTTTTCAAGAGGAGTATAGTCTCCACTCAATGGATGTGGAACTCCCTTGAAATCATCAGCCTTAACAAACCGATTATATAAAGGTTTACCTTCATAGTCATCCTCTCTATGCTTAAATATAGCCTTTTTCTCATCCTCCTTATACCCTAAGCCATGTTTCTTATTTGACCTCACTTTTGAATCCTAACATTTAAACAGATTGTTATTAGAGTTATTCCACTGATCAACATGTTTTCTCAAATCATCCCTCTCTTTTTGTATTCTTAGGCCAAGTTGTCTATATCTTTTAATTTTTTCATCTTGTTCATATATTTTATTAGCCTGAAAGAATAGTTTTTCATTTAAGTTAGCATGTTGTCTCTGAAGGGTACCTTTTTGTGCTTCTAATGTTTTTAGAGCATTTTTATAAGCTAAAATTTGTGCTTCTTGGTCACCTATCAGTGTCAACTGCTCATCACACAAAGCCTTAACATGATTATAGGAATCAGTACATAATTTGGAACATAATGGTACCTCATTACTAGAACCAATGGCCATGAGTGCATGAATGGACTCTTCATTCTCCTTTGTGTGCTCATTCCAGTTAATAGCTCCAGCTTCCAATGTCACCATACTCATCTGGTTCCTTTCCATCTTGTCATCCTGTTCATCATTCTTTCTATACCTATCAGCAGACTTCTTCTCCGTGCAGTCTCTAGCAAAGTGTCCATGCTTATGACAATTGTAGCATTCAACTGTCCTTCTAGTGTACCTAACTGGATACTTGTTATTGAACTTAATAGACCTCCCATACTGCTTTTGAAACCTTTTTACCCTCAGAGCAATCATGGCAATGTGCCATTTGATGTCCATCTCTTCTTCCTCAGCATCATTTATCTGCTCCAAATCTTCACTGATAAAGCCCTCATCTTCTTGTTGATTGGCGAAGAATGAGTGAATCACCTCATCTGCAAAGCCTGTAGGAGCAGTTCTTTCCCTTGTAGAAACTTCATAAACACCAGACTTAACACTGCCAGACTTAATCTTATGAGTGCTGCCTTTGCTTTGAGATACAAAAGCAACATTTGAAGAACTAGGAGATGCCTGAGTGGTTTCATTGATGTCCAGTTCAAAAATCCTAAGATTGTTGTACAGGTCATCTGGGGTCATTGATTCAACTTCATCCTTCATCCTCATAGTCATTGACACATTTGCCCATTCTTGAGGTAGAGACCTAAGAAACTTGTGATTGACACCCTCATCAGATACAGCAGCACCATGTGCCTCTAGTTGTGATAGAAGATGTTGAAATCTGTCATAACCCTTTTCCAATCCTTCAGCCTTTGACACACTGAATGTTTCAAACTGCTATTTAAGAACAGCCTTCTGCATCTTTTTAGAGTTTGCATTCCCTCCAAAACGTTTCTTAATGGCCTCCCAAATCTCCTTGGCATCTATCATACCATGAAACCTTTGTAGATGCTCCTTTGGAATAGCCATAAGCAGCATGGTTCTGGCCTTCTTCTCCTTTTCCACAGCCCGTATCTCCTCAGCAGTCAATGGTGGTAATATTCTAATCTGCCCATCTGTACCAACTGAAACCCTTTTCTTTGAATTTCCCTTCTGAATAACCTTCCAAACTTCACTGTCAATGTACTCCAAGTAATGTTCCATCTCCATGGCCCATATATCATATTCTTCTCTCTTCAGTATTGGAAGCTTAATGTTGGATATGGTGGTGGTTGTAGGGATGCTTGGTTGTGATTTAGAGGTGCTGGTTTCAGGGTTTTCTTCTTCATGGTTTGATCTCTCATCCTCACTGTTATGGTTTGAAAAAGTTTCAGTGTTGATAGGCTGCTCAAGGCTAGACATTGCGTAGGGTGAATTGATTGAGAATTTGTTAGTGGTGTTGTATTCTTCGAATTCAGAGTCTCTCTAAAGGCTCTGATACCACTTGTAAGTCCACGTTTTGTATGGATCTCTAAGTAGCCTTTGATTACTTAGTAGATGACTTGAATAAATCCAAATCAATCTAAGTGAGAAACTCTTACACAATTATTAATGCTAACGCGGAAAATTAACAAGAACAATGAAGAACACAGAGTTTATAACTAACTTTGTATATTTCACTATCTCACACAATTCGTACGTACATAATAATGATCCTTAGGGTTCCTTTTATACTTGAAGGAAACCCTAATTACAAAACCGTGTGAAAAGATATTACGTATCTTCTATAAAGATACCTAACTCATACATATCTTTTCCTAACTTAATACTAACAAACTTTCCTAACTTTACTGACCCGACTTAACTATTAAGTCAACAAGACTTAATATTACAACCAGACTTAACTTATACAAAACCAGACTTAACTAACAACCAGACTTAATATCATAGCTACCAGACTTAAGTCTGCTCTTCACTAAGTCTTCTTCGTACCTTGTGATAATTCCCAACACATGTGATTTTGAGTGTTGAGTCGTTCATGAGCAAAGTTTACATATGTTGTTTGTTTGCTCGTGTTTGGTTTTTCGGAAATGACACGTTTACTAATTGCATTGCAAAGTAAATTAGTTGTATATTTCGGATGAAACATCCAAGTTGTCAATCTTACTTAGTTGTGTATTTTATGCATTTTTTAGACATATTAGTTAAATGTTTGGAACACGACCATTGGACAAGAAGACTCAATATGGCATCTTCAACACAAGTGTGAGTTATGAACCGATGCATATTATTTTCATTTTGAGAGGACGTCATTATTTTCATAACAACTGAGTGTGATTGAGTATGTAGATTTAATGTAACACCCGAACCCGACCTTGGTCAAGATGGCACATTATGGTGTCTATCAGAACATACAAAATAAACGCAAGCGGAAGACTTCATAAATAAAGTAAAGTCGAGAACATCATGACTTACAAATTGCAAGCTCCCAATAAGACTAAACGAATATCAAATGAAACGGTATGAAATATCCAAACAATGGGGAATCTAAACAAGGTAGGTCTTCTAACTCCTACTCTCATCACTCTTGCCCAACATCCAGCTTATTACTTGCCGCATGGAAAAGAAAAGCGGCTGAGCTTAAAAAGCCTAGTGAACAGATATATATATACAAAGCAGATAGGTAACAAGCATAAGTAAACGAAGATGGATCATACGAATCAAACATAGATATCATAAGTCAGATAATCATAATGAATCAAAGAGTCAAATAAGAACGGCAACGAACGCGTCTAAACGAGACACTCGAATAGACCAAAGAATCACATAGGATAGCCATGAGCCAGTCTAAACGAGACACTCGAATAGACCACATAATCACATCATCCAACAAATCATAATGTACATGGAGGGGAGACCTCTCAAGTACCAGAAGTGAGAGGGGTGCACAGCACGCACAAGCCAATCACTAAGTCACATCATAATCACACCAATCACACCAATCAAAACAATCACACCAAACGTATAACTAGGATGCATCCATACGCACTCTGCAAAACAAATCATATATGTACCTTGTACTAGACAAGTATACACACATATCATAATGGCCAATGTGCACAAATAACATAACAGAACAGAAGGGGACGCCGTGGATCAATCACACCTCCACAGAAAGTGTCATGCCATTGGTGCCTCAATGACATGGCCATGGTACCTCCATGGCTAGTTAGCTCGGGCAACAGAACAGAACAAATCACATCATATCATATCAGGTCATCATATCATATCCGAACAGAACATTTCAAACAGAATTGAATCATATCATAGCAATGAATATCATAGCGAATAGATAGCAAGCCAAAGGATCATATCAATGGAATCATATCATAGGGTCATATTAAACGGACCATATCATAGCAAAAGAATCAAAGTCAAGGATCGGAAAGTCATAAGAGAACAAAACCTTTACTGAGAAACGGTAGAATATCTGTACCTTATGCAAAGCAAATCAACAAAATAGGAAAGCACTTGGAAATGTGAACTACTCCTTCTTCACAGAACCTATACAAATTAATAATCACTTATTACTTATAAGCTCAATTATTAATTTATTGCGTATAGTTATCCAGATTCCATATTTAGGGTTTCTTTCTATTTTTAGAAACTTTCCATTTTTAGTAACTTCCTTTTTATAGTAACTTTCTACTTTTAGTAACTTTCTATTTTTAGTAACTTGCCATATTTAAAAGTTTCCATATTTAGTAAGTTTCCTGATTTAGTAAGTTTCCCGATTAATAACTTTTATGGTTATAAATGACAATTAAGTAAACTTAAGGACTTATTATGACCAATATTATAGTTTAGGGTTTAATAAGACGACTTATAATAGTTTGGGGTTTAAAATGTCACTTTATCAAAGTTCAGGGTCCAAAATGTAAATTACATAATTATATGACCATTTCTTATGTTTATAGATTTTATGCACTCAATAACACACCCATGCAAATCAAACTTATGACCATTTTGTGTATTCAAAACCCTATCTTGACATTAAAACAACCCAAAACCCTATTGTGCACTAACCCTTATGCGACCCATCTACAACCAATTAACCGAGTACTCAACACATAGACACACCCACTTATATACTCCTACACGACCACACTCTTTCTATTAAAACCAAACTAAAACTCAACACTTTTCCCCTTTTCGTTAGCCCTTTTTATACGCGCCCAAAACCACACAACCAATACATTTTCGAACCACAATACTTACCACATTCGACCAATGTTTCCTTGTGTTTAAACTCTTAGACTCGACATCATTTCCACACATACACGACACACTATTCCCATGCACATGTATAAACTAAATAACTACACCTTGAACAATATATATAAGCTCATAAAAATTATCCCCAGTCGACCCATGTTCTCAAGTTTTAAATCCTATAATTCGATACTAATAATCACACACATGACACTCCCTTTTTGACCTCATTAAATACGCCTCACATGCATTCAATATTACCATCTCTAATACGTACCACTCCAGGGTCACAGCCCCCTCATTCGACCTATTATAATTTCTATCTTTTCATGTGATATATCCAGGTTTTTTTAATACACCCAACACATGTCATGCACCCCTTTTATACACACAAACACAGCCCATTCAACACACACACGACACACCTTTTAATCACATAAAATAACGAACCAAACCAATCTTAACTTCCCTTATTTCAACCTCATTTTAACTCGACACAAGCATGCATTTTCTTTCTTCATGTTCCAGGTTCTAACATATATAATCCTATGTCGACATTCACCTGCAAACACCATACTAACCATGAAATCCCAAAACCAAACAGACCCTAGCTTATTCCTTCCTTCGACCTTATTTAACATAACCCAAACACATATAATACGCTCTTTTAACAAGACCAAGAATACCCCTCGTTATTCCTTATCACGCCCCACATCAAAACCCAACATCCTTATCTGATTTCACACTCACACAACCACTGGTTTTCTGCCTTAAATGATCATGTACACAGCACATAATATATGACCCTTTTTAATGACATACATATCGCCCATATACATGTTCCAAAAGACCAGAATATAAACCCTTATCTATACAGATTTAAACAGCAGATCAATACTCAATATCGACATATATAAGTCCTACCATTCCATGATTTTATGTTGCGTTAAAGGTGTCCTTTTACTCGTATAATAGAGATAAAACAAATGTGCTTATTTCAGATTCTAATGGCCATTGAAAATATGCATATCGACATACATATACTCCCTTATTCATGCGACCATTTACCAGGTTTTATAGTATATATAAGTGATCGAATCAATGTTTCAAGACCAGATTATAAACTCATATGTACCTTGATTCGAACAGCAGATTAGAATTATATATCGACACCTATGTATATTTCATGATTTCATGTAATAGATTTCCAGGTTTTAGATTGTATCTTAGTGATCGAAACATGTTCAAAACCAGATTTCACAAGCTCTTTTTACACACTGATTCTAATAACCATTGAAACACTATATTGACACACACATATAGCATTATTTCATGCAACCAACTCATCATTTTATGTGTCTTCTAATGTTTCATTCTTATATACTTTCACATGAACATGTCGAGAGGAAAGAAAAAAAAAACTAGTCGAAGATAGGTGATACCTTTGGGGTCGATTAGAAGAGAGAAACAAGAACCAAAAAGGACTCAAATTAAGGAACCCTATTCGAACAAACCACAGCCCCTTTCGAACCTGCTATACCCACGATCAACACCACCTTGTTATGCCCTTCTAACCTCCACGTTATCACCCTTGCACCACTCGATTTGGATCAATAATAAGCAGCCGTCACTTGTGTTTCATCTAGGGTTTTGGTGTGTTTTTGAGATTATCGGTTGTTATGGGAAGTAGATAAAGGAGAGGATGGGGCTGAAATTCTGGCCGAGTAAGGTGGGAGGTCAAATGACCAATCTCAATTTCAAATTTTTATAAGTCTAGACCTTTTTCACATTAAATGTCGTGTACAACTTTTAAAAGAAATTTGGCCCTTATGTATTGATGCGTGCGATGTGTCGTTGTGGTTTAGCAGTATTAATGCCTACTCAAGTTTTAAATTTATATTTAGCCGACTTATCAATAACACACACACTTAACGAGCAGTGTACCCGGTCAGTATGAATATAATGGTAAGTAGAGTGTCGATCACTAAGAGTGGAACGTATTATCTAGTTATTCTAATCAGTATTTTAATAAATTAAGTTAGCTATACAACCTATTCTAACGCAAGGGGGTTCAGCCTGAGAGACTGGCACGATTTGGTTGCAATTAAATAATAAAATAAACCAATAGGCACGAATCAGCGAATAGCACACACGTACACAGATAAATACTTGAGACAATAAGAAGATCTGTCCTGATAGATAAGTAGTTTGTCACTTGTTTTATTGCTAGTTTTATATGAAGTGTATAGTTCGATGCAACGCACCAAGATTAAGTCCTTTCTCGTTGGTTCTAATCTTATCGGCGAGTAAACCCTTAATGATCACTTATGACTATCCTATTTATCTTTCTTCCTACTTTTCTACAGACGATAGAATGCATAGGCGATCTAATAAATAGGCGAGGGCAGAGGCATGGCGACCCGATCAACGCTCAGCTAGACACAGAGGTTATCAATGCACTAATAAAAGTCACCAAAGACATCAACATATAAACTTTAATTAATGAGAAAGCAGTTTTAAGGGAGTGCAATCTTTCCGTTGTCACATTACACAAGCCACCAATCTTGATGAATTAAAGTTTACTAACACAATAAAACAAAACTACTTAATGAATTAAACACATGCAGCACCTTCTTACAGCTCTTGTATCTTCGTTTGGGTGTGTCTTGTGCTGCCTATTCGTCTGAATTCGTCCTTAGGTTTCTGTACTTCGGTCTTCTGTCGAACTTCGGAACTCTTAATTCGTCTGGTCTTTGGGGTATTTATAGTTTCTGTCTGAGGGTAAGATGCGGCGCATCTAGTAAGTAGATGCGGCGCATTGACTTAACTTCGCGTGGGGTCCAAGATTAATATATTCAGGAATATTCGTACACCGCCAGAAGATGCGGCGTAACTCCATAAATAGATGCGGCGCATGTCCTCTTGTATCTTGGATCGTATCTGGTGAAATCTTGATAGTGATGCGCCGTATGTAATAAGTGAGATGCGGCGCATCTGGAGCAGATTTGTCTTGATCTTGTACATTTCAGTAGACTCTTAACTTCTTGCATGTTTTGCTCCATAATTAGTCTAAAATCGCCAAGTTTCACCAAATGCTTGTTTTTACCTGAGAATTACAAAAGTAAACGATTAAGTATCAATCCTCATACATAATATAATAAAACAAGTCAAATTAATAGGATAAATGATAGTAATAAAATGTACTTATTTGAGTTCATCAAATATCCCCCCACTTGAACTTTACTTGTCCCCAAGTAAACCTTAGAATTAATCTTATGAAAATGTACCCTAAAGAATATTAGGATTTATTTTTACATTTAAGCATGTATTCATTTTTGTCATAATCACACAACCAAACACTTAACGAATTAGAAGTAAAATAAAATATTCTGATAAAAGCAAATCTAATCGTTTAACTGTCCAGTCGTGACGAATATTCTATCATAAGCTTGGCAAGTATACACATCTCCCCCACTAAAGCCAAGGAATAACAAGTCTAAAGCGGTAAAAAGGGTTTTGAGGTTTTAAGGGTTAATTATTCTCCTTAATCTCTATCGATCTCAAATTCCAGAAAAGGTGACAAAATCACAAATACATGATCGAATCCACGAACACGATACTTGCAATTGCTCAAATCCTTAACTCGAATAGGCTAAAGATAGGTCCAAACTTTACCAATAATATTATATCAAAAAGGGCGAAAAAATCATAAATACATAGCCGAATCCACGACTACGATACTTAAGATTGCTCAAATCCCTAATCTCAATAAATCAAAGGTTTGGTTGGATAAAGAATAATATAGGGTATGGATATTAATTTGGGATATAAATTGGTGTAAAATGAAAAATAAACAAAACAGATAAATTAAAATCCTAAGTGTGGTTAATCACTATCCCAACCATCCCATGAATAAGACTCATATCATAGAATAACTCACGCTTTAACACTTGAAACACACGCTTTAGGTAGACACGAATTATACTCAACAAGATCTCAATCAAAGAATAAACCTTAGTTGGCGTTCCCATAACTGCTAACTCCCATTCAATCCATAGATATAATATACAACAACTAGTGGTGATATCGACCACTTAATACAAAACTTTACATAAGTTGGTTAAAACAAACATCCAACTTTTCCTTTTTTTTCTTTTTCTTTTCTCATTTTTTCGATTTTTTTTTTTTTTTTTTTTTTTTTTTTTTTTTTTTTTTTTTTTTTTTTTTTTTTAAGAACATAAACAAAGATGTGTAAAATTTCGCCACATCACTATAATGATAATTCTGGATAATTTTTTCATATTTTTCATAACTTCAGAAATAACGGTAATAGTGAAAGTAGTAAACACACGAAAAATAAACTCAAAGATATACAATATTTACTTTCACTCCAATTGCATTGTGCAATTTCCCGACCTAACCATAGACAATGAATTACGCACGCCGAACACAGGTAATGTAAGGAAACACACTTTGCCTAAAGCAATTAACCAACCACGGATTTTAATCTACAGGGTAGGCTAAGGTATAAGGGTGTAACGAAACATTTTAACAAAGGTGTAAGAAACGAAAGGAATGGCTCTGAGGGTTTTTCTAGGGGTATCTTACTCTAAAAAATGAGAGTAACAAAAAGGTTTTTAATGGGGTTAACTAACCAGTGTAGTTAGCTAATAACACATAACATATAAAGGCTATTTTGGTGTAATCCTAGAAATTTACCAATTTAGACTAGTCATTCCAATTATATAAATAATACTTATTTTGGTGGTCTCGAATAGTATACAAGCCAAGTTCTAAAGTTTACAAGTCACCGGCACACTCATAGATTTGTGAATTTTGAAAAATCACAATTTTTGAAAATAACGTCATGTGTGCAGCAATGCAACTTAGACTTTAACAAAAACATGCTAAAAAATTTTAAATTTTTATATATTAAGCGCATTTTAAGCATATTTTGAAAAGTTAAGGACAAGTAAGTGTTAAGTGTTCTAATTCTCCAATCCCCCCACTTAAGTTAAACAACGTCCTCGTTGTTTGTATCAAAGGTTAAAAACTGGAAAATAAAAGAATTAGAACAGAAAAACTCCCCTGAGATTTGCTCGGTATGATCCTCCATTAGTATAAGAGCAAAAATCATCTTTCTTGTGGATTAGAACGTTTAAGCTTCATAATAGATGTATCTACAGGAAATGTAGGAATCTATAATACCACCAAGACTTTAAAACACACCTAAATTAAGAAAGGTTCAAACTTGCATAATACATTAGTAGTTAGGAAAAATAAAACATAAAAATTAAAAATGAAAATCATCAGGTCAGTCGATGCGCCGTATCTTATGGAAGAAGATACGCCGTATCAAGCCTGGAATAAATACGGATCAGAATAGAAGATGCGTCGCATCCTTAACCAGGGATGCGCCGCATTAAAATAAACTGATAAAAAGTTTTAAAGTCGAAAATAAAAAATGCAAAAAAATAAAGATATGACCATTGCAGGAGATGCGTCGCATCTCAGAATTGAGATGCGCCGTATCCTCTGCGGCCTGACTGACTCGACACAAAAACAGAATAATAAAAATTTCTCCGGGTTGTCTCCCGGTCAGCACTTGTCTTTATTCCAGAGTCTTCAAGTTAGACTCACGTTCAGCTCTTTATTCCATTCCATTGCTTCCCACATTGCCACGTAGGATCCATTTAGCAACTAATTCATCACGTATATATTCAGGTCCCAACTTCAACACTCCTTTGTAGAATCCTTCCATCATTTGATATGGGTACTCAATCCCTCTCTTTATGTCATCATTACTAATAAAAAGGAATGAAGAGAATTTGTAGCAGAACCTATTAGTAGCATGTTTAAATCCAGGGTGAGTTCGGGGCATCATATAAGTGATAACGTCGCTTCCATATTGAAAGGTGATCTTTCCTTCAAATCGTTTTGCATTAATAGTGATCTCCTTGCAAAATGTCACGTCACCCATATCACTGTCACAATAGGCATTCATGTTGATGCGTGGTTTTGTAACCTTACAACAGGTTTTACCTCTCGAGGGATCTCAAGAGGCTTACAACCCCACCAGGCAGTGTACCTGACCGATGTAGTATAGTGTAGTGGTAAGTACGGGGGATTGATCGTTCTCCACAGGGAATAGTGTTCGTTAGGTATGAAAAGCTACTCTAATAGGTCTAAGGGTTGAGGAAGATTCTTTTTTTATGTTTTTATATTTTTTTATGAAAGCAAGTAAAATCTCGGTTTTGAAGGAGTGGGCGGAATTAGTTGCTAGTCAACTAACCCAAATTACTACGAATGCAAATAAAATAAAATAACAAAAATGAAAATGTGGTGAGAAACTTATGTGTAGAGAAATGTGTTTACTTAGATTTCCTTACTCCCTAACTATCTTTTACCGGTTAATTAGTGTGTATTAGTCGCGTGGATGACGGGTGTATTCCTTAATACCATTCGTGGGGTGGCGTACTTACTTCCCCAACTCTACAAGCTCCTACTTCACTCCTATGTCGAGCCGGCTAGGAAGCTCCTAACATGGGATCACTAGAATTCGCTTGTGCATTAAATACAACCATAAAAACCTTTAGTACGCATTTGGTTCATGTTTCTTAAGACGTTCAAGCAAGTTACCGAATAGGAAGTTAGCCAGTTTTCTTAAGCCTAACATAGATAAACAATCATCCAATACAACTAACAACACACTAAAAACCAATAATCAATAGCTAGGTTTCATTAGATCTAAGCAAACACAAGATAAATTTAGCCTAACATGTTAATCAAAAGACAAGAATAAGATAAAATCAAACAACACATAGACATATTGAATGATTAATTGATAACTTATCTTCAATGTAACATGGAAGATCTCAAGGCAAAAAGCCTTGAAAAAGAAGCTAAAATCGTCTTAGGGTTTTCTCCCAAAATTCCACACACTAAGCTCTCCTTAATGACAAAAAATTAGAAAACTATATATAGACTTTTGCATCTGACGGCGTCACCTTATGGAGTGTGACGCCGTCACCTCGCCGCTTCTAGGGTTCCCGGATGACCTTCTTGACGCCGTCCCTCTTTAGCTCTTCAAAAATCCATTCTGGCTTATCAAGGCTTGACGCCGTCAGCTAGTGAACGTGACGCCGTCCCCTTATGATTTAAGCCGTGACGCCCTTGATCAAGTTAAAGCGTGACGCCGTCAGAATTCACATGCTATTTTCACTGGCTCATCATGAGTAAATTTCACGTCCAACTTTTCTTGCCAAGGCATGACGCCGTCCAGAGTAAAGTCTGACGCCGTCAAGAGTAACTTTTAGCCGATTCTTGAGACTTTGTCGTTTTCTTCACTTTTATGCTCCAAAAACGTCCAAAATGCCTCCTTTTCCAGATTTCTCCTCAAAAGTACCTAAAATGACAAAAGGAACGATTTAGGGCGATATTTGATCAAATAAATACGATTTAGGGCTTAAATGACCCCTTAAAAGCGGTACACTTTTCGCTTCATCAAATACCCTTACACTTGAGATTTGCTTGTCCTCAAGCAAATGCGCTTTTATTCTAATCAAAATACAAGTTAGGGGTCATTTAATGCAAACATAAAAGTAATTACAACAAAATAATCGTTCCACTTCAATCATAATAAGCACGGAGATTATAAACTAGCACCTCACAAGTAGTGTTTAGATACTCACATCTCTCAAGTGTCATCAAAATAAATCTCATAAATGAAAACGGATAATATCTCTCACTACCTGTCATAGCAAATAGATTACCATAGGCTTGGGAAAGGATCGAAAACCTCCTCCACTAGGCGTAAGCACCTAAGATAAACTATCAAATAGGGCTTTTAAACGGGTTATAACGTTAGGTGTAGGGAAAAGGAAAACACGGTTTGGTTGGATAAAGGATATTTTACTGGTGGCGAGTTAAAAATCTTGATCAATTGCATGTACTATACAATGTAGCTAAGCCAAGACTCGACTCGATCTTAAGCTAAAAACAAAATAACAAAAACATAAGATAAACATAAAATGAAACGGGATGGTAGTCCGTATGTTTTTTCTCTTTTTCTTTTTCTCATTTTTTTTGTATTTTCTTGATTTTTTTGATTTTTTTTTGATTTTTTTTTTTTTTTTTTTTTTTCATACATTTTGCCCTACCATCCAAAATAATACATCATAGGGGCATTGCATTCCCCTTACACTTGATCTTTTACATAACTTTACAAATTACTATTCTAATGACTCGAATTAAGATGATTGAAAAACTTGGAGTACTTTTAAAATATTTAGCACATATGGGGGTAATAAATGATGTTCTTCCCCATTACTCCATTACACTAGTACTTTACCCATGAGTCCCAATCGTCCCAAAACAATATGTACAAGGATATGACTCGACTTAGCAACCATGTAATCAACTAGATAATTAACTTGGGTTTAAACAAATGTTGTAACAATAATGCACTAAAAATGAGTGCATACAAGGTAGGCTAAGGCGATTTGGGTGTACATTTTAGTGGGGTGTAACAAATTCTTCCTTTAAGTAAAATGCTTAAAGGTCGAAACGAAAAGATAGGCTCTGAGGGGTGTACTAGGGGTATCGTGTACTAAAAATGAGTACAACGCAAAGGGGTGTGGGAGAATTACTTGACCAATGTAGCCAATGTAATTGTAACAAAAACACAGGTGTAAAACAATGGGTTAATCCTAATGCCTCTTATCATGTAGTAAATCTAACTATACGAATGTAGTCTCACTTGTGGCCTTGGAATGGTCCTAACGCAAGTTCTAGAATCTAAGTGCTACCGGTACACACATCATAGCATAAATGCTTTTCCTACCAATTCTAGGGGTGAACCTCACATATTTGGGGTGGAAAATTTTTTTAGTGGTACGGTTTTTGTGCTAGTCATATAACTCCTATCCGTGAGACGCTCATTAAGATCAAAGTTTCACTCCTATATGTTGTAAAATATTTTAAATTTGGCACTAAAATTGCCCTAACAGGTATTTCTCTCAGTTTTATTACACATCAACTATTAAACAAACAAAAATCAAGCGTAATAGCATTCTCTAAAATCGTACTTTTACCCTCCCCTTACACTTAAGATGAACATTGTCCCCAATGTTCAAATAACAAGATGTAAAAGTAAATAAGGTAAAAGAATGAAATCAAATACTCCCCTGATTCGCTCGGTGGATAATGAAATTACACGGTTAGATCTTCCTCCAAAGTAATGTAGAAGCTCCATGACTAATGCATCGCCACAAGCTTGATTCAAAACATTTCCTTGTCCAAAATAACCTGTTAAACCTGAGAAAACAAACACGAAAACCTGCATAACATCGGCGGGATAAAATCTATATATAAGGATATAATGCTTGTGGAATGATAACTTTGCAGATTCCTGGAGATTATAAGTTGGAGATTTTATAAAAACTTTTTATGAAAACAAAACTTTCAAAAATTTCTGAAAATTAAATCTGACGCCGTCAGGTTATAAACCCTGACGCCGTCAGAAATGACCTGACAAAAATTTTCATTTTAAGTTTCCGGAAAATTTCTGGAAAAACCTTTTCCTTACTTCCTGGAAATCCTGCAAAACATCATTATGACTCGATACAAGCATTTGACTCAAACAAATACGAATATGTATGGTGATTTATTATTATTATGATTCATGTTCATTTGTGTTCTAATAAACCGATTTAGATTTCCCTTACACTTATCTTTTGCAAAATACCTTTATATGTAGTTAAGACGAAGTTAAAAACAACATAAAGCATTTTCACAAATTACTTTTGAACATGAATCAACACTAATAAAAATTAAACACACATACGGAAACAAATAAAATCAAACAAACAAATAAATAAACACACAAAGCAAATAAAACAAATAAAGCTTGGGTTGCCTCCCAAGAAGCGCTTTTCTTTATTAACGAGTCTTGTAGCTAGACTCAAAGTCACGTACATTACGTGATTCCATCATTCATAATGACGTATCCCTGATAGATATGATCCTTGTTATCATGGTGGTGGTGTCTCAGTCGCTCGACATTTGCGGTCACTTCACCTCCTCCTTTGCTGGTCAAGCTTACTATCCCATCTTGGTGTAAACTTTTAATTGTGAATGGTCCGTACCACCAGGGACTTGGTTCATTGGTAGGTGCTTCTGTTTCTGAATGCCTTAGGAGCACTGAGTCTCCTTTTGTAAATTCAACGGGGTTATTGGGTTGCTCATCAGCCTCAATATAATCGTTATTTCTATCCTTACATTCTCTAATCTCATTGTCCATATAACTCTTAATCCTTGCCTCCCATGCAAGAATTTTCTCTCGAACATTACCACGGGTTACATTGGGGTTAGCCTCCATCCTTTTTTGTAGGGTAACATCTCGTATATGACGTGGAATCGTTGGGAAGTTTATCGTCTTCTTTCCCTTCTTCATTTGGATGGTACTTTTTTCGTAATTGATTTGTGCCCTAGTGGTAGCGAGAAAGGGTGCCCCAAGGATTATTGGCATATTCATATCATTTCTCTCAATGATCATGAAGTCGACCGGATACAGGAATCCGGCAACGTTGACCAACACATCTTCTGCAATTCCTAACGGATTCTCATAAGAGTGCTTCGCAAAGGAGAGTTTAGTATGGGTGATGGATGGCAACTCATCGGTTAACTGAACATAAACGGATAAAGGCATCAAATTTACGTCGGAACCTTGGTCAGCTATCGCATCCAGATACTTGTGTTTTCCAATGCTGCATGGTATTTCAAAGACCCCGTAGAATTTTTGCTTTTCCACTAACTTTTGTCCTATGAGGCATTCATACAATTGCCCACCGGGTAATGTGTCAGATTTATCATCCGGTTCCACCTTCTTGGACTCCATGTTGGGTAGATGAGTACGTCGATAGTTTCTCACCCAATCGTTTATGGTCTCCTTGTTTATTTCGTGCTTCAAGTAATGCTTCACTTGTTGTGACACTGGCGGTTCAACCAATTGGCGCTCCTCAGAGGGCGCCTCCTCTCCCTTGTCGGAATCGCATTTGTAGGAATTGGTGTTTCCATTATTAAGTGGGATGAGGTCAATTTTGTTAACTTCCATAGTTATGGATTTCCCTCTTCCATCATTTCCGCCCTCTTGGACGACGGAGGTGGCCTTGACAAATTTAGTGTTAGGAACATCAGCGTCATTCCTCACCAACACTTTTGCAGGGGCTTTTGTATTTGTGTATTCTTTCAAAAGATTCATCATCTCCGCCATCTTCTCCTCCATTTCCTCCTTCTGCTTGTAGACGGCTTCCTCAAATTTTGCCAACCGTTCGGAGTGTTTTGACATGTACTCTCTCATTCGAGCTTCGAATGTTGGACTAAGTTCCTGAGGTGGTGAGTTGGGTTGAGCGTGCTTATGGAAGGGTTTAGCATTTTCCCGAAGGGGTGATTCGGACAATGGTGTTTGCTTAACGCTTGAGACTGAGTTAATTGTTGCTTTTTGCGGACTTAAGGGTCTATTTTGCTTTTCCATAAGATATGCAACCCTTTTCTCAAGTTCACTAACGCTTTCCTCAGTGATTTGATTGGCTGTATCGGGTGATGAATATGTCTTGACTGCCGAGCGCACGTCGTGGGAGACTTGCCACAATTCATCATCGTCGGATGCAAGCTCATCAATGATCTCCCATGATTCCTCGGCACTTTTGTCGCGCAATCTGCCCCCGGCGGCTCGATCGATGGCACGCTTGGTGTGGTAATCAACATGGTCATAGAAGATTTGGATTTGAAGCCAGAGATTTATGCCATGATGAGGGACTTTTTGGAGTAAGTCCTTGAATCGGATCCATGCCCCGTAGAGGGTTTCGCCTCGACGTTGTTCAAACATCAAGATATCCTTCCTTAGCTTGGTAGTTCTCCCTGGTGGGAAAAACTGAGCAAGGAAACGAGTGGTGAGATCATCCCAAGAGGTGATGGATCCTGCGGGTTGACGTTCTAGCCACTGACTAGCTTGGTCCCGCAGAGAGAATTGAAAGAGACGCAATCGGGTCGTCTCTCGAGTGGCAACATCAAGGTCTATAGAATCAACGATTTTGAGAAAGTCCTTGAGATGTTGATTAGGATCTTTAGAACGAAGTCCATGGAATGCGCATCCGCTTTGCACCAACCGGATGGTGTCGGATCGCAAGGGTGTGATATTGGCTCCTTGAGTGAGCTCAATGGTGTTTCGATAGCCATGGTGGCTAGGACGGGAATACTCTCCTAAAGTACGGGCTCTAGGAGGTGGTGGTGGTTGTTGTGGTGGTGGGTTGTGGGGGTTAAGGATATTACCATCTTCCATGATGTCGGATGGTATGGTTACGAACAAAGACACGAAGAAAATAGATAGACTAAAGAAAACCTAGAAAAATAAAATAAAAATCTCACTAGAAAGGAATCTAGTGAGTAGACCTAATAGAAATAAAAATTCAACCTAAACAATAACTATTCCCCGGCAGCGGCGCCAAAAACTTGATGCGTGGTTTTGTAACCTTACAACAGGTTTTACCTCTCGAGGGATCTCAAGAGGCTTACAACCCCACCAGGCAGTGTACCTGACCGATGTAGTATAGTGTAGTGGTAAGTACGGGGATTGATCGTTCTCCACAGGGAATAGTGTTCGTTAGGTATGAAAAGCTACTCTAATAGGTCTAAGGGTTGAGGAAGATTCTTTTTTTATGTTTTTATATTTTTTTATGAAAGCAAGTAAAATCTCGGTTTTGAAGGAGTGGGCGGAATTAGTTGCTAGTCAACTAACCCAAATTACTACGAATGCAAATAAAATAAAATAACAAAAATGAAAATGTGGTGAGAAACTTATGTGTAGAGAAATGTGTTTACTTAGATTTCCTTACTCCCTAACTATCTTTTACCGGTTAATTAGTGTGTATTAGTCGCGTGGATGACGGGTGTATTCCTTAATACCATTCGTGGGGTGGCGTACTTACTTCCCCAACTCTACAAGCTCCTACTTCACTCCTATGTCGAGCCGGCTAGGAAGCTCCTAACATGGGATCACTAGAATTCGCTTGTGCATTAAATACAACCATAAAAACCTTTAGTACGCATTTGGTTCATGTTTCTTAAGACGTTCAAGCAAGTTACCGAATAGGAAGTTAGCCAGTTTTCTTAAGCCTAACATAGATAAACAATCATCCAATACAACTAACAACACACTAAAAACCAATAATCAATAGCTAGGTTTCATTAGATCTAAGCAAACACAAGATAAATTTAGCCTAACATGTTAATCAAAAGACAAGAATAAGATAAAATCAAACAACACATAGACATATTGAATGATTAATTGATAACTTATCTTCAATGTAACATGGAAGATCTCAAGGCAAAAAGCCTTGAAAAAGAAGCTAAAATCGTCTTAGGGTTTTCTCCCAAAATTCCACACACTAAGCTCTCCTTAATGACAAAAAATTAGAAAACTATATATAGACTTTTGCATCTGACGGCGTCACCTTATGGAGTGTGACGCCGTCACCTCGCCGCTTCTAGGGTTCCCGGATGACCTTCTTGACGCCGTCCCTCTTTAGCTCTTCAAAAATCCATTCTGGCTTATCAAGGCTTGACGCCGTCAGCTAGTGAACGTGACGCCGTCCCCTTATGATTTAAGCCGTGACGCCCTTGATCAAGTTAAAGCGTGACGCCGTCAGAATTCACATGCTATTTTCACTGGCTCATCATGAGTAAATTTCACGTCCAACTTTTCTTGCCAAGGCATGACGCCGTCCAGAGTAAAGTCTGACGCCGTCAAGAGTAACTTTTAGCCGATTCTTGAGACTTTGTCGTTTTCTTCACTTTTATGCTCCAAAAACGTCCAAAATGCCTCCTTTTCCAGATTTCTCCTCAAAAGTACCTAAAATGACAAAAGGAACGATTTAGGGCGATATTTGATCAAATAAATACGATTTAGGGCTTAAATGACCCCTTAAAAGCGGTACACTTTTCGCTTCATCAAATACCCTTACACTTGAGATTTGCTTGTCCTCAAGCAAATGCGCTTTTATTCTAATCAAAATACAAGTTAGGGGTCATTTAATGCAAACATAAAAGTAATTACAACAAATAATCGTTCCACTTCAATCATAATAAGCACGGAGATTATAAACTAGCACCTCACAAGTAGTGTTTAGATACTCACATCTCTCAAGTGTCATCAAAATAAATCTCATAAATGAAAACGAATAATATCTCTCACTACCTGTCATAGCAAATAGATTACCATAGGCTTGGGAAAGGATCGAAAACCTCCTCCACTAGGCGTAAGCACCTAAGATAAACTATCAAAGAGGGCTTTTAAACGGGTTATAACGTTAGGTGTAGGGAAAAGGAAAACACGGTTTGGTTGGATAAAGGATATTTTACTGGTGGCGAGTTAAAAATCTTGATCAATTGCATGTACTATACAATGTAGCTAAGCCAAGACTCGACTCGATCTTAAGCTAAAAACAAAATAACAAAAACATAAGATAAACATAAAATGAAACGGGATGGTAGTCCGTATGTTTTTTCTCTTTTTCTTTTTCTCATTTTTTTTGTATTTTTCTTGATTTTTTCGATTTTTTTTTTTTTTTTTTTTTTTTTTTTTTTTTCATACACTTTTGCCCTACCATCCAAAATAATACATCATAGGGGCATTGCATTCCCCTTACACTTGATCTTTTACATAACTTTACAAATTACTATTCTAATGACTCGAATTAAGATGATTGAAAAACTTGGAGTACTTTGAAAATATTTAGCACATATGGGGGTAATAAATGATGTTCTTCCCCATTACTCCATTACACTAGTACTTTACCCATGAGTCCCAATCGTCCCAAAACAATATGTACAAGGATATGACTCGACTTAGCAACCATGTAATCAACTAGATAATTAACTTGGGTTTAAACAAATGTTGTAACAATAATGCACTAAAAATGAGTGCATACAAGGTAGGCTAAGGCGATTTGGGTGTACATTTTAGTGGGGTGTAACAAATTCTTCCTTTAAGTAAAATGCTTAAAGGTCGAAACGAAAAGATAGGCTCTGAGGGGTGTACTAGGGGTATCGTGTACTAAAAATGAGTACAACGCAAAGGGGTGTGGGAGAATTACTTGACCAATGTAGCCAATGTAATTGTAACAAAAACAAAGGTGTAAAACAATGGGTTAATCCTAATGCCTCTTATCATGTAGTAAATCTAACTACACGAATGTAGTCTCACTTGTGGCCTTGGAATGGTCCTAACGCAAGTTCTAGAATCTAAGTGCTACCGGTACACACATCATAGCATAAATGCTTTTCCTACCAATTCTAGGGGTGAACCTCACATATTTGGGGTGGAAATTTTTTTTAGTGGTACGGTTTTTGTGCTAGTCATATAACTCCTATCCGTGAGACGCTCATTAAGATCAAAGTTTCACTCCTATATGTTGTAAAAAATTTTAAATTTGGCACTAAAATTGCCCTAACAGGTATTTCTCTCAGTTTTATTACACATCAACTATTAAACAAACAAAAATCAAGCGTAATAGCATTCTCTAAAATCGTACTTTTACCCTCCCCTTACACTTAAGATGAACATTGTCCCCAATGTTCAAATAACAAGATGTAAAAGTAAATAAGGTAAAAGAATGAAATCAAATACTCCCCTGATTCGCTCGGTGGATAATGAAATTACACGGTTAGATCTTCCTCCAAAGTAATGTAGAAGCTCCATGACTAATGCATCGCCACAAGCTTGATTCAAAACATTTCCTTGTCCAAAATAACCTGTTAAACCTGAGAAAACAAACACGAAAACCTGCATAACATCGGCGGGATAAAATCTATATATAAGGATATAATGCTTGTGGAATGATAACTTTGCAGATTCCTGGAGATTATAAGTTGGAGATTTTATAAAAACTTTTTATGAAAACAAAACTTTCAAAAATTTCTGAAAATTAAATCTGACACCGTCAGGTTATAAACCCTGACGCCGTCAGAAATGACCTGACAAAAATTTTCATTTTAAGTTTCCGAAAAATTTCTGGAAAAACCTTTTCCTTACTTCCTGGAAATCCTGCAAAACATCATTATGACTCGATACAAGCATTTGACTCAAACAAATACGAATATGTATGGTGATTTATTATTATTATGATTCATGTTCATTTGTGTTCTAGTAAACCGATTTAGATTTCCCTTATACTTATCTTTTGCAAAATACCTTTATATGTAGTTAAGACGAAGTTAAAAACAACATAAAGCATTTTCACAAATTACTTTTGAACATGAATCAACACTAATAAAAATTAAACACACATACGGAAACAAATAAAATCAAACAAACAAATAAATAAACACACAAAGCAAATAAAACAAATAAAGCTTGGGTTGCCTCCCAAGAAGCGCTTTTCTTTATTAACGAGTCTTGTAGCTAGACTCAAAGTCACGTACATTACGTGATTCCATCATTCATAATGACGTATCCCTGATAGATATGATCCTTGTTATCATGGTGGTGGTGTCTCAGTCGCTCGACATTTGCGGTCACTTCACCTCCTCCTTTGCTGGTCAAGCTTACTATCCCATCTTGGTGTAAACTTTTAATTGTGAATGGTCCGTACCACCAGGGACTTGGTTCATTGGTAGGTGCTTCTGTTTCTGAATGCCTTAGGAGCACTGAGTCTCCTTTTGTAAATTCAACGGGGTTATTGGGTTGCTCATCAGCCTCAATATAATCGTTATTTCTATCCTTACATTCTCTAATCTCATTGTCCATATAACTCTTAATCCTTGCCTCCCATGCAAGAATTTTCTCTCGAACATTACCACGGGTTACATTGGGGTTAGCCTCCATCCTTTTTTGTAGGGTAACATCTCGTATATGACGTGGAATCGTTGGGAAGTTTATCGTCTTCTTTCCCTTCTTCATTTGGATGGTACTTTTTTCGTAATTGATTTGTGCCCTAGTGGTAGCGAGAAAGGGTGCCCCAAGGATTATTGGCATATTCATATCATTTCTCTCAATGATCATGAAGTCGACCGGATACAGGAATCCGGCAACGTTGACCAACACATCTTCTGCAATTCCTAACGGATTCTCATAAGAGTGCTTCGCAAAGGAGAGTTTAGTATGGGTGATGGATGGCAACTCATCGGTTAACTGAACATAAACGGATAAAGGCATCAAATTTACGTCGGAACCTTGGTCAGCTATCGCATCCAGATACTTGTGTTTTCCAATGCTGCATGGTATTTCAAAGACCCCGTAGAATTTTTGCTTTTCCACTAACTTTTGTCCTATGAGGCATTCATACAATTGCCCACCGGGTAATGTGTCAGATTTATCATCCGGTTCCACCTTCTTGGACTCCATGTTGGGTAGATGAGTACGTCGATAGTTTCTCACCCAATCGTTTATGGTCTCCTTGTTTATTTCGTGCTTCAAGTAATGCTTCACTTGTTGTGACACTGGCGGTTCAACCAATTGGCGCTCCTCAGAGGGCGCCTCCTCTCCCTTGTCGGAATCGCATTTGTAGGAATTGGTGTTTCCATTATTAAGTGGGATGAGGTCAATTTTGTTAACTTCCATAGTTATGGATTTCCCTCTTCCATCATTTCCGCCCTCTTGGACGACGGAGGTGGCCTTGACAAATTTAGTGTTAGGAACATCAGCGTCATTCCTCACCAACACTTTTGCAGGGGCTTTTGTATTTGTGTATTCTTTCAAAAGATTCATCATCTCCGCCATCTTCTCCTCCATTTCCTCCTTCTGCTTGTAGACGGCTTCCTCAAATTTTGCCAACCGTTCGGAGTGTTTTGACATGTACTCTCTCATTCGAGCTTCGAATGTTGGACTAAGTTCCTGAGGTGGTGAGTTGGGTTGAGCGTGCTTATGGAAGGGTTTAGCATTTTCCCGAAGGGGTGATTCGGACAATGGTGTTTGCTTAACGCTTGAGACTGAGTTAATTGTTGCTTTTTGCGGACTTAAGGGTCTATTTTGCTTTTCCATAAGATATGCAACCCTTTTCTCAAGTTCACTAACGCTTTCCTCAGTGATTTGATTGGCTGTATCGGGTGATGAATATGTCTTGACTGCCGAGCGCACGTCGTGGGAGACTTGCCACAATTCATCATCATCGGATGCAAGCTCATCAATGATCTCCCATGATTCCTCGGCACTTTTGTCGCGCAATCTGCCCCCGGCGGCTCGATCGATGGCACGCTTGGTGTGGTAATCAACATGGTCATAGAAGATTTGGATTTGAAGCCAGAGATTTATGCCATGATGAGGGACTTTTTGGAGTAAGTCCTTGAATCGGATCCATGCCCCGTAGAGGGTTTCGCCTCGACGTTGTTCAAACATCAAGATATCCTTCCTTAGCTTGGTAGTTCTCCCTGGTGGGAAAAACTGAGCAAGGAAACGAGTGGTGAGATCATCCCAAGAGGTGATGGATCCTGCGGGTTGACGTTCTAGCCACTGACTAGCTTGGTCCCGCAGAGAGAATTGAAAGAGACGCAATCGGGTCATCTCTCGAGTGGCAACATCAAGGTCTATAGAATCAACGATTTTGAGAAAGTCCTTGAGATGTTGATTAGGATCTTCAGAACGAAGTCCATGGAATGCGCATCCGCTTTGCACCAACCGGATGGTGTCGGATCGCAAGGGTGTGATATTGGCTCCTTGAGTGAGCTCAATGGTGTTTCGATAGCCATGGTGGCTAGGACGGGAATACTCTCCTAAAGTACGGGCTCTAGGAGGTGGTGGTGGTTGTTGTGGTGGTGGGTTGTGGGGGTTAAGGATATTACCATCTTCCATGATGTCGGATGGTATGGTTACGAACAAAGACACGAAGAAAATAGATAGACTAAAGAAAACCTAGAAAAATAAAATAAAAATCTCACTAGAAAGGAATCTAGTGAGTAGACCTAATAGAAATAAAAATTCAACCTAAACAATAACTATTCCCCGGCAGCGGCGCCAAAAACTTGATGCGTGGTTTTGTAACCTTACAACAGGTTTTACCTCTCGAGGGATCTCAAGAGGCTTACAACCCCACCAGGCAGTGTACCTGACCGATGTAGTATAGTGTAGTGGTAAGTACGGGGGATTGATCGTTCTCCACAGGGAATAGTGTTCGTTAGGTATGAAAAGCTACTCTAATAGGTCTAAGGGTTGAGGAAGATTCTTTTTTTATGTTTTTATATTTTTTTATGAAAGCAAGTAAAATCTCGGTTTTGAAGGAGTGGGCGGAATTAGTTGCTAGTCAACTAACCCAAATTACTACGAATGCAAATAAAATAAAATAACAAAAATGAAAATGTGGTGAGAAACTTATGTGTAGAGAAATGTGTTTACTTAGATTTCCTTACTCCCTAACTATCTTTTACCGGTTAATTAGTGTGTATTAGTCGCGTGGATGACGGGTGTATTCCTTAATACCATTCATGGGGTGGCGTACTTACTTCCCCAACTCTACAAGCTCCTACTTCACTCCTATGTCGAGCCGGCTAGGAAGCTCCTAACATGGGATCACTAGAATTCGCTTGTGCATTAAATACAACCATAAAAACCTTTAGTACGCATTTGGTTCATGTTTCTTAAGACGTTCAAGCAAGTTACCGAATAGGAAGTTAGCCAGTTTTCTTAAGCCTAACATAGATAAACAATCATCCAATACAACTAACAACACACTAAAAACCAATAATCAATAGCTAGGTTTCATTAGATCTAAGCAAACACAAGATAAATTTAGCCTAACATGTTAATCAAAAGACAAGAATAAGATAAAATCAAACAACACATAGACATATTGAATGATTAATTGATAACTTATCTTCAATGTAACATGGAAGATCTCAAGGCAAAAAGCCTTGAAAAAGAAGCTAAAATCGTCTTAGGGTTTTCTCCCAAAATTCCACACACTAAGCTCTCCTTAATGACAAAAAATTAGAAAACTATATATAGACTTTTGCATCTGACGGCGTCACCTTATGGAGTGTGACGCCGTCACCTCGCCGCTTCTAGGGTTCCCGGATGACCTTCTTGACGCCGTCCCTCTTTAGCTCTTCAAAAATCCATTCTGGCTTATCAAGGCTTGACGCCGTCAGCTAGTGAACGTGACGCCGTCCCCTTATGATTTAAGCCGTGACGCCCTTGATCAAGTTAAAGCGTGACGCCGTCAGAATTCACATGCTATTTTCACTGGCTCATCATGAGTAAATTTCACGTCCAACTTTTCTTGCCAAGGCATGACGCCGTCCAGAGTAAAGTCTGACGCCGTCAAGAGTAACTTTTAGCCGATTCTTGAGACTTTGTCGTTTTCTTCACTTTTATGCTCCAAAAACGTCCAAAATGCCTCCTTTTCCAGATTTCTCCTCAAAAGTACCTAAAATGACAAAAGGAACGATTTAGGGCGATATTTGATCAAATAAATACGATTTAGGGCTTAAATGACCCCTTAAAAGCGGTACACTTTTCGCTTCATCACATGTCATCAACAACGGCAAATTCAGTAACAATAGTAAAGCGTCCAACGAAGATCGGGACATTAATGAAGGCTCCAACTACATTCTTTCCCTTATAATCCACTTTCTTTCTCATAATAGAATTGTAAAAGCTTCTTGACATGACATTGATCGGCAAAGTAGGAAAGAAATTGGCGTCAATACACTTGTACCCAATCATGCATGGGAATTGCAAATTGTAAGCACAATTGGCGTGGATCCTTCTACCGTAATCCCAAGAACCATCATATCCCTCAAATTCATCGTAATTCCTAGTAATAATAACGTTGACTTTTGGACTATCCACAATTTCTCCTTCTTCTAACTCAGATTCCGCATCATCCATGAACAGGTCATTGGATTCCAATGGTCCATCAAGGTCATTAAGTTCAATGTAGTCCCCATCGTAACGTTCGAGTGATTTATCTTGCACTAATATTTCATTCATAAAATTGGCTTCGAAGTCGAAGTCAATCAGTTCTCCGTATCCTTCCATTTTCCTTCTGAAATAATCACGAAAGCATCAGTAGGATTTGTTCGCTAGAAGAGAAATTAATGAATATAGAAACGGATATAAGAATAAAAATAACTGATATCTGCAGACGATGCGCCGTATCCAAAAAGTTGGATACGCCGTATCTTACAATCGTTAAAATCAAATCAGACTTTTATTCAGAAAATAGATACGCCGCTTAGAAATTAGAATGCGCCGTATCTGTTTTAATTATCAAAAATCGATATACTTATTAAAATTAAATGCGTCGTATTAACAAAAGTTAATGCGCCGTATTTTCGTTACGTTTCAAAATATAAGATTTTTGATTCAGAAGATACGCCGTATCGACAGAGATCGATGCGTCGTATCTGTTTAATAATTCGAAAACTGTTTTTAATTAAAATAATAGATACGCCGTATCTGCTAAAGCAGATGCGTCGTATCGCGTTAACGTTTAGAAATTTTTTTTTAATCAAAAACAGATACGCCGTATCTTGGGGAAAGATGCGTCGTATCGAATTAATTAAACGCGTTGTATTTTATAAAAATTAAACGCAATACGCGTATCTGAAAAAATCAGATGCGCCGTATCGTTCGATTTAGCTCAGTACAACGATAACAGAATACAAAAAAATACGAAAAATAAAAACTAATAAACACAAACGAAAATAAACACAAATAAAAGCAAACAAATAACACACAAAAACAGAAAATATGCAAAATAATACAATGAATGCAAATTAATCTAATACACAACAGAATTAGCGGTTAGATAAAAAAAATAAATTAAAAACCTAATTAAAATACTAATCAAATTAACAGATAATAACAATTCACTCCCCGGCAGCGGCGCCAAAAACTTGATGCGTGCGATGTGTCGTTGCGGTATAGCAGTATTAATGCCTACTCAAGTTTTAAATTTATATTTAGCCGACTTATCAATAACACACACACTTAACGAGCAGTGTACCCGGTCAGTATGAATATAATGGTAAGTAGAGTGTCGATCACTAAGAGTGGAACGTATTATCTAGTTATTCTAGTCAGTATTTTAATAAATTAAGTTAGCTATACAACCTATTCTAACGCAAGGGGGTTCAGCCTGAGAGACTGGCACGATTTGGTTGCAATTAAATAATAAACTAAACCAATAGGCACGAATCAGCGAATAGCACACACGTACACAGATAAATACTTGAGACAATAAGAAGATCTGTCCGGATAGATAAGTAGTTTGTCACTTGTTTTATTGCTAGTTTTATATGAAGTGTATAGTTCGATGCAACGCACCGAGATTAAGTCCTTTCTCGTTGGTTCTAATCTTATCGGCGAGTAAACCCTTAATGATCACTTATGACTATCCTATTTATCTTTCTTCCTACTTTTCTACAGACGATAGAATGCATAGGCGATCTAATAAATAGACGAGGGCAGAGGCATGGCGACCCGATCAACGCTCAGCTAGACATAGAGGTTATCAATGCACTAATAAAAGTCACCAAAGACATCAACATATAAACTTTAATTAATGAGAAAGCAGTTTTAAGGGAGTGCAATCTTTCCGTTGTCACATTACACAAGCCACCAATCTTGATGAATTAAAGTTTACTAACACAATAAAACAAAACTACTTAATGAATTAAACACATGCAGCACCTTCTTACAGCTCTTGTATCTTTGTTTGGGTGTGTCTTGTGCTGCCTATTCATCTGAATTCGGCCTTAGGTTTCTGTACTTCGGTCTTCTGTCCAACTTTGGAACTCTTAATTCGTCTGGTCTTTGGGGTATTTATAGTTTCTGTCTGAGGGTAAGATGCGGCGCATCTAGTAAGTAGATGCGGCGCATTGACTTAACTTCGCGTGGGGTCCAAGATTAATATATTCAGGAATATTCGTACACCGCCAGAAGATGCGGCGTAACTCCATAAATAGATGCGGCGCATGTCCTCTTGTATCTTGGATCGTATCTGGTAAAATATTGATAGTGATGCGCCGTATGTAATAAGTGAGATGCGGCGCATCTGGAGCAGATTTGTCTTGATCTTGTACATTTCGGTAGACTCTTAACTTCTTGCATGTTTTGCTCCATAATTAGTCTAAAATCGCCAAGTTTCACCAAATGCTTGTTTTTACATGAGAATTACAAAAGTAAACGATTAAGTATCAATCCTCATACATAATATAATAAAACAAGTCAAATTAATAGGATACATGATAGGAATAAAATGTACTTATTTGAGTTCATCATGCATATACTTTAACATGTGATATATACTTAGTATAACATATGTATTTCGACTTTTATAAATACTTAAGTTATTGTTTTAGTATTTTGTAGTTCTAGTCATTCAGGTCGTATTCGTTTCAAAGTTTAAATTAGCCAAAGTTCAAATTAACCACGGATTTAGAATCAATACTTTTAGGTTATTATAATTCTTCCCCTCTAAAAAGAAAAATTTCGTCCTCAAGTTTTGAAACATGAAAATCAAACGAATACGTACCAAATCACGAAAAGAAATATGGCTAGCTAGCTCCCATTGATTCTTCGGTCTCCCAAGTAGCCTCGCTCTCAGGATGATTCTTCCAAAGAACCTTAACGAACGGAATTGTTTTATTTCTCATGACCCGATCCTGATGCTCCAAAATAGCCTCAGGCTTTTCAACAAAAGACAAATCTTAACGAATCTGATCCAATGAAAAATATATGAAGCGGATGATAGTTGTAACCCTTCAAGATATCCTATGATCCCCCATAAGTTTAAGTTATACTCTATCTTAAGTCGTAACTAAGCAACCTATCCATACCAGATCAAATCAACCTCACTCTCAGGTGGTTTCGAAATCAAACATTTCCAACAGAATAAATTAGCAGAACGGATCTTATCATGAAAGTAATGGATTGATTCTAACATTTTTGATTAAAAATCCCAAGATCTCTTGTAGGAACAAAACGGATAGAGCAAAATCTAATAAGGTAGAGGAATCATTAGTATGTCTAGTAGAAGTGAAGTACACCATTGATTGCGTCAAACACATCATGATCATAACAATCCTCAGAACGAACAAATCAAACCAATATCCCAGAAATCAACATGGAAGGAAAGTACTAAATGAGAACTTAAAATATCCGTACGACAAATCAAAAAAGCAACCAATGAATCATAATAGTAAAAGAGAAGTGAGTATCAAAATGTCCAGAAAAATGGAAATCGAGTAGAGAAATAACTAATCGCGAATTGATCTCCTCACTAGCTGGTTTGTTGTCCTTGGCACTCATATTGTTGTCGTTGTTACCACCAAACTTGGGACATTCTCTAGCCATATGCCTAGTCGATCCACAAGAGAAACATGCACCCGTAGCCCTATGACAAGTCCTTCCAGGGTGAGATTTTCCACAAGAATCACAAGCAGTAGCCGAAGACAGATCCGTACAACCCCTCTGACTAGATGAACCTGAAGAACGATGCTGCTGATAACCACGATGTTGCTGATCCTAATACTGTTGATCACGTCCCGACCTCGGGCTGTTATAGCCCTGCCTATCATATCCCCGTCTATCATAACCCCGCTGATCATCACCCCACGAATTCTTATCCCTCTGATTGCTTCCCTGAACTGGTCGCACACGATCCCCGTCACGATTTCTCTTAACACCCTGCCTAGTCCTCTCCTGCATGATCAGAATGTTACGAACCGCGTTAGCCACCTGTGCTACGTCATCAAACTGGATATTCACTATCCCATCTAGAAGATCATTCCGAAGTGCCCACTTGAATTTATTTGCTTGCTCCTCCTGGGTTCCCGCCTTGACTCCCAAGAATCCTGCCAATCGAAGAAACCTCTTCATGAACTCTGTTCTAGTCTCCCTCTCAAACTGATAAATAGAATGGTACCCTCTCTCAAACTTCTCCTTCTCGTACCTCGGAAAGTACTAAAGGAAGAAAGTGTCACGAAAATCATTCCATGACAAGGCAGCAACAAAGTCATCCCCACCCTTCGCCTGCTTATAAGCTTTCCACCAGCTGAGGGCATCACCCTCAAACTTATAGCTAGCAAGTCTAGCTTTAAGCACATCATCACAACCCAAAACCTCAAATATCTTTTCCATATGTGCAATCCAATTCTCCGCATCAACCGGAGCATTCGCAAAACTGAAATAACCAAGTATGAATGGTCACTGGCGGAGCACCAGCACCAGAACCACCGCTACCACTACCACTGGCCGTATGAGGAGTGTTTACCATCTGAAAGGTCATAATCAGTAAGATAGGACATGTTTCCAGTCATGTGCCTTGAGCATCCACTTTCAATGACTCCTTGATCTTGTAATTCCACCTTTGGATTGCCCTGCACATAAAGTAAAAAAATCAGTTTCTCTTGGAGACACAAGCCATTACTGACTTTGATATGCCTTGTGCATCAACATAATCAAATTTCTTTAAAACTATTGATGCACTGTTGTGTTTGGAAACATGGTCTAAAACTTTAATTTTTGGTTTCCAAACCCAACAAGCTGAGGACTTAACAGCATAAAAATGATTTCCCCAAACAATATAAATTGCTACTTTTGGCCTAGCAATATTAACAACAGTTTCCTTTTGAATTGGCCTTTTTACAAATAAATGTGCTATTTTTGAAAGTTATGTTATTGATTTAGCACCATTCACTGTTTGTTTTGATTGAGCAGTGTTGATGCAAATAATGTTCTACAAACGTTATTTATATCTTTCGATTACTTCACGTTTTGAGGATGACAAAATGTGAACTCACGTTACGTTAAAATTAACGTTAACAAGTTTTTAATCAGAAGATCCCGTTTCTACGCAAATCACTCTTGAACAAAGTTACAACTTGGACTAGTGATCAAAGAAGTGAATTCATGTTTTGAAAATTCACTTTTTAAATGGGACAAAACATTTTTTCAAAAATACACATGACAAATTATTTTTGAAATATTAAGAAATGTTTTAATGGAAAAATAAGTTTGAAAATCACAACAGCTATTTTTCCCCCTAAAATCAGCTCCAACCTTCCCCAAATAAGTTTTCACCAGAAAAGACAAAATTTGGAGCGTCCTAGTCTACCACGGCTCCACGGTACCGTTAAATTTAACGGAGCCGTGGGTCATTTAGTGGAGCCGTCCGTACCATTTTGAATTGTAACGTTCAGATTTTCTTTGCCTATAAATACCCACCTCTTTCACAGTTTTAGGCACCCTTCACACACAGAAAAATCCCTTAACTAAATCCTCTCACACCTTTCACCTCTAAGGGTCAATTAGATTAGTTTTTCTTTGTTTCAAGAGTGATCCAATCATCCTTCTAGTGATCCTCTTCATACCTCTTCACTAGCAAGAGAAGAACACAAGTATCCAAGTTGATACAAGGTGTTGTCATCCCTCTTCATTGGCAAGAGAAGAACTCAAGTAATCAAGAAGATACTAGAGTTATAGTTGATAGGTTCTTGTAACATTTGTTACAACCTTGTTGTGTCTTAGAATACATCAAGTTTATTTTCTTTTTGTGAGTGAGAGTGAAAATCAAGTGTGATCTATAGAGATAGTGAACATCTCTTGAAGCCATTGGGCTTGTGTGATTGATCAAGAAGATCAAGGGTCATTAGGTTAGTGTTAGTTGAGTAGAGTGAAGTGAGTGTTGATTATTGTGATCGTGTTGAGATCTTGGTGATCTCTTGAAGCCATTGGGCTTGTGTGTTTGGTCACGTGGACCTTGGTAGATTGGTGCTAGCTAAGATTAGCACTCGACATCTAGCTTAGTGTCGGAAATAGGATAAGCGACGTGTACGTTTTTCTCCGCCTTAAGGGAGGTTGTTGACATAGTGCTTGAAACTCTCGAGTGTGGTACTCGGGGAGTGGAGTAGGGCGAAGAAGAGCTTCGTAGCTGAACCACTATAAATCCTCTGTCTCGGTTTGATCTTTCCAACTCTACTCTTTACTTTTATTTGTTATTATTATGTAGCTTAGTTTATAGTTCATATTGGTGTTGTTTGATTACACATAGAGTTCGAATCAAAGTTTCCAAGAGCATACTTTTAAAACAAGATTTTTAAAAGAAGTTTTTAAACCGGTAAACTATTCAACCCCCCCTTCTAGTTTCCCACAATTGGTATCAAGAGCCACGTCAGTCAAGTTTTTTAAAGTATATTGTATTTTAAAGCTTGAACCGATCAATGGATTCTGACAAATATCTAGAAGGGCAATCTATGCAAAGACCACCACTTTTCGAAACCGATGGTTTTATTTATTGGAAAACAATATTCGAAATGTATGTGAAATCAAAAGACATTGATCTTTGGCATGTTATTACCGAGGGTGACTTTCAACCTATTCAAAAGAATCCGGAAACTAAAAAGGATGAAATAGTTTCTTATGATAAACAAAGTGATGAACTTAAAAGGAAATTAGCCAAAAATAATGAGGCTAAAATGATGATTTATAATGCTTTGCCTAAAAAGGAATTTGAAAGAATTTTTATGTGTAATACGGCAAAAGACATTTGGAAAACTTTGTTAGTCACTCACCAAGGTAATAACCAAGTCAAAGAGAACAAGATAGATCTTCTTGTTCAACAATATGAACAATTCTCCATTTCGGAGGATGAGTCAATAGATAATGCTTTTGCTAGATTTAATACTATTATCACTAGTCTTAAAGCTCTTGATGAAGGTTATTCTAGTAAGAACTATGTTAGGAAGTTTCTTAGAGCTCTACATCCCAAATGGAGAGCAAAGGTCACCGCCATAGAAGAGTCAAAGGACTTGGCGGCATTGTCACTCGATGAACTTATAGGAAACTTGAAAGTTCACGAGAGGATAATTAAGAAAGACTCCGAATTAGTCAAAGGCAAAGGCAAGAGAGTTAGATCTCTAGCATTGAAAGCCAAGAAGGAGTCTAGTGATGAGGAATGTTCGAGTTCCGATAGTGAAGATGAGGAATATGCACTAGCGGTTAGGGATTTTAAAAAGTTCTTTAGGAGAAGAGGAAGGTTCGTTAGGCAACCTCGTGATGAGAAGAAGACATCACAAAGGAACCATGTTGAAAAGAAAGGGACAAGTGATAGGAAATGCTTTAGATGCGGAGATCCTAATCATCTCATAGGAGAGTGTCCCAAGCCACCGACATTCAACAACCAACGAGCTCTCATAGGAGGCGCCTGGAGTGATAGCGGTGATGATGAAGAAAAGAAGCCCAAGGACGAAACGTGTTTAATGGCTCATGCT
Source organism: Artemisia tridentata subsp. tridentata (assembly GCA_021014915.2). Classification (NCBI taxonomy): domain Eukaryota; kingdom Viridiplantae; phylum Streptophyta; class Magnoliopsida; order Asterales; family Asteraceae; genus Artemisia; species Artemisia tridentata. The sequence goes on from CP139502.1 coordinate 209,955,987, forward strand.
TCAAATGAGGTATGTTACAACTATCCTGACTTCATAGATGATAATTCGTCAATAGATGATAACAAACTAAATGACGAACATAATAATCTATGCAAAATTGTCTCAAAAATGTTAAGTAGAAACAAATTACTAAAATCAAAATTGCATGAACTAGAAGTGAAAATGTTAGAGCTAAAGAGTCAAGTCAAAGAACTTGAAAGATGTAAACTAGTAGACATAGGATGTGAGTCATGCATGAATCTTAAAGTAGAAAATGAAAAACTCAAGGAAAACATAATTAGAATTACTAGCCTTGAAAAGAAAACAGAAAATGCCCTGACAGATAAAACTAATCAAGCAGAATCTGTTAAAATCTCAAACTCTGTCAAAAGTCCAGACGGCACCACTAAAGGTACCGATGGCTCCATTAAAGTTAATGGAACCGTGGTACCGTCCGACTCTGGAGACAGAACTGAGTCAAATTTCAAAAACAAATCAAGTCCTAAACCAACTCACATCGTTGTTAATGGTACAAAAGTCTCTATTGCTAGTATAGAGGAAGTTAAACGATTCTACAAACCTATGTCAAAACCCAAACCTAGATTTGTAAAATCCGATGCTAAGTCTAAGACTCCTCCACCTAGAAAAACAAACACTCCAAAACCTCGGTCAAGAACTCCTCTACCGAGACGTAACTTTAGAAGACAAAGCTTTCCAAGTGACTATCCCGTAACTTGGAATGACCGTCAACTACAAAGTTACTTGCTATGGGAAATTTGCCCACCATTTCAACATCCTAACCACATGCAAATGATGCATGGGATGTTCAATGCTAACCACTTTGGACCCATGAGATATTGGGGACCAAATGTTTGAATGTTTATCTTATGCAATAGATACGCTTGGGAATCGACTTGGAGCCTGACGAATGGGTAAAGGATAGTGGATGCACCAACCACATGATGGGCAACCGAAGTCTATTCTCATGATACAAGGCATACAACGGAGGTAATGTCACTTTCGGTAGCAAACTTAAGGGCAACATTATTGGCAAAGGTACGATCACTCATAACTCCCTCACTATTAGAAATGTTGAGCATGTAGATAACTTAGGATTTAATTTGCTTAGCATTAGTCAAATGGTAGATAATAAGTGTAGAGTTATATTCTCTGAAGAGGGTAGTGAAATCATTAAGGATGGTAAAACCATAGGAAAAGGAGTTAGGAGAAATGGCCTATTTGTCATGAAAATAGGAAATAAGCCTCAGGATAAGATATGCTTAGCAACCATAGATGATAACTCCACTCTATGGCATAGGAGATTAGGTCATGCCAATATGCGTTTAATACAATCATTGGCATCTAAGGAACTAGTTAGAGATCTACCTAAGATTAAGTTTGATCAACACTTTTGTGACGCTTGTAAAGTAGGAAAACAAGCCCATTCTAGTCACAAAGCTAAGAATATAGTCTCAACCTCTAGATGCCTAGAACTCCTTCATATGGACTTATTCGGTCCATCCGCCGTACGGAGCTACGGAGGAAACTACTACACCTTAGTAATAGTTGATGACTACTCTAGGTACACTTGGACTAGATTTCTTAAGAATAAGACTCAAGCCTTTGAGGAATTCGAGGTTTTTAGTAAGAAAGTCCAAAATCAACTAGGATGTACAATAGTTTCCATTAGGACGGATCATGGTCGGGAATTTGATAATGAAGTGCAGTTTGGAGTATATTGTGATGCTAATGGTATTACTCACAATTTCTCAGCTCCACGCACTCCACAATCAAATGGGGTAGTAGAGCGGAAAAATCGTACTCTACAAGAAATGAGTAGAACGATGTTGAATGAACAATTAATTCCGCAAAAGTTTTGGTGTAATGCGGTGGACACCTCAACTTACATACTTAATAGGATTTTAATTAGGCCTATCTTAGGAAAAACCCCATATGAAATCATGAAAGGTAGAAAACCTACTCTTGATTACTTTAGAGTGTTTGGAAGCAAGTGCTTCATACTAAACACTAAAGATTACCTCACCAAGTTTGACCCAAAGTCTTACGAAGGTGTCTTCCTAGGATACTCCCAAAATAGTAAAGCTTACATTGTCCTAAATAAGGAAACAATGAAAGTCGAAGAGTCACTCAACGTGACATTCGATGAAAGCCCTCCTCCAACTAAGACATCACCCTTGGTGGATGATGACTTAGATGAGGAACAAGCCATTGAGGTTAATGGCAAGAAAACCTTAGATGATGACATTGAGGATGAAATAGTTGAAGTTGACGAAATTGTCAATGTTAAGGAATCCAAGAACCATCCTATTGAAAATGTCATAGGAAACCTAAACCAAAGAACCCTTAGGTCACAAGCACAAAACAAAAGTAATTTCTTTTGTTTTATATCTACTGTAGAACCTAAGAATGTTGGTGAAGCGATTAAGGATGAAAGTTGGACACTTGCCATGCAAGAAGAACTTAATCAATTCACCGCCAACCAAGTTTGGGAGTTAGTACCTCCTCCTAGGAATCAAACCATCATAGGAACTAAGTGGGTGTTTAGGAATAAACTCGACGAAAATGGCGTCGTGACTAGGAATAAGGCAAGGTTGGTAGCACAAGGCTATAACCAACAAGAAGGAATAGATTATGATGAAACCTATGCACCTGTAGCTAGATTAGAATCCATTAGAATACTCCTTGCCTATGCGTGTGCCTTAGACTTTAAATTGTACCAAATGGATGTGAAAAGTGCATTCCTTAATGGTTATATCAATGAGGAGGTATATGTTGCTCAACCTCCGGGAGTCGTTGATTTTGAATATCCGAATCATGTTTATAAACTCAAGAAAGCACTCTATGGTCTTAAGCAAGCTCCCAAAGCTTGGTATGATAGACTGAAAGCATTCTTGATTGAACATGAATATACCATGGAAGTGGTAGATAACACGCTTTTCACAAAGAAACGAGATTCACATCTCATCATTGTTCAAATATATGTTGATGACATTATATTTGGCTTAACTTGTCCAGAACTGTGCAATGATTTCTCTAAAATCATGCATGACGAGTTTGAGATGAGCATGATGGGCGAATTAAATTTCTTCCTTGGTCTACAAATTAAGCAAATGGAAGATGGTATCTTCTTTAATCAATCTAAGTATAGTAAGGAAATGCTTAAGAAGTTTAGTTTAGAAGAGTCTAAGCCCATGAAAACTCCCATGTCCACGGAAATAAAACTCACGAAAGATGAAGAAGGTGAGTCCGTGGATAACACTAAGTATAGAGGTATGATAGGTAGTTTACTATACCTCACGGCAAGTAGGCCCGACATCATGTTTAGTGTCTGCCTTTGTGCTCGCTTCCAAGAGGATCCCAAAACCTCTCACCTTGAAGCGGTTAAGCGTATCTTCCGATACATTAAAGGCACTATACACTTGGGATTATTTTATCCCAAGGGGACCGGTATAGAAACCGTTGTCTATGCCGAATCTGATCATGCGGGAGATTACGTGGATCGAAAAAGCAGTAGTGGAGTTTGTACCTTCATGGGTTGTTGTCTAACTTCTTGGTTCTCCAAGAAACAAACGGCTCTTGCTATCTCCACTACCGAAGCCGAGTACATAAGCGCCGGAAAGGCATGTCAGCAAGCACTATGGATGAAACAAGCCCTTAACGACTATAGCATATACTTAGATGATATTCCCATTATGTGCGATAATAAAGGTGCTATTGACTTGAGCAAAAACCCTGTCCAACACTCCTGTACTAAACACATTGAAATTCGCCACCACTTCCTTCGCGATAATGTTCAGAAAGGAAACATTTCCATTGAGAAAGTTCCTTCTCAAGACAACATCGATGACATACTAACCAAACCTCTCAAACGAGAATCCTTTAACTACCTCCGTCTAGGTCTAGGAATGATGGAACATATTCCATAAATCTCATGACTCTTGAAGTCATCCCGTGTATCTCGTCTAGTCAAGTTTAGGAACCCCTAGTCATAAGAATTTGTTAGGTACAAATTCTTTCCTTGTGTCATAAGATCTCACTAAAACAGCGAGACTTAGTCGTCAAAAATCAAAATGGGACAGAAAACAGTCCCAGCAGATCACGGCTCCACTAAATGTGGCACGACACCGTTAAATTTAACGGTACCGTGGAACCGTGCATCTGGAACATTTCGTATTTCAGTCCCCTTTTCCCACATTACTCATTCAAAACCCTCACAACCTCAGCAATTGCTGTCATAACCTAACCTCACAACCCAAAACTCAATTACACCTCTTCAAGATCATATTCAAGACATTGATTTCAAGATCCTCAATCATTTTACCCTTTTCAACATAATTTGTAAGCTTTTCTCATTCTAATTTATTTTTAATTTTGAGTCTAGGGTTTGTTCATTGATGAAAATTGAATTGGGGATTTTCACCTTTTTATAGGAATGTTTCAAAATTAGAAGTCATCAACACTAAAACACCCCAATTCCATCAATTTTAAAATCTCACAAAATTAGGATCATGAAATTATTCCTTTTCATGCATTGTTGATGCAAACTAAAAACACTTTCTCATGTATTCATGATCTCACAAATATTATTCGAATTACATAATCAATATGTACTCTTCGACATATTTGTTTGAGCTAAAGTGAAATCAGGAGTGTTTGGGTAATCTCATTATTTTTCTTTTGAGTCGAGATTACCGCACCTCTACATAGTCTGCATATAGGCACACACTAGGCACGTGTTGTATGCAACTAGTTTTTATTCTGAATTTCTTTTTAAATTTTCTTATAGGACACAAAAATGTCTTATGAATATGATTTTGATCATCTCCTAACTGATACCTATACACCCGAAATCTCACGTGAACCTACTACACCCGGTAACGACATTTGTGCCTATGTCAATCTTGAAACCCGTCGGTTTCATGAAGGCCGTGTCATTGATCCATCCCTAGTTTATCACCGGGATATCAACACTTCCTTTAGAGCTATAGGATTCGATTGTCTACTCCACATTAACGAGTACATTTGTCCTCGCTTTGTGTTGGAGTTCTTCCGACAAGTTGAACTCGTACGTAACGAGGATCAATCCTTGTCACTTTGGTTTTGGGTCAAAAACTTCAAATACGTTCTAACTCTTGAGCAATTTGCTCAAATCCTTAGTATACCCAATCATGGGCAATGTGCCTATACTGAAGATTGGTGTCTTGAGTCTCTCTTTCACTATCGTGAGGAGAATAGTCCGTATTGTTCGTACATACCCTCTCCAACCGAACTAACCAAAATCATCCGTACTAACCCTCACCCACATCCAACGAAAATTCGTTTGGAAGAAGTGCGTCATGAACTACTTTCTTGGGCAGTCATCCTGCGAGAAAATGTTCTAAGTCTCACAGGAAATCGTGAGCAACTCCCGGCGTGTTGTGCTCATATGATTTACTGTCTCTTAACCCAACAACCTTACAATCTTGCTTACTTCTTCGCTAAGCGAATTGTACATCTCAATGGTAACAAGAATAAATTGATACCTTATGGGATGTTCCTAACCCGTCTCTATCATCACCTCATAACCTTTCACCCTTACCTTCATGGTCCTCAATACTCCCTATTCACACCTGTCATGAAACCCATAACCGAGTCATATGTCTCAACCATTCTCACTTCCGAACTCACCACCCACTATGCACCCTTTGATGATCCTATTCATGAGAATGAGACAAATACTCAAGACGAGAGTGTGACAAGAAGGGGGAATGCTCAAGTCATAAGTAGTTAGGGAGAGATTTATATCTCTCACTAGGGTTTATTACTAATAGATAATATTAGGAATTAATGCTCAAATTATCTTGCATGATTACATAAATGTTCTATTTGACATTTGGATGATACCTTATCTTGTTCTTTGTGCTTGCATGCTTATGATTCTTTAAGTATAATGCATGATCATCTTTATGTGCTAGATGTAGCATTGTATGGATATATTAGGAAAATAAGTACCTAGTGAGTTGAGGCACTCTCATTTCCAGGAATTAGTTCCCCTAGAAAATTCCCCCTAGCTGCCCAAAACTAGCCTGCAAGGAAAAGTTCGTGCCAACAGTGTCACGGCACCACTAAATAGGGACTGCACCGTTAAATTTAACGGTACCGTAGGGTATTTAACGGAACCGTGACCCTGTATAACGGATTTTTCCTAATGCTCCTATTTCCCTATCACCCTAACCTCAAACCTGCAAACCTTGCACCCTCACATTCACCCTAGGATTCCCTTTCTACACCATAGGATCAACTTTAATTCAAATTTCACCCAACTTGCCTATATAAGGACTCACCCTTGCAAGCTTATCTTGCACTTCACCTTCAACCTCACATCACACAAACACCATGTCCTCCACACATGGTTCAACCTCTCAAATCTCCAAGAAACCTAGGATAACCGTAAAACCACCCTCAAAACCACTCTTTGTGGATCTTACAAGAGATGATGAAGCTATGACACCACCTTCCCAAGCTACTCCATACTCACCATCACCACCTTATGCACCATCTAAAACATCATCTACCTATACAACATCTTCATCACCCTATTACACCACATCATCAATGGAATACACACCATCTCCCTTCACCCCATTGGACAATGCCGTGCCAATTTCACCTCCAACAACCCTACCACAATCACCAACTCCTATCATGACACAACCCAACCAACCACATCCCTTGGAGTTACATAATGCTAATTGCCTATGTTGTCTCCACAACCGTAATCTCATCTACTTCTTAAGAGACGAGATTCACTTCATGTTCTACTTTATAGAACATCTCTTGACACCTCCACCACCTCAAATGGGGCCCCAATATCCACCACCTCCTAACCAAAACAACTAAACACTTGCTTGTTTAGTCTTCCACAATAAACTCTTAGGACCCCTCTTGGAAATGAAGCTTGTCTCTAGTCATTAGGAATTTAGGCTTCTTGTTATCTTTCTTAGTTCTTTCTATGTAGTCATACATTACTATGACACTTACTTGTTTTATGAATGAATGCTTATATGTGGAGGTTTTTCTTTTTAAGGGATTGCTTATTTGTCACAAATGTGCTACTTGTTAGATATTGTACATTTGTCGTCTAACTTTGTTTTGTAGCACGATCCATTGCTTGATTCCTTTGTGTTCTCCAAATGAGGGGGAGTACACATCAAGGGGGAGCCTTAACCACCTTTTTGATTTGACAAAAAGGGGGAGAAATGGGAGTAAACTTATTAAAAACTTGTTAAAATTAATTTTAACCTAAAATGAGTTTATATTTTGTCATCATCAAAAAGGGGGAGATTGTTGTTGCAAATAATGTTCTACAAACGTTATTTATATCTTTCGATTACTTCACGTTTTGAGGATGACAAAATGTGAACTCACGTTACGTTAAAATTAACGTTAACAAGTTTTTAATCGGAAGATCCCGTTTCTACGCAAATCACTCTTGAACAAAGTTACAACTTGGACTAGTGATCAAAGAAGTGAATTCATGTTTTGAAAATTCACATTTTAAATGGGACAAAACATTTTTTCAAAAATACACATGACAAATTATTTTTGAAATATTAAGAAATGTTTTAATGGAAAAATAAGTTTGAAAATCACAACAGCTATTTTCCCCCCCAAAATCAGCTCCAACCTTCCCCAAATAAGTTTTCACCAGAAAAGACAAAATTTGGAGCGTCCTAGTCTACCACGGCTCCACGGTACCGTTAAATTTAACGGAGCCGTGGGTCATTTAGTGGAGCCGTCCGTACCATTTTGAATTGTAACGTTCAGATTTTCTTTGCCTATAAATACCCACCTCTTTCACAGTTTTAGGCACCCTTCACACACAGAAAAATCCCTTAACTAAATCCTCTCACACCTTTCACCTCTAAGGGTCAATTAGATTAGTTTTTCTTTGTTTCAAGAGTGATCCAATCATCCTTCAAGTGATCCTCTTCATACCTCTTCACTAGCAAGAGAAGAACACAAGTATCCAAGTTGATACAAGGTGTTGTCATCCCTCTTCATTGGCAAGAGAAGAACTCAAGTAATCAAGAAGATACTAGAGTTATAGTTGATAGGTTCTTGTAACATTTGTTACAACCTTGTTGTGTCTTCGAATACATCAAGTTTATTTTCTTTTTGTGAGTGAGAGTGAAGATCAAGTGTGATCTATAGAGATAGTGAACATCTCTTGAAGCCATTGGGCTTGTGTGATTGATCAAGAAGATCAAGGGTCATTAGGTTAGTGTTAGTTGAGTAGAGTGAAGTGAGTGTTGATCATTGTGATCGTGTTGAGATCTTGGTGATCTCTTGAAGCCATTGGGCTTGTGTGTTTGGTCACGTGGACCTTGGTAGATTGGTGCTAGCTAAGATTAGCACTCGACATCTAGCTTAGTGTCGGAAATAGGATAAGCGACGTGTACGGTTTTCTCCGCCTTAAGGGAGGTTGTTGACATAGTGCTTGAAACTCTCGAGTGTGGTACTCGGGGAGTGGAGTAGGGCGAAGAAGAGCTTCGTAGCCGAACCACTATAAATCCTCTGTCTCGGTTTGATCTTTCCAACTCTACTCTTTACTTTTATTTGTTATTATTACGTAGCTTAGTTTATAGTTCATATTGGTGTTGTTTGATTACACATAGAGTTCGAATTAATGTTTCCAAGAGCATACTTTTAAAACAAGATTTTTAAAAGAAGTTTTTAAACCGGTAAACTATTCAACCCCCCTTCTAGTTTCCCACAAGCAGTATTAACTGATCTAGTAGTGTTAGCTAATATTGTTGTTTTAGAAACATTTTGCTTGGCAGCATTAACTGATACTTACCCAGATTTCGTTAACACTGCTCTTGGAACCATATTTCTTTTAGCATTGGGGTGAGTATTTTTAAAAAGCTTTGGTGATTCACTCTCTGAGTATAGTTCCAAACAGGTTTTTGATAGTATTGACAATCATACTGCATGTGTTCAAAACTACCACAGAAATAACAAGCCTTATTAAACATCTCAAACTGACTACCTAATCTTTGAGACATCATTCCATTCCGATTCCTTTGGTTACCTCTAGGCCTGTTAGTGTGCACCTTAGGTTGCTCAACTTGATTGACAGTGTTCCTGGTATTTTGTTCTTGTGAAGTAGGTTTTACAAACTTTATCTTTTCAACACTAGGTTTAACTATTTTTTTTTCAACCTTAGGTTGAGGGACTTTGTTGGGTACGCTTCTCGTACCAAAATGTGACAACATATGTATGATTACATTAGTTATCTTATTTGCCACAAACACATGGACTAGAACCCTCAATATTGTAAAGTCATGTGTTTTGGCTCTATAAATACACCTCCTAGACTTCACTAGGAGGGTTGAAGCTTGTGTGTAATTTTCACTTTTCTTATTATCAATAAACATCCAGGTTTTCCATCTCTCTCACTCTAACTTTCCCTCTCTAACCTTCACCATGGAGATGATGATCTTTCATCATCCAAGGCCTTCCGATTCACAATATGTCAACCAAAACACGATCCAACAATTGGTATCAGAGCCAGGTTTTAGTTTTGGTTGATTTGCGTGATTTCTTCTTGTCAAATTCGTATTTTTGTGTGGATCTAAACTGTTTTTGAATCTGTTGCATTACTGCTGTTACGGGTCAATAATTTCTTGTCGAATAGTATAATCTACAGTTTCTCAACAGTTGGATTCAACTTTATCACTTTTCCCTTTGAATGTATCTGGTCTATTTTTAAGTCTATATTCATCTTCATCATTTTTTTTTCCTTTCGACTGAGTTGATATCATTATGTGAAGATTCATGGTTATATTGGTTAGTTTATAAAGTGGTCAAATCAGGGTAGCAAAAAGGCGGACAAAAAAGATAGTCGGAAAATTTTGGCCGGAATCTCGCCGGAATTCATGGTCAAAAAGTCAAAACCCTTTTTTATCGCTATTGCTTGTAAAGCAATTCTGATAAACCCTCTTCTATCTGAGTTCAAAGTGCGATAAACCCTCTTCTATCTGAGTTCGATTTCTTGTACAAGAAATTCGATAATTTTATCGCTATTGCGTTTTTATCGCTGTTGCGTTTTTATCGCATATGTGTTTTATCGCAGTTGGGACAAGACCACTTATCGCAGTTGGGACAAGACCGTTTTATCGCAGTTGGGACAAGACCATTTTATCGCAGTTGGGACAAGACCACTCATCGCAGTTGCTCGGGTCAATCGGTCAAATGGTCAACGGTCAAAGTCAATGATAAAATTCAATTTTATCGTTAATGGAAAAAAGAATAATAGAATGAAGATGAAGCAGATTCAGACCACTAGACGAACCAATGTCACCAATCGGACTAATAATTAACAACACTTACCAACATCAAATAAACTATAATCCTATATCCCATAAACTCTGATAACTCATCAAACACACTACAACAACACTACATCAGCCTACATAACCACACAACTCGTTACTACAAATTAAATAAATTTTAACGAGATCTCAGTCTCTCCCATTCGTGAAGAACAATAACATTCAAGATCTTACAAGATGATCACACGAAAGGAATTAAACCATCATCGATCTTATGGAAGCTCAGCTTCTATAACTATCCGAAACAAAAAAAGAAATAAGAAAGATAACAATTATGTCACTTCCTTTTTTTTCTCGTTTCGTTCAACAAAAGACATAACACAAAATGAGCAAAAAACCTACCCGAGACCTTAGCTAAAGATCTTGAAGTCGTATAAACGAGTTCTTGATTAGAGTTGAGCATCAAAGAAGAAAACGTTAAGGTTCGGTTGTGTTGTCTTTGTGGCTTGGTGGTTCAAGTTGCTATGCGTTCCATCACATACAATGAATCTGAGATATGAAGGGTTCATTGGTGTGGATAAGATAAGCGGCGGTGATAGTTTTTGAGATTAGAGTTTGAGTTATTTGTGTGATGTGGTAGGTTGTATCTGCGTTTGAGGAGATAAGAAAGAGAGAGGCGGATTATAAGTATTATTTAGGGTTTAGTATCATTTGAGTTAAACATGGTATTAATACCGTGTGTTTAGGGTTGGTGTTGGGCCCGGATGTGGACTGGATCAGGTGGTATGAATTTGATTTTTGGGCTGAAATGGACTGGGCTAATGATAATGGAATTAAAGTAGCACATTTTTTCTATTATTATATGACAACCGAATGTTTATTATCAAATGTAATTTTTATTACATGGTGTTAATTATGTGGGATATAATTTGGCAAATGGTGTGATATTTTTTTTGTGTTACAAATTTTTCACTGGGGATACGTTTTTGACAAGATCAGGATAAAACCATTATCATAGTTCACTTAAACCGTCAAAAGGCTAGTGTTGGGTATTGAACCGCAAGATGTGACTACAGGGTTAATTCTTTATTAGTTATTTGAGGTTGAAGTGGGATATCACGGGTGCGTGTACTTAGTATCTTGAAGATATCGGGGTTGGTTGGATGCATGATTCTTCGAGATCCTTGTTCGAGCTTATAACCTTCAAAATGATTAAGACTTGAGTTATCTCGTTATACCTGATGTAAGGAGTTACGTTGTTGTGCTCACAGTTAATAGCCATCACTTTAAAGGAGTTACGTTGTAGTGCTCAAGTGTCACACAAAGATGTGGATAATTCAAGATGAGTTCATATACAGAAAAGGATGGTTGGATGGGTATATGAAACGACCTATGCTTTAAGGAGTTACATTCTAGTGCTTAGTATAGGTTCTTAGTCAGACAATAGTGCAAGCTTAAGTCACAAGTTCGGGTTATTTTACTTCAGTCTCAAGTTTGTAATACTGGGTTTTCTCCATCAGTGGTCACTACAAAAAGCCGTCAGAATGATAATGGGGTCGGTAAAGGGTTAGATGAGAAGAGTATAGAAGAGTAGGGATTTTATCAGTAGTTGATTCTCACGGGCTATTTTTGGTACTTCACACATCTTCGACTAATTGGACATACAGGGTTTACGCTGCCTCTGTTTCCATCGTAACCATAGTGTGTATGCTTCCGATTCCGCGAAGACATTGTGGGGGAAGAGAGAGTAGATATGCTTTGACTTTCTTTGACTTTCTTTGCATTTTTTGCGAAAACACTCTTTTTCCAGATGGATCTGCATTCAGGGGGAAGAAATGTGCACATCAGGGACGCATAACTGACTCACATGATCGAGCTTTCAATTTTATTACTACCGGAAGACGTCCGCAGAGATAATCAGTGGTTCAGTCTTGTGATTTTGGTGTACTCGTTTCAACTTTCGCAGGTTGTGATGTGCGAAGTAGCCTACTTATGTGAGAAGATCTTGCTGATTTCTTGCATGTTACCCCCGAACGGGACTTCCGAATTGAGAATAATCGTTACTTAGTAATAGTCAGATTTGCGTGGTGTGGTTTACGATGTCATCTATAAATTCCGCTGCGTACTTACAACCTTCAAAAGTTAGAAGACGTGTTAACTACATCAAAGTTTCGAATCTGCTGTAGGCGGTTGTCAGTTTGGGGGAAGCTGATTCAGAAACTTCACCAATAAGAAGTGTACGAAGAAGCCGTTGAAGACATGCAGCATGAATTGGGGGGAAGTTAATCCAATTCATGTTTATTACATCATTTGACTACAAGTGAAGAAAAGTTCTCAAGCCGAGGTACAAGATATAGACAAAGAGCGTCAACTGTAATCATCCTCAGCACATGAAGAGCTTATGAAGACCTTTCTTTATTTGTATTTTTTACTTGTAGGATATGATGTAAGTAATCCCATATGTTGCCACATTGGGGGAAGATTGTTGGGTACGCTTCTCGCACCAAAATGTGACAACATATGTGTGATTACATTAGTTATCTTATTTGCCACAAACACATGGACTAGAACCGTCAATATTGTAAAGTCATGTGTTTTGGCTCTATAAATACACCTCCTAGACTTCACTAGGAGGGTTAAAGCTTTGTGTTTGTTTTTCACCTTTCTATATTATCAATAATACAAGTTTCCTCATTCACATCATCTGACTCCCAATCTTCAATAATTGGGGCATCAGACCTACTAACTGTCTTAGACTCTTCTACCTTAGTCATTTCAACTACAATCTCCTTAAATTCTTCTAGACCAGTAAAAGAAAAATCCTTTGTTGGAGGCAAAAACTTTTCTGTAATGGGAGGAGGAACCTCATTATAACATAAACCTGTTTTGCATTTGTTAACAATTTGACACTATTAATTTGTTAACACTTTCAGATACATGTTCATGCCTATTAACTGTAAGCTGAATACTTTCTTCTTCCGTCTGAACTACATCTTTTTCCTTTTGAGCTACTTCAATTCTTCTTCTAAGCGCTTTAATAAGTTCATCTCTTACATAACTCTTTAAAATATTAATCTTTTCTATATACTCAGACTCATTTGTTTTAAAGAATTCAAGTCTTTTCTCCACTAACTCTAATCCTGATTTATACCCAAAACACTGCAATTCAGACTTTCTTAAATCTTCTATCAGTTTATTATTCTAAGCTTTAAGTGACTCAGCATTATCTAAACAAGATTTATAAGAACAACCAGAATCATTAGATACCTCAGAGTCAAAACTTGAAGATGAAGATGAGTAAGTTTACATATGTTGTTTGTTTGCTCGTGTTTGGTTTTTCGGAAATGACACGGTTACTTATTGCATTGCAAAGTAAATTAGTTGTATATTTCGGATGAAACATCCAAGTTGTCAATCTTACTTAGTTGTGTATTTTATGCATTTTTTAGACATATTAGTTAAATGTTTGGAACACGACCATTGGACAAGAAGACTCAATATGGCATCTTCAACACAAGTGTGAGTTATGAACCGATGCATATTATTTTCGTTTTGAGAGGACGTCATTATTTTCATAACAACCGAGTGTGATTGAGTATGTAGATTTAATGTAACACCCGAACCCGACCTTGGTCAAGATGGCACATTATGGTGTCTATCAGAACATACAAAATAAACGCAAGAGGAAGACTTCATAAATAAAGTAAAGTCGAGAACATCATGACTTACAAATTACAAGCTCCCAATAAGACTAAACGAATATCAAATGAAACGGTATGAAATATCCAAACAATGGGGAATCTAAACAAGGTAGGTCTTCTAACTCCTACTCTCATCACTCTTGCCCAACATCCAGCTTATTACTTGCCGCATGGAAAAGAAAAGCGGCCGAGCTTAAAAAGCTTAGTGAACAGATATATATATACAAAGCAGATAGGTAACAAGCATAAGTAAACGAAGATGGATCATACGAATCAAACACAGATATCATAAGTCAGATAATCATAATGAATCAAAGAGTCAAATAAGAACGGCAACAAACGCGTCTAAACGAGACACTCGAATAGACCAAAGAATCACATAGGATAGCCACGAGCCAGTCTAAACAAGACACTCGAATAGACCACATAATCACATCATCCAACAAATCATAATGTACAAGGAGGGGAGACTCTCAAGTACCAGAAGTGAGAGGGGTGCACGGCACGCACAAGCCAATCACTAAGTCACATCATAATCACACCAATAACACCAATCACACCAAACGTATACCTAGGATGCATCCATACGCACTCTGCAAAAATAAATCATATATGTACCTTGTACTAGACAAGTATACACACATATCATAATGGCCAATGTGCACAAAGAACATAACAGAACAGAAGGGGACACCGTGGATCAATCACACCTCCACAGAAAGTGTCATGCCATTGGTGCCTCAATGACATGGCCATGGTACCTCTATGGCTAGTTAGCTCGGGCAACAGAACAGAACAAATCACAACATATCATATCAGGTCATCATATCATATCCAAACAGAACATTTTAAACAGAACTGAATCATATCATAGCAATGAATATCATAGCGAATAGATAGCAAGCCAAAGGATCATATCAATGGAATCATATCATAGGTTCATATTAAACGGACCATATCATAGCAAAAGAATCAAAGTCAAGGATCGGAAAGTCATAAGAGAACAAAACCCTTACTGAGAAAGGGTAGAATATCTGTACCTTATGCAAAGCAAATCAACAAAATATGAAAGCACTTGGAAATGTGAACTACTCCTTCTTCACAGAACCTATACAAATTAATAATCACTTATTACTTATAAGCTCAATTATTAATTTATTGCGTATAGTTATCCAGATTCCATATTTAGGGTTTCTTTCTATTTTTAGAAACTTTCCATTTTTAGTAACTTCCTTTTTATAGTAACTTTCTACTTTTAGTAACTTTCTATTTTTAGTAACTTTCTATTTTTAGTAACTTGCCATATTTAAAAGTTTCCATATTTAGTAAGTTTCCTGATTTAGTAAGTTTCCCGATTAATAACTTTTATGGTTATAAATGACAATTAAGTAAACTTAAGGACTTATTATGACCAATATTATAGTTTAGGGTTTAATAAGACGACTTATAATAGTTTGGGGTTTAAAATGTCATTTTATCAAAGTTCAGGGTCCAAAATGTAAATTACATAATTATATGACCATTTCTTATGATTATAGATTTTATGCATTCAATAACACACCCATGCAAATCAAACTTATTTTGTGTATTAAAAACCCTATCTCGACATTAAAACAACCCAAAACCCTATTGTGCACTAACCATTATGCGACCCATCTACAACCAATTAACCGAGTACTCAACACATAGACACACCCACTTATATACTCCTACACGACCACACTCTTTCTATTAAAACCAAACTAAAACTCAACACTTTTCCCCTTTTCGTTAGCCCTTTTTATACGCGCCCAAAACCACACAACCAACACATTTTCGAACCACAATACTTACCACATTCGTCCAATGTTTCCTTGTGTTTAAACTCTTAGACTCGACATCATTTCCAAACATACACGACACACTATTCCCATGCACATGTATAAACTAAATAACGACACCTTGAACAATATATATAAGCTCATAAAAATTATCCCCAGTCGACCCATGTTCTCATTTTTAAATCCTATAATTCGATACTAATAATCACACACACGACACTCCCTTTTTGACCTCATTAAATACGCCTCACATGCATTCAATATTACCATCTCTAATACGTACCACTCCAGGTTCACAGCCCCCTCATTCGACCTATTATAATTTATATCTTTTCATGTGATATATCCAGGTTTTTTTAATACACCCAACACATGTCATGCACCCCCTTTAAACACACAAACACAGCCCATTCAACACACACACGACATACCTTTTAATCAAATAAAATAATGAACCAAACCAATCTTAACTTCCCTTATTTCAACCTCATTTTAACTCGACACAAGCATGCATTTTCTTTCTTCATGTTCCAGGTTCTAACACATATAATCCTATGTCGACATTCACATGCAAACACCATACTAACCATGAAATCCCAAAACCAAACAGACCCTA
This sequence comes from Artemisia tridentata subsp. tridentata, assembly GCA_021014915.2. Classification (NCBI taxonomy): domain Eukaryota; kingdom Viridiplantae; phylum Streptophyta; class Magnoliopsida; order Asterales; family Asteraceae; genus Artemisia; species Artemisia tridentata. The sequence continues at coordinate 209,972,440 of CP139502.1, forward strand.
GCTTACTCCTTCCTTCGACTTTATTTAACACAACCCAAACCAAGCATGCAAAATTCCATTTTACAAACGTATAGGACCAGGTTTTTACATTACACAACACATATAATACGCTCTTTTATCGAGACCAAGAATACCCCTCGTTATTCCTTATCACGCCCCACATCAAAACACAACATCCTTATCTGATTTCACATGCACACAAGCACAGGTTTTCTGCCTTAAATGATCATGTACACAACACATAATATATGACCCTTTTTAATGAGATACATATCGCCCATGTACATGTTCCAAAAGACCAGAATATAAACCATTATCTATACATATTTGAACAGCAGATCAATACTTAATATCGACATATATAAGTCCTACCATTCCATGATTTTATGTTGCGTTAAAGGTGTCCTTTTACTCGTATAATAGACATAAAACAAATGTGCTTATTTCAGATTCTAATGGCCATTTAAAATTTGCATATCGACATACATATACACCCTTATTCATGCGACCATTTACCAGGTTTTATAGTATATATTAGTGATCGAATCAATGTTTCAAGGCCAGATTATAAACTCATATGTACCTTGATTAGAACAGCAGATTAGAATTATATATCGACACCTATGTATATTTCATGATTTCATGTAATAGATTTCCAGATTTTAGATGGTATCTTAGTGATCGAAACATGTTCAAAACCAGATTTCACAAGCCCTTTTTACACACTGATTCTAATAACCATTAAAACACAATATCGACACACACATATAGCATTATTTCATGCAACCAACTCATCATTTTATGTGTCTTCTAATGTTTTATTCTTATATACTTTCACATGAACATGTCGAGAGGAAAGAAAAAAAAAACTAGTCGAAGATAGGTGATACCTTTGGGGTCGATTAGAAGAGAGAAACAAGAACCAAAAAGGACAATAATTTAGGAACCCTATTCGAACAAACCACAGCCCCTTTCGAACCTGCTATACCCACGATCAACACCACCTTGTTATGCCCTTCTAACCTCCACGTTATCACCCTTGCACCACTCAATTTGGATCAATAATAAGCAGCCGTCACTTGTGTTTCATCTAGGGTTTTGGTGTGTTTTTGAAATGAGATTATCGGTTGTTATGGGAAGTAGATAAAGGGGAGGATGGGGCTGAAATTCTGGCCGAGTAAGGTGGGAGGTCAAATGACCAATCTCAATTTCAAATTTTTATAATTCTAGACCTTTTTCACATTAAATGTCGTGTACAACTTTTAAAAGAAATTTGGCCCTTATGTATATACTTTAACATGTGATATATACTTAGTATAACATATGTATGTCAACTTTTATAAATACTTAAGTTATAGTTTTAGTATTTTGTAGTTCTAGTCATTCAGGTCGTATTCGTTTCAAAGTTCAAATTAGCCAAAGTTCAAATTAGCCACGGATTTAGAATCAATACTTTTAGGTTATTATAGTTCTTCCCCTCTAAAAAGAAAAATTTCGTCCTCGAATTTTGAAGCATGAAAATCAAACGAATACGTACCAAATCACGAAAAGAATTGCGGATAGCTAGCTCCTATTGATTCTTCGGTCTCCCAAGTAGCCTCGCTCTCGGGATGATTCTTCCAAAGAACCTTAACGATCAGAATTGTTTTATTTCTCATGACCCGATCCTGATGCTCCAAAATAGCCTCAGGCTTTTCAAAAAAAGACAAATCTTAACGAATCTGATCCAACAAAAAATATATGAAGCGGATGATAGTTGTAACCCTTCAAGATATCCTATGATCCCCCATAAGTTTAAGTTATACTCTATCTTACGTCGTAACTAAGCAACCTATCCGTACCAGATCAAATCAACCTCACTCTCAGGTGGTTTCGAAATCAAACATTTCCAACGGAATAAATTAGCAGAACGGATCTTATCATAAAAGTAATGGAATGATTCTAACATTTTTGATTAAAAATCACAAGATCTCTTGTAGGAACAAAACGGATAGAGCAAAATCTAATAAGGTAGAGGAATCATTAGTATGTCTAGTAGAAGTGAAGTACACCATCGATTGCGTCAAACACATCATGATCATAACAATCCTCAGAACGAACAAATCAAACCAATATCCCAGAAAACAACATGGAAGGAAAGTACTAAAAGAGAACATAAAATATCCGTACGACAAATCAAAAAAGCAAACAATGTATCATAATAGTAAAAGAGAAGTGAGTATCAAAATGTCCAGAAAAATGGAAATCGAGAAGAGAAATAACTAATCGCGAATTGATCTCCTCACTGAGCTGGTTTGTTGTCCTTGGCACTCATATTGTTGTCGTTGTTACCACCAAACTTGGGACATTCTCTAGCCATATGCCTAGTCGATCCACAAGAGAAACATGCACCCATAGCCATATGACAAGTCCTTCCAGGGTGAGACTTTCCACAAGAATCACAAGCAGTAGCCAAATACCGATCCGTACCACCCCTCTGACTAGATGAACCTGAAGAACGAGGTTGATGATAACCATGATGTTGCTGATCCTGATACTGTTGATCACGTCCCGACCTCGGGCTGTTATAGCCCTGCCTATCATATCCCCGTCTATCATAACCCCGCTGATCATCACCCCACGAATTCTTATCCCTCTGATTGCTTCCCTGAACTGGTCGCACACGATCCCCATCACGATTTCTCGTAACACCCTACCTAGTCCTCTCTTGCATGATCAGAATGTTACGAACCGCGTTAGCCACCTGTCCTACGTCATCAAACTGGATATTCACTATCCCATCTAGAAGATCATTCCGAAGCGCCCACTTGAACTTATTTGCTTGCTCCTCCTGGGTTCCCGCCTTGACTCCCAAGAATCCTGCCAATCGAAGAAACCTCTTCATGAACTCTGTACTAGTCTCCCTCTCAAACTGATAAATAGAATGGTACCCTCTCTCAAACTTCTCATTCTCGGACCTCAGAAAGTACTGAAGGAAGAAAGTGTCACGAAAATCATTCCATGACAAGGCAGAAACAGAGTCATCCCCACCCTTCGCCTGCTTCTAAGCTTTTCACCAGCTGAGGGCATCACCCTCAAACTTATAGCTAGCAAGTCTAGCTTTAAGCACATCATCACAACCCAAAACCTCAAATATCTTTTCCATATGTGCAATCCAATTCTCCGCATCAACCGGAGCATTCTCAAAACTGAAATAACGAGGCTTTTGCTTACAAAACCTCTCCAACCAAGTATGAATGGTCACTGGCGGAGCACCAGCACTAGAACCACCGCTACCACTACCACTGGCCGTATTTCGACGGATCTCAGTCGCTATTTGTTCGGTAAGGCTCGGAATCAGTGCATCTACGGCCCGCTGAACTGCGGCAGCAAATGCAGGGTTGGCACTAAAATCCTCGTTATGAGGAGTGTTCACCATCTGAAAGGTCATAATCTGTAAGATAGGACATGTTTCCTGTCATGTGCCTTGAGCATCCACTTTCAATGACTTCTTGATCTTGTAATTCCACCTGTGGATTGCCCTGCACATAAAGTAAAAAAATCAGTTTCTCTTGGAGATACAAGCCATTACTGACTTAGATATGCCTTGTGCATCAACAAAATCAAATTTCTTTAAAACTATTGATGCACTGTTGTGTTTGGAAACATTGTCTAAAACTTTAATTTTTGGTTTCCAAACCCAACAAGCTGAGGCCTTAACAGCATAAAAATGATTTCCCCAAACAATATAAATTGCTACTTTTGGCTTAGCAGTAGTAACTACTGCTTTTGGCCTAGCAATATTAACAACAGTTTCCTTTTGAATTGGCCTTTTTACAAATAAATGTGCAATTTTTGAAAGTTGTGTCATTGATTTAGCACCATTCACTATTTGTTCTGATTGAGCATTATAAACTGATCTAGCAGTATTAGCTAATATTGTTGTTTTAGAAACATTTTTCTTGGCAGCATTAACTGATACTAACCCAGATTTCATTAACACTGCTCTTGGAACCATATTTCTTTTAGCATTGGGGTGAGTATTTTTAAAAAAGCTTTGGTGATTCACTCTCTGAGTATAGTTCCAAACAGGTTTTTGATAGTAATGACAATCATACTGCAAGTGTTCAAAACTACCACAGAAATAACAAGCCTTATTAAATATCTCAAACTGACTACCTAATCTTTGAGACATCATTCCATTCCAATTCCTTTGGTTACCTCTAGGCCTGTTAGTGTGCACCTTAGATTGCTTAACTTGATTGACAGTGTTCCTGGTATTTTGTTCTTGTGAAGTAGGTTTGACAAACTTTATCTTTGGAACACTAGGTTTAACTATTTTTCTTTCAACCTTAGGTTGAGGGACTTCCTCATTCTCATCATCTGACTCCCAATCTTCAATAATTGCGGCATCAGACCTACTAACTGTCTTAGACTTTTCTACCTTAGTCATTTCAACTACAAGCTCCTTAAATTCTTCTAGGCCAGTAAAAGACAAATCCTTTGTTGGAGGCAAAAACTTTCTTGTAATGGGAGGAGGAACCACATTATAACATAAACCTGTTTTGCATTTGTTAACAATTTGACACTATTAATTTGTTAACACTTTCAGATACATGTTCATGCCTATTAACTGTAAGCTGAATACTTTCTTCTTCCGTCTGAACTACATCTTTTTCTTTTTGAGCTACTTCAATTCTTCTTCTAAGCGCTTTAATAAGTTCATCTCTTACATAAATTTCACTCTTTAAAATATTAATCTTTTCTATATACTCAGACTCATTTGTTTTAAAGAATTCAAGTCTTTTCTCCACTAACTCTAATCCTGATTTATACCCTAAACACTGCAATTCAGACTTTCTTAAATCTTCTATCAGTTTATTATTCTAAGCTTTAAGTGACTCAGCATTATCTAAACAAGATTTATAAGAACAACCAGAATCATTAGATACCTCAGAGTCAGAACTTGAAGATGAAGATGAGTAAGTCATCAAAGCCTAGTTAGGTCCTTCTTCAGCTTGGTCACTCCAATCATAGCCACCTAGACCATCACAAGACACCAAAGCTTTGGAGTTACTTGTTTCCACAGGCACAATTCTCCTTGAGCTTTATCTATTCTTGTAGTCTTGGCTCCTTGGTGTCCTACACTCTCTAGCAAAGTGTCCCCTTTTGTGATAGTTATAGCATTCTATCTTGGACTTCTCAAAGCCAATGTTATCATTCCCATTGACTGTCAGCTTCCTTCCAGTTTTCTTCAAGAATCTCCTAGCTCTCATTATCAACATAGCCATCTGCCATCTTAAATCCATCTTTCTACATCATCTGGATGAATTTGTTCCAGATCCTCATTAATCAGTTGAGGACTATTAGGTTGTGTTAGCATTTAATTTAATGCTACTTAGAAGTGATGGTCATTTTGGAATTTAGAATAAATGTATCAAGTGTAATATGTTGTAAAGTGGGCTTGTAGCATTAGAGTTAGTAGTTCAATGTGTATAAGTGTAGTGCAAATACAAAGCCCACTTTAGGTCCAAGTCAAAGCCCACACATTTCCTATGTGTTGGCTGTGAATCGTATATACACACACACACATCCTTAGTTTTTATGTGCCTTATCTTTAGATAAGAAAAAGAGTGTGTGTGTGTGAGAGAGTAACACCCAAGTCTTGTATTATTTTCTTTCTTGAATATAATCATTTGACTTGAAATTTATACATAAGATCCACATACTACTCTTGTTCTATTATTGTGTTTGTGAGTGTCATCATCTAGTTTGCTTGTGTGTGATAAAGAGGAAGCTCTCGGTGTTCATTCTAAGTGAAGATCGAGGGATTACAGGTTGACCTGCCAAGAAAGCATAAATCACAGCATCACTCAAGTTGTCAACACTTGTTGAGTTAGCAGCAGTCACTTAAGTGCTAGCAGTAGTAACTGCTTCATGGGTACTGCTAGTGTTGTTATTAGCAGAGGACAACATGTGTGTTCCATTCAGATGACAAGCTTCTCAAAAACTTTTGATTCATATCTTCCTAAGAGATCTGTACACTCAAAATCTCTAGTTGACTTATAAAATTTTGAAGTCGATCAAATGTTTGATCTAGCACCTCAGAACCTTGAGCAGAGAAGTTTTCATACAGCTGTTTCAAGAGATTCTTCTTTGTCTTCTTTGTAGCATCATTACCTCCAAACCTCTTTTCAATAGCTTCCATTAGATACATAGCATCTTTAATGGAGTGGAACTTCAACTGATGTTCATTAGGAATTGCCATCATCAAAGTGCTCCATGATTTAACTTCCAATCTTCTTTGAGCTTTTTCCTCAGCAGTTGTAAGAGGCAGTATTGTAATGACACCTTCTGCAGATTTGATTATTTTTGGTGGTTCGTTTCCATTCTCAATGCCATCCCAGAGTTGGAAATCAATCATCTGGATGTACTACTCAATTCGAATTCTCCAGATCTAATACTCACCAGCCTTGAGCATTGGAACCTTTGATGCAACAACCATATGTGCAGAGTCTTGATCTATCTTTGTCAGCAAAAATCTTGTGTGTTTAAACAGATTCTTCTTTGAGTTGATCACATCTTCAAGAACCACAAGCTCTGATACCACTTGTTGATCCCAGTTATGTACTTGATCGAATTCCTTAGCTTGTAAAGATTATGCTAGATAAATCTAACACAACCAATATAGAAACTGTATTGAATTTGCTAAAGTCTATGCGGAATCTAAAATCTAGTATCAAGAAGAATTCTTTTGATGAAACAGTAAACACAATTTAACAAACAAAGCTTCAATATTATTAATAATACGAATACTCAACAGTATTAGGGTTTACAACCTTGAAGCTAATCGACTCTCTATTGATACGTATCTATCTCAATGCCCTAGGACCTCCAATTATAGATTAAGGAGTCCTAGTCGGCTTACAATAACTTTCTATATAAGATAAATCTTTTCTCTATCCTTTCTATACTTATCAAAACATTCTAGACATATCTAACTGTCTCTAACACTTTAGCAGTACTAATAAATCACCAGCAGCACTATTCTTTACTCTGGCAGCATTAACTCTGAAGCAGTTGTAACTTAGTACTAGCAGCACTAAGTTTTCTTCTAGCAGCATTAACTACTTAGTGTATTTTTCCTTGAAGTTCAGCAGCAGTTATAATCTACACTAGCAGTCTTAACCTCCATAAGCAGTCTTAACTTTCTCACCAGTAGTATTAAACACTTAGAGCATTTTCCTTTGAAATACCTGAGCAGTCTTAACTTTATATGAGCAGCATCAACTGAAGAAGCTTTAATTCCCAACAAGATCGTATCACAACCAATCACTTTATTATATTAACATATCCAAGCAACCATAAGGAGTTTAGCCTAACATGGCTTTAATAATCATGCTTACAGTGATTGATTCGTTTGCAATAAGAGACATACTTCCTGAATTAGTTACAATGATTGAGCTACCGTTACTAGTGATCACTATAACAATACCAAGATAGTACTTCAAGGTATTTAGGATTTTTGCTTCACTTGATCACTCCAATTGATGTAATTCGAATGGTAAAGAGTTAGTAGAAATTTTGTAATAGTTGGGATGAGAGGTGTGTTGATTGAGATGGATTGAGGCTCTATTTATAGGTTAACTGTGACTGGTCATATTCTGAAGTAAGCTGCACTTGAGGTCAGATCGGCAGGATTCACTTGCGATACCGGCGGACATGGTCAGTAACACCGGTGGGCTTCAATAGATTTCTTGGCGCCAAAGGGTCATTAGTTGAACTGAAGACCGGCGGACATTATTCTTGAGATCGCCGTACTTTACGATGCTGACTCAGATTGTATAAGACTTATTACACCTCTCGTAACCGCCGTACTTTGATAGAAACGTCGGTGTGCTTCTTTACTTTATTAGACATTTCTTTGCTCTAGCATCAACTTAGCTTAGATGCTTACATTTTATCTTGGTTCTTGAAGTTCTTTGTCGATTGGACCTGAAATGTATTTTTATGCAATTAAGTATCGAAAGTCCATAGAATCTATTAAGCAACTAACAAATAATGCTATATAAAACATGTATAATTCGAGTGTCATCAAATCCCTCCACACTTAGCTATTGCCTGCCCCTAAGCAATGTAAGCGAACAAAAATAGATTTAAGATTTGAGATATTAAACTTGAAGGAGATTTATTTGTTAGTGACAAAGACATTTATATATCAGGCATCAATACATAACTAAATCACCTCACACAGGAATTATTTAGATTCACACAATTTCGCTCAAAAGGGGTGATTATGTGGGAACACTCAATTCCACAGACGTAAATCATAAAACTACCATATATGCTTGTACAAGATACGTAAAAATAACCATTGCGGCGTGAGCACTAGACAAATACATCAAAAGAGGGCAAAAATATGGGTTTATCTGATTAGGAGAATGGAGATAATTTGGATAATTTTTGAGAGATATAAGTAGCAAAAATGTCTAGAATTCAGAGTACCGCTAGCCAATATCACAACTTTTCCTTTACTTTGCTAGGCATATACTTTTTTCTTTCCTTACTTTTCACATTATTTGACTTTTCTTCATTACTTCACTAAACTTTCTTTAACATCTCAGTGACTAGCAAGTAGCAAGGACTTTGCTTAGCAATTCTTTGATTTTCTCTCATAATGGTAGGTTGATAGAGGAGTTTTTTGAGTTTTTAATGGTGATTTCAGCAACGAGGATAGTTGGATGAAATATCATGAGATAGGTTTAAGGTTGATTTGGGTTGTATATCTTGCCTCTTTATCACATATATCTGTCTATAAATTAACCTCACTGCGGTTTAGTAAACGATATACATGCACAAGTTCTAGAGTTAAAATGAATTACCGGCACATTCATATAATATGAAATAGGAAGTGCAAAAGATCATACACTTCATACTAGGCTAAGAATATTCTCACAATTTAGTGGGTTTAAAAAGTGCTAGATATGTATTGACTTGCCTTGCTAGAGCATTTCTTTTTTTACTGAATATTTCTAATATTTATACCTAAAATTTTGAAAATTATGGAACAAGCAATAGTGCAGAGATACGCTCGATTTGACCTATTTATCCCCCCCCCTCCACACTTAAGTTGAACATTGTCCCTAATGTGAAAGACTGATAAAATAAGAAATAGGAAAAATCGAGATGGCTATGCGTAGGAGTTGACATATGAAGTTCCTCTCCTTGCATCCATAACTTATAAAACCTGCAAAAAGTAACATAAAAATGCAAGGAAATATTTTTGGGGTTTTTTTTTTTTTTAATTTTTTTTATCACAACCAAATTGCCTCCACACTTAAATTAAAGTGTGGTGAAAAATAAAAAACTGGAAACCACGGGTTGCCTCCCGAGAAGCGCTTGTTTTTTCTAAGAGTCTCTAGCTAGACTCTTATTTTGTTTCTATTACTTTTTGGGAAAGAAAGGAGTGGTTTCCTCCCTCCTGTCATTGTAACTTTCTTCTTCATGGTATAACTTTAGTCGATGGCCATTTACTATGAACGTTTTGCCATCACGTCCATACAATTCAACGTATTCTGATGGATATCCGTGTATAAACATCGTGATCTTAGCTTTGGTTGTTTGAATTTATATTATCAGTGAAACAGGAGTACTTTATCTCCCTGCTTGAATTCTTTACGGATTCGTAATTTACGATCATGCCAGACTTTGGTTCTTTCTTTGTATAACCGAGAATTTTCGTAAGCATGTAAACGAAATTCGTCTAACTCATGGAGTTGAAACATTCATTTCTCTCCAGCAGCTATTAAATCTGTGTTACAATTCTTGAGTGCCCAATATGCACGATGTTCGATTTCAAATGGCAAATGGCATGTTTTACCATAGATGAGTTTATAAGTGTGGTTCCAGTGGGTGTTTTATATGTTGTTCGGAAAGCCCACAGAGCATCATCTAACTTTCTTGACCATATAGCCGGATTGTCTTTCACGGTTTTTTCAAGAATTATTTTTAGCGCTCTATTTGTGTTTTCTACTTGTCCACTTGTTTGAGGGTGATATGAAGTAGAGAAGCGATGGTTTACACCATATTTCTTCATTGCTTTCTCCATTAGATGATTACAAAGGTGTGTCCCTCTGTCACTAATTAATGCCTTCGGTATTCCGAAATGACAGAATAGTTTCTTCAGGAATGTTAGGACAACTCTTGCATCATTAGTTTGAAGAGCTTGGGCTTCTGCCCATTTAGAGACATAATCGATTGCTACCAGTATGTATTCAAAATTATACGATTTTGGGAAAGGTCCCATGAAATCTATTCTCCATACGTCAAATATCTCACATACTTGGATGTAGTTCAAGGGCATTTCATCTCTTTTTGATATATTCCCGGTTTTTCGACAAGCTTCACATAGGCGAACTAGAGTGTGAGCTTCTTTAAATATTGTTGGCCAATAGAAACCAGATTCCAACACTTTCCTGGCCGTAGTGGACGGTCCATAGTGTCCTCCAGTAGGTCCGTGATGACATTCGTCTAGAATGGTTCGAGTTTCGGGTCCTGCCACACATCTTTTTATGATTCCATCAGGACATACTTTGAAAAGATGTGGTTCTTCCCAAAAGAAGTTTTTTAGATCAGAGACGAATTTGTTCTTTTGCTGAAATGTCATCCCTTTTCGTAAGATTTTACCAACCAAATAATTTGCGAAGTCTGCAAACCATGGTTCATCTTCTGAATTTACTTCCATTAGTATTTCTTCTTGGAATTTATCATTTATTTCGAATTCATGATCATCATCTTCTTGTTTTTTAATTCTAGATAGATGATCTGCTGCAACGTTTTCAGCACCATTTTTGTCTTTAATCTCTATATCGAATTCTTGCAAGAGTAACACCCATCGTATGTGACGCGGTTTGGCATCTAGCTTCTTAAAGAGTTATTTTAAGGCTGCATGATCCGTATAAACAATTGTTTTGGATAGAACAAAGTATGATCGAAATTTATCAAATGCAAATACAACAGCCATAAGTTCTTTTTTTGTGACTGTGTAATTTTGTTGAGCTGAATTTAATGTTTTACTTGCATAGTATATCGGGTGAAAATGCTTCCATTTCGTTGACCAAGTACTGAACCAACGGCACTGTCACTTGCATCACACATTAACTCAAATGGAAGATTCCAATTTGGGCTTGCGATAATGGGTGTTCATGTAAGTTTTTCTTTCAATATTTCAAATGCCGTGACATTCTTCATTGAATTTGAATGGAACATCCTTTTCAAGAAGTTTAGTTAGAGGTTTAGTGATTTTGGAAAAATCCTGAATGAATCGTCGGCAAAAACCAGCATGCCCTAAAAAACTTCTAATACCTTTGATATTAGTAGGAGGTGGAAGTTTGGATATGACCTCGATTTTTGCTTTGTCAATTTCTAATCCTACTCCAGACACTTTGTGTCTGAGCACAACTCCTTCTTTAACCATGAAGTGACATTTTTCCCAATTTAGAACTAAATTGGCTTCTTCACATCGCTTAAGCCTTTTGCTTATGTTGACAAGACAACTTTTAAATGAATTTCCAAAAATAGAAAAATCGTCCATGAAAACTTCCATGGATTCTTCAATCATGTCATGGAATATAGCAATCATGCTCCTTTGAAAGGTAGCAGGCGCATTGCATAAGCCAAAAGGCATTCGTCGATAAGCATATGTTCAGAAAGGACATGTGAATATAATTTTCTCTTGATCTAGAGGATCGATCGGAATTTGAAAATATCCAGAAAAACCATCGAGGAAACAAAAGTATTCATTTCTTGTGAGTCTTTCTAACATTTGATCCATGAAGGGCAGGGGAAAATGATCTTTAGCGGTAGCCTCATTGAGCTTTCGGTAGTCTATACAAACACGCCAACCAGTGATAGTTCTGGTGGTAACTAGTTCGTCGTTTTCATTTGTAACCACGGTGATACCACCTTTCTTGGGCACACAATGATTACGACTAACCCAAGGGCTATCAGCAATTAGGTAAATTATTCCTACATCGAGGAATTTCATTACTTCCTTTTTTACTACTTCTTTCATATTAGGATTAAGTCTTCTTTGTATTTGAACAACAGGTTTCTTGTCCTCAAGCATTTGAATTTTATGTTTGCAAAATTAAGGACATATTCTAGGAATATTAGAGGTTTTCTAGGCAAAGGCTCGTTTATGATTTTTGAGAACAATTAGTAGGTCTGCTTTATTTTTGTCTGAGAGTTTGGATGATATGATAACAGGAAGTAAGGATGTTCCTTCTAGAAAAGCATATTTGAGATGTTTAGGAAGTGGTTTGAGTTCAAGATCAGTAGGCGGTTCTTCTAGAGATTTCTTAACTTTATGATCTGTATTGAATGTAATTCTTTTGAATATGATTTGTTCTTCATCATCTGTTTCAATTTCTTCGATATTCATGGCTATGAATTCGTCAAACTCTGCATAGAGTTTTTCCTCAAGAATTGTTCCTTTGATGGTATGGAGAATTTCAATCCATTCGTTTAGCAAAATGTCAAAATCTTCTTCAAGAATTTCGTCAATCACATCAATGCTAAAACAGGTGTCATCATTAGAGTAGGAATGTTTCATGGCTGAATCGACTGAAAAGGATATTCTATCCTCACCAACTCCAAGATTAAGTTTCTTTTGTTTGACATGAATTATTGCATCAGCAGTGTGCAAGAATGGTGTTCCCAAAATTAGAGGGACCTTGCTGTCTTCCTCCATTTCTAGGATAACAAAATCCACTTGGAAAGTGAATTTACCAACTTCAACTAGCATATTTTGTAACACCCCAACCCGAAAAGGGCTAAAATGCTACATTATGGTGACAAATCAGAACGTACAACGCAAGCGGAAGACTTATAAACATAAAAGTTACAAAGGTATTCTAATGATAGCTACTCTCTACAAAATAATTTCCAAAACTAAAATACAACTCCAAGCTTAAATCTAACTGAAGATAAATCAAAATCTAATCCAAAAGCAAACGGGTATCTATCATCAGGGTAGTCTACTAAGAGCTCCTATGCACTCTTCATTCAAACCCAGCTTCCAACCTAAAACCTGCCACAGGAAAAGAAATGCGGCTGAGCTTAAAAAGCCCAGTGAACAGATATATATATATATATAACAACGAGTAATCAAACATATATATGTAAATAAAAAGGAAACATAAGCTCCTGCTGAAACGAATATCATCTGTCAAAAGAATGAGAGATCAAGATCATCTGAACAAATATCATAAGTCAACTGAGATGGGGAAAACAGAATATGGTGCATTGGGGAATAACAGAAGGTATATCAAAATGTATCAAAGGTGTAAGGGTTGTCAGAAATCTACCACGAGCCCAGAAACATATCATATCATAACATCATATCATAATCTTCATAAGTAACCATAAATAATAAAATGGAGTGATCAGCTCCCAGAATTGTGAAAGGCGTGTATTGCACATAGCACCAGTCACCAGAAATATATCATATAACATAACAGATCAGATCTAGGATGCATCCATACGCCCCTGCAGAAAATCATAATGGCCAAAAACATAATACATAACAGAAGGGACGGGGTGGAACATCACTCGACCACCCTAGAGTCATCCATTGGTGCATCAATGACATGGTCATGGAACCCCCATGACTAGTGATAGCTCGGGTATCAAACTGAAGGGTCAAACAGAATGTCATAGTAATGACACAGAATCTAAGGTCATCAGAAATATCATAGGTCCATATCAAAGGGTGCATAGCAAAGGCTTATATCAAAGGGTACATAGCAAAGGCTCATATCAAAGGGTACATAGCAAAGGTTCAAATTCAAAGGGTACATAGCAAAGGTTCATAATCAATGGGTACATAGCAAAGGTTCATAATCAATGGGTACATAGCAAAGGTTCATAATCAGGGTTAATAAATCAGAAGATGTGAAAGGAATCATGAGAAACCTTATAAGAAAGGTCAGAATATCTGTACCTTATGCAAATAGACAAACGAATAAAAGGTGGATCACACAAAAACAGAAGGTCACTCCTTCTTCACCGAACCTATACAATTTAATAATAACATATTACTTATAAGCTCATTTTAATCAGATTTCATAATTTAGGTTCCTTTCTATTTTTAGAAACTTTCCATTTTTAGTAACTTTTCACATTTATTAAGTTTCCATATTTGTAACCTTCAAGATTAAGTAACTTTCCATAATTAGTAACTTTCTATATTTAGTAACTTTCCATATTTAGTAACTTTTCGGATTAAGTAACTTTTAATACGACTTCCCAATTTAGTAAAATTTGGTTTAGGGTTCGGGATTATCAAGTAGGTTAAACGTACTCATACACAAGTCAATACGACATCAACAAGACACACCCGATATAATAGAACATACATTAGGGCACCAAACACCAAAAGAACATATTTACACATATGAAATACATGCATACCATTTAACTGATTTTATCACAGAATTAAGCCCACTAAATGAATTTTAAAAACGTATCAGAAGCCCAAACTAAAATTCAACAAAATTCTCACAGAAGTCCATATGTCTTAGGTGTCTGCTAGAATTTTTACATATTTTATTATCAAGTTTACACCCCTTTTTAAAATTGTCTAAGCTAACATGTTCAGATTCGGATCTGCAGATACACTTCAAAAGTATGCAATTAAAAACCTAACCACATGACTTTAGAAAATTCTACAAAACTTCCAAGAGATAGAAAACATATGAAATATGATTCCTGTAAATTTGTGGCCTCTAATTTGCTATGGTTTGGAAATGAAAAATCATAGAACCCGACTGAAATACAATTCTGCTAACACAGTTTAACATATCATCACATTAAATTCAGAAAAACCACCAAATCAAACTCAAATTCATTCAAACCAATTGGAATACTTTCCTAGGACCCTAAACTGAGTTTAAAAGCAAAAATACAGAATTAAACAATAATTAAACTCGTTTCATGATGCATACAAATTCGACTATTACTTCTTTCCCAATTAAAAATAACACATGAACCTTAATTCCCTTTTTCCTTTTAATCCAATTAATTTTGTGATCAATATACATAATATTTACAGAATTTATTCATCAAAAACATATCTACAAACACCTCATATGAATCATTCAAGACCAATAACAATAACATCCACACGAAGCACATAAAATCACGATCACCATAATCACAATAAGCCTTAATTCTCTAAGCATTAATTGTGTTAGAGTTTTTAGGTTTTACAAGTTTATTAATTGTAACATTATCATGATACTAATTAGGTTTTCGTTTTTAATATATTTAGATTCAAGAGCATTATTTTTTGTCGACTAGAACAAGAAGAAAACAAGAGAAATTGATGATGATACCTTGGCTTTAATGAGACAAAAGAAAGAAGAACAAACCCTAGAACTCCAATGATCAATTTACCCACGAATTAACAACAACAAAACCCCTCGAACCTTGTTACCCTTGAGAGAAAATTGAAGCAAGAACTTTGTGTTTCTTATTTGTTTCTGTCATACAAATGGAGAGGGAGAGAAGGACTGGATCTTTGAGATAAAATAGGAGGGGGAGCGGACCTTTTATCTTGGAAATGTTTAATTGCAAATTAATTTGATTGATATTATCTGATTATTGATTTGTGTAAATCATGGGCATGATTGGTCCTTATTTAATTTTACAAACCTTGTGTTAATGGGCTATGGGGCGTTTAATATTTGATGGACTAGGAAGGATTTTGTAATTTATAACAAGTGTTATTATTATGATGACTTAGGTTAGTTTATATTAATAACATATAATTTTAGGTCTTTAATTATAATGAGAAGTTTTAATTATAAGGCGATGTTTCTAAATGACATATATTTACATTCTCATACTTAGGTTAAAATGTATAATACTCTTGATTAATTAATTGTATGCTCTTATAAATTCAATAATTTTGAGGGGCAAAATGGGAATTTCAAATGAATGGAAATTTAGTTTTTTACATATTTTCAGCTATCCCAACAGGATATTGAAAAGATTGGTCAGCTAATCGAACACTCATCTTGGTATGTTTAAGAGGTTCTAGAGAGAGCTTGGCATAAAGAGAATATGGCATAAGGTTTATACTTGCGCCAAGACACACCCAAGTTATTGCAAGAGAATGTTTTGCCACTATTACAAGGAATCAGGAAACTTCCTGGGTCTCCTAATTTAGGCGAAACTTTGTTTTGAATTATTGCTGAGGATTTATCACTTACAAAAGTTGCGAAAATCTGTTCCAATTTATGCTTATTACTTATGAGTTCTTTTAGAAATTTTCCATAGTTTGGCATTCGTGCTATGACATCGATAAGTGGAACATTGATTCGAACGACACGAATCCTGTCTAGGAATTTTCCATATTGAGCTTCCATTTTTTCTTTTCTGAGACGTTGGGGGTATGGAATTTTTGGTTTGTATGGTTTTAAAACAGGTGTTTCGGGTATTGCTTTTGTTTTGAGTTTCTTTTGAGGAGCCGGTTCATCTTCATCAACACTATAAAGTTCGACAGCTGGTTGAGTTTGACTAGGATTAGGTGGTTTTCATATGAAGTACCATTTCTAGTTGCTATTGCATTCACATGCTCGTGACGAGCTTGAGGTGGTTGATAAGGTCTAGAGGTACCACCCCTAGGGTTGGGTGTAGTGTTGCTAGGAAGTGATCCACGAGATTGACCAGTTTATTTTTCAGCTAATCTATCGAATTTTTCTTCTAGATTTTGTACAGAAGCTTGGTGGTTTCTTGTTGTGGATTCTAACTTCTCTTTGAGATCTGTGAATGTATTTTTGACGAATATGTTGGTAGATTGTTGCGATTTTATGAATTCGCTAAGTTATTTTTGAAGAGCTGGTTTTTCGTCAGAATACGATGATCGAGGTTGATCTCGGTTATATTCGGATCTTTCGCCAGTACGCCATTTATCTCAATCTTGATCGCGATTACGATAGTCATCGTAAAAACGAGTGCGTCGAAATGTGTTCATAAATTTGGATTTTTCTTCGTGAGACATGGGTGTATCATCATCATTACAATTTGCGATTGAATGATTTCCACCACTATTATTGCTGTTCTCACGCTTCTCTTTCATTTCTTTATACTGAGCATCCATTTTGAGGGTCATGGCCTTCATCCGAGCCATAATTTTATCAGTATCAGAATTATTGTTACCTTCATTGGTGTTGGGTCCTTCAGTGCCCAAGAGTCGTTAAAACAAGATTTGAATACAAATTAAGCTAAGTGTAAATTAAAACGTTAACATTCTAAGTCACTGAGTGAACAGTCACTCTGTGAGTTACCTTCAAGATGCTCAGGACGAGTCTAAGAAGAAAGATTCACCACACAGTGAGGTGGAACTCACTGAAGTGTTACTTGAGACGAAGAAGAAGGTAATGGATCAGTGAGCTTTAGACAAGAGCTCACTGAACCCAGTCTCCTCAACAACAAAAACTGAAGACTGAAGACAAATGCCTGAAGAACCTAAAGCCTAAATAAAAGACGGGAAAAGAAGGAAGGTTTTAAGAAGATAAGAACAAGTCTTATCGGGGTCAGACAAACCATCCCTCAAGTGGCCAAAAGTCTAAGAAGTGTAAGGTCAGACACTCGAAGACTTATTGGCGCGATCATATTGGTTCTTGGAAATGACAACTACTGTTGTAGTTGTCAGACACACTTCCTATTTCTTTATCTACTTTTAATCTTCAGTACTCTTGATTTGTTTGTCTATAAATAGCAAACAGATAGAGAAAAGTGGGTAAGGTATTCTTGTGCAATTAAAGCTTAGACTTTCACAAATACCCCTTTTCTCCTACAAAGAGTAACGTATCCCTGAGATAGCTCAGTGGGTCGAATTGTTACCACTTAAGCATAGCTTGAGTTTTGATAGGAGACACCATACCTTGTCTATTCAATCCCAAGTGTTTGTTCCGCAAAACACATGGGTAATAGATTCTTTGATTCATTTCTAATAAGAATTTAAACGTTGAAAATACTGTGTGTTTTTTATATTAATGTTTCATTAACTGTTAGAATTAATCAATACATTGTATTAGTCATAAACACAAATAGATTAACTTTATAGTTAACTCTAAGCGTGTTAAGGGAACAACAAGTGGTATAAGAGCCTCTGGTTTATAAAATCTTTCAAAATTAACCAAGAGTGCTCAAGGTTTTTTAAACCAAGATACTACTATGACTGATGCAAATGTGCCCCAGCTAGTCGACGAAAAGGGTGGAAGCTTTTCAGCTGTTCCCCATGACTTGAAGCTGGTAAATTTAGCAAGTGGAAAAAGCGAATGCTTTGCTACTTGACTGGTATGGAACCATACTACATCTCTTGTGTCAAAGATGGTCCCTATTTCCCAAAGACTGCTGAAGGTCTAAACAAGCCTGAGGCTCAATGGACCATTGATGAGAGGAGGGTGGTCAATCAAGACCAACGCCTGAAAAGCATCATTATATCATGTCTTCCTGACGATATAATGGAGTCAGTCATCAACTGTTCAACAGCCAAGCAAACTTGGGATGACTTGGTCAATAGCTTTGAGGGTCCCTCAGATACCAAGGAAAACAGGGTCATGGACCTGAAACTTGAATATAACACTTTCAGGGCAAAAGACTCTGAAAGTCTCTCTCATACTTATACCAGATACTAGACTTTGATAAATGAACTATCAAATGATGGTGTAGTTTTGTCTAAGCATGAGACAAATGTTGGCTTTGTCAACAGTCTCCCTGAGAAGTGGCTAAACTTCTCACAAGGCCTGAGGAATGCTAGTCACATTCAGACTCTTGAGCTCCCTGAGATCTATGGGAAGTTTGTCTATGAAGATAACTTAATCTCAAGGAGATACCCTGACTCAAAAGCTCTTGAGTCCTAAAAGGCCTTGACCTCCACACCCATATCAACTGCTTTTTATACTAATGGTGTTGTGCAGGACTTTCAAGAGGATTCTGAGGATGAAATTGGTGAAAGGACTAGTGATGAGTACCTAAAAGATTTTAACTTGGAATTCCAAGAGAGGGCACTCCTTGCTAGTTCAAAACATTTCATCAAAAGAAACCAGTCCAACTTTTCAAAAGGAAAAGCAAATGAAACCACTGAATGCTTTAATTGTGGTAAAAAGGGTCATTTTGCTAGGGACTCTTATTCTAATACCATCTCAGAACCCTCTTACAAATTCTCAGGAAATAGTTCCTCAGGAACTAACAAGTTTCAACCTAGAATGTTTTAGTCGACCCAACAATTTCAAAACAAGGGTCAAAAAGACTTTGAAGCAAAATATAGGAAAGCTAAGGCTAAACTTGCAATTCTTGAAACTAATCCCTCTATGCCTCAGGCTGCTCAAACATCCAAACCTGTTCAGGCAAAGAACAAGGTTATAGTAGCTGAAGCTTATGATTGGGATGAAGAAGAGGTCTCCTCAGATGAGGAAATTAGAGTGAGTGCACTGATGGCACTCTCTGAAGGTGATCAGGTGGCTGTTGGGAAAAGCCATGCAAGGAATGGAGAGAGGGTAAACATCACCATGAAGAAGGTAAACACTTTACTTTCTATGGATGATGATTCTGATTGGCAGTCTCACATGAAATATATTTGTGTAGATCTTAAATTTGTTGAGGAATAAAGGCTTAACATGTTTTCAAAATATAACAACATAGTGTCAGAATTGAATAAATATAGAGATGAATTGCTTGTACTGAAGCAAGCCAAATTAGAAACAATTACTCTACAAATTCAGAACACTAAAATTTTGAAACAAAACCAAGCCCTACAAACTGAGCATAACAAAGAAAAGGCTGTCATCCAAGGCTAGACCAAAAAGAACCCTAAGGTCTTTGATACTGTGGGTTTAATACCTATGAAAACAATAGGAATTGACCATCACATCGTTAACCCCTATGTAAGTCCCAGTGAATTGACCTTTGTTCCAGCTGGCATATCATTTGAGCAAGAAATGCTTCCCAAGTCAAATGACTGGATTGTCAGGGACAACCCAGTTAGTCAGTTACCAAACTTTGAGACTGGAAAGATCTTGCTTCCTGAAAGACAGGTTTTGAAAAATATGCTTGGACTTTGATGAACTCAAATAAGTACATTTTATTACTATCATTTATCCTATTAATTTGACTTGTTTTATTATATTATGTATGAGGATTGATACTTAATCGTTTACTTTTGTAATTCTCAGTTGAAAACAAGCATTTGGTGAAACTTGGCGATTTTGGACTAATTATGGAGCAAAACATGCATAAAGTGAAGAGTCTACTGAAATGGACAAGATCAAGTCAAATCTGCTCCAGATGCGCCGCATCTCACTCATGACATGCGCCGCATCTCTATCAAGATATCACCAGATACGATCCAAGATACAAGAGGACATGCGCCGCATCTAATCATGGAGTTACGCCGCATCTTCTGGCGGTGTACGAATATTCCCTGAATATTATAATCTTGGACCCCACGCGAAGTTAAGTCAATGCGCCGCATCTACTTACTAGATGCGCCGCATCTTCCCTCAGACAGAAACTATAAATACCCCAAGACCAGACGAATTCCGGAGCTTTTGTCAGACATATATCTGAACCAAAGGACAGAACCCTAGGACGAATTCAGTCAAGGAGGCAGCACAAGACACACCAAACGAAGATACAAGAGCTGTAAGAAGGTGCTGCATGTGTTTAATTCATTAAGTAGTTTTGTTTTATTGTGTTAGCAAACTTTAATTCATCAGGATTGGTGGCTTGTGTAATGTGACAACGAAAGATTGCACTCCCTTTAATACTTGCTTTCCCATCAATTAAAGTTTATATGTTGATGTCTTTGGTTACTACTTATTAGTGCATTGATAACCTCTGTGTTTATTAGTGGCTTGCGGGCATTTGACTGCGGAAAATAATGTGGCTCCCACGGTTATTACTAAATTGATCACTTAGGAATAACTTTTAGACATAAGTAATCATTAAGGGTTTACTCGCCGATAAGATTAGGACCAACGAGAAAGGGTTAACTACATACACTTCATATAAAGCTATCAATAAAACAAGTGACAATCTACTTAATTATAAGGACAGCCCTCTTATTGTCTCGAGTATTTATCTGTGTACGTGTGTGCTACTTGCTGATTCGTGCCTATTGGTTTATTTTATTATTTAATTGCAAACAAATCGTGCCAGTCTCTCAGGCTGAAACCCCCTTGCGTTAGGATATTAAAATACTGATTAGAATAACGAGATAATACGTTCCACTCTTAGTGATCGACACTCTACTTACCATTATATTCATACTGACCGGGTACACTGCTCGTTAAGTGTATGTGTTATTGATAAGTCGGCTAAATATAAATTTAAAACTTGAGTAGGCATTAAAACTGCTAAACCGCAACGACACATCACGCGCATCAAGTTTTTGGCGCCGTTGCCGGGGAGTGAATTGTTATTATCTGTTAATTTGATTAGTATTTTAATTAGGTTTTTCTTTTTATTAGATTAATTGCATCATTGTATTATTTTGCATATTTGTTGTATTGTGTGTTAATTGTTTTCTTTTATTTTTGTGTGTTTATTTTTGTTTGTGTGTTTAATTTTTGTTTTTATTTTTCGTATTTTTTCTGTTCTGCTATCGTTGTACTGTGCTAAATCAAACGATACGGCGCATCTGATTTATCAGATACGGCGTATTGCGTATAATTTTTATAAAATACAACGCGTTTAATTAATTCGATACGACGCATCTTTTCCCCAAGATACGGCATATCTGTTTTTAATAAGAAATTTTTTCTAAGCGATAAAGTAATACGACGCATCTGCTTTAGCAGATACGGCGTATCTATTTTTAAGAAAATTTTTTTCAAAACGTTAACGCCATACGACGCATCTGCTTTAGCAGATACGGCGTATCTATTATTTTAATTAAAAACAGTTTGCGAATTATTAAACAGATACGGCGTATCGATCTCTATCGATACGGCGCATTTTCTGAATCAAAAATCTTGTATTTTTAAACGTAACGAAAATACGGCGCATTAACTTTCGTCAATACGACGTATTTAATTTTAAATAAATATCGATTTTTGATTAATTAATTCGATACGGCGCATTCATAAATTCTAAGTGGCGTATCTATTTTCTGAATAAAGTCTGATTTAATTTTAACGTATCAAGATACGGCGTATCCAACTCTTTGGATACGGCGCATCGTCTGCAGATATCAGTAACTTTAATTTTTCGTATTCCGTTTTCGTTATTAATTATCTGATATATTACTTTCTCGAGCATACCCTACTGATATTTTTGTGTTGATTTCAGGAAGTGCATGACCAGGAGTTCTACGAAGAACTTGATTCAACCTTTCGAAGATCCTGAACGAGCCCTACATTCGCTTAAAAGGCTTTTCAACACAAGAAGCTTTGATCTTTCAAGTTCACTCGAGCTTGATTACTTTTCTGAAGAAAAAGAGGAAGTTGAAACAGAAACAATGGGCGAAAACACTACTATGGAGGAATACATGAATAGTACCCGTGCTGATTACACTTCAGGAGTTGCTAGACCTAAGTTTGATGATAAGTCAAAATTTGAATTGAAGGGTCAGTTTCTCAAGGAACTAAGAGAGAATGCTTTCAGTGGGACGGAACATGAGGATGCTAATGAGCATGTTGAAAAGGTCCTGGAGATTGCAGATTTGTTTACTTCAGAAGGAGTGACTGACGATCAAATCATGCTAAGAATCTTTCCACTCTCACTAAAAGGAGCTGCTAACAAGTGGCTAAGGAATGAACCTGCGAGTTCAATCACTACATGGGGAGATTTGAAGAGCAAATTCCTGAAGAGATATTGTCCACCTGCTAAGACTGCTAAAAAGATGGAGGCTATCAATAGTTTCAAGCAAGAGCCTGATGAAACTCTTTATCAAGCTTGGGAACGATTTAAAGATTTATTGGTAAAATGTCCTCAACACTATCTAACCCCTATGCAGGAGATAATATTGTTTTATCAAGGATTGGACGTGCCTACAAGACAGATTTTGGATGCTAAGGGAGCTGTACCTCAAATGAGTGCAACTAATGCTAGGAAAGCGATCCAAGAAGCTGCTGATCATTCTCAGAAATGGCACGATGGGACCTCTACTAGATCTAAGAGCAGCACTAATTTCGACGGGATTGCTGCTATTCAAGCTCAATTGGATAAAATTAGTAGAGAAATGAAGAAGCGTAATGAAAGAGCGTATGCTGCCCAAGTTGGATGTGAAAAGTGCGAAGGACCTCACTACACTAAAGATTGCCCGAATAAGAATGAAAGTGAGACGTTTGAAGAAGCATATTACACCCAATTTGGACAACCATTCCGACCTTCGGGGAGATTTAGGGAAGCTACACCGGGATTATATCAAAGGAACAACTTCAATTCCGCTTATCAAGAAAGGAGGCAGACTTTAGATGATACTTTAAAGCAAATTATGACCGATGCTGCTAAAAGACATGAAGAGAATACTGCTATGATCAAAGAAATTCGAGCTTCAACGGACACTACTACAAGAAATCAAGGAGCTTCGATCAAAGCGTTGGAACAACAAATTGGTCAAATGAGAAAGGTTCTTCAAGAAAGGGGATATGGAAGTTTACCGAGCTCAACTGAAACAAATCCAAGAGATCATGTCAAGGCCATAAGCACCACTGAAGAAGTCACTCCTAATATACCTAGAAGATCGATGAATGGTAATGATGGTGCAAGACCCGAATTTTTCTTTAATTCTTCAATCAGCTTAAGGAGACTACTAAAAGAGAAGACAAAGATTGAAGAGGAGATCAAGGAAACAATGAAAGAAGAGAGCCCTGCAACCGACTCAAATGCCTTGCCTCATAAAGAAAGAGACCCAGGAAGTTTTACTCTACCTTGTTCTATTAATAATATATCTTTCAATAATGTGTTAGCTGACTTAGGAGCTAGTGTTAGTGTTATGCCCCTTAAGACATTCGCTACCCTAGGACTAGGAAAATTAGCACCAACTAAGTTACTTATTGAATTGGCTGATAAAACGGTAAAACGACCTGAAGGGATTGCTAATAATGTGCTAGTTAAGATTGAGCAGTTTATTTTTCCCGTAGACTTTGTTATACTAGACATGCCCGAGGATGTTAAGATTCCTTTAATCCTCGGAAGACCTTTCTTGTCTACTGCCCATGCTAAGATTGATGTGTTTAAGAGAAAAATCTCATTAAGGGTAGGGAATAATAAACTAGTCTATAAGTGCCAAGATCCGGTTAAAAGCATAATTAGAGGTGTTTATGTGCTAGGATTAAGAGAGCGAATGGACCTCGATCTTGAAGCTAGACTTATGGGAGAAACATTGATTCAAAACAACTCAACTAATCCTAATCATGAAAACTTTGAGGAATTCATTGACCTTAATGTACCTACCGAACTTAGACGCAATGTTGTTAATGATTCTGATGATGAGTGGTATGATTGTGTAGTAATTAATAAACGTAGGAGAATAGTTGAGAAAACAAATTTGAATAATGATGTGTTTATTGAACTAGCACCCCACCTTGCTTATTTGTGCCTATATGATAATAAGAATTTCCCGTCTATCATTTTGTCATCTCTGCCCGTAAGGGACAGGACTTTGTTTATGCAGATATTAAAGAAGAACGGCGTGGAAATTAAGGACGAGCAAGGAGTGTTCAATATTACTGAATTGGCGATGAAGGAGCGCGATGTTTCCGACTCCTTCAATGATCGATATTAATGAGCTGAACGTGAGTCTAACTTGAAGACTCTGGAATAAAGACAAGTGCTGGCCGGGAGACAACCCGGAGAATTTTTATTATTCTGTTTTCTGTGTCGAGTCAGTCAGACCGCATGAAGATACGGCGTATCTCAATCCTGAGATGCGACGCATCTCCTGCAATGGTCATATCTTATTTTATTTTTCTGCATTTTTATTTTCGACTTTAAAACTTTTTATCAGTTTATTTTTAATGCGGCGCATCCCTGGTTAAGGATGCGGCGCATCTTTATTCTGATCCGTATTTATTCCAGGCTCGATACGGCGTATCTTCTTCCATAAGATACGGCGCATCGACTGACCTGATGATTTTCAGTTTTAATTTTTAAGTTTTATTTTTCCTAACTACTAATGTATTATGCAAGTTTGAACCTTTCTTATCTTAGGTGTGTTTTGAAGCTTTGGTGGTATTATAGTTTCCCGGATTTCCTGTGGATACATCAAGTATGAAGCTTTAACGTTCTCATCCACAAGAAGTTGATTTTTGCTCTTATACTAATGGAAGATCATACCGAGCAAATCTCAGGGGAGTTTTCCTGTTCTAATTCTTTTTATTTTCCAGTTTTTAACCTTTTATACAAACAACGAGGACGTTGTTTAACTTAAGTGGGGGGATTGGAGAATTAAAACACTTAACAATTACTTGTCCTAAACTTTTTCAAAAATTATGCTTAAAATGTGCTTAATATATCAAACTTAAAATTTTTTAGCATGTTTTTGTTTAAGATCTAAGTTGCATAGCTGCACACATGACGTTATTTTCAAAAATTGTGATTTTTCAAAATTCACAAATCTATGAGTGTGCCGGTGACTTGTAAACTTTAGAACTTGGCTTGTATACTATTCGAGACCACCATAATGAGTATTATTTATATAATTGGAATGACTTGTCTAAATTGGTAAATTTCTAGGATTACACCCAAATAGCCTTTATATGTTTTGTGTTATTAACTAACTACACTGGTTAGTTAACCCCCGTATAAACCCTTTTGTTACTCTCATTTTTAGAGTAAGATACCCCTAGAAAAACACTCAGAGCCATTCCTTTCGTTTCTTACACCTATGTTTAAAATGTTTCGTTACACCCTTACACCTTAGCCTACCCTGTAGATTAGAATCCGTGGTTGGTTAATTGCTATAGGCAAAGTGTGTTTCCTTACATTACCTGTGTTCGCGTGCGTAATTCATTATCTTTGGTTAGGTCGGGAAATTGCACAATGCAATTGGAGTGAAAGTAAATATTGTATATCTTTGAGTTTGTTTTTCGTGTGTTTACTACTTTCACTATTACCGTTATTTCTGAAGTATGAAAAGTATGGAAAAATTATCCAGAATTATCATTATAGTGATGTGGTGAAATTTTACACATCTTTAGTTAAAAAAAAAAAAAATCGAAAAAATGAGAAAAGAAAAAGAAAAAGAGTTGGAAGTTTGTTTTTAAACCAACGATGTAAAGTTATGTAAGTGGTCGATATCACCACTATTTGTTATATATTATATCTATGGATTGAATGGGAATTGGCAGTTATGGGAACGCCAATTAAGGTTTATTCTTTGATTAAGATCTTGTTGAGTATAATTCGTGTCTACCTAAAGCGTGTGTTTCAAGTGTTAAAGCGTGAGTTATTCGATGATATGAGTCTTATTCATGGGATGGTTGGGATAGTGATTAACCACACTTAGGATTTTAATTTATTTGTTTTGTTTATTTTTCATTTTACACCAATTTATATCCCAAATGTTATCCATGCCCTTTATTATTCTTTATCCAACCAAACCTTTGATTTATTGAGATTAGGGATTTGAGCAATCTTAAGTATCGTAGTCGTGGATTCGGCTATGTATTTATGATTTTGTCGCCCTTTTTGATATATTATTATTGGTGAAGTTTGGACCTATCTTTAGCCTATTCGAGTTAAGGATTTGAGCAATTGCAAGTATCGTGTTCGTGGATTCGATCATGTATTTGTGATTTTGTCGCCTTTTATGGAATTTGAGATCGATAGTGAAAGAGAATAATTAACCCTTAAGCCTACAAACCCTTTTTACCGCTTTAGACTTGTTATTCCTTAGCTTTAGTGGAGGAGATGTGTATACTTGCCAAGCTTATGATAGAATATTCGTCACGACTGGACAGTTAAACGATTAGATTTGCTTTTATCGACTTATTTTACTTTACTTCTAATTCGTTAAGTGTTTAGTTGTGTGATTATGAAATAAACGAATACATGCTTAAATATAAAAATAAATCCTAACATCTTTTAGGATACATTTTCATAAGAGAAATTCTAAGGTTTACTTGGGGACAAGTAAAGTTCAAGTGGGGGGATATTTGATGAACTCAAATAAGTACATTTTATTACTATCATTTATCCTATTAATTTGACTTGTTTTATTATATTATGTATGAGGATTGATACTTAATCGTTTACTTTTGTAATTCTCAGTTGAAAACAAGCATTTGGTGAAACTTGGCGATTTTGGACTAATTATGGAGCAAAACATGCATAAAGTGAAGAGTCTACTGAAATGGACAAGATCAAGTCAAATCTGCTCCAGATGCGCCGCATCTCACTCATGACATGCGCCGCATCTCTATCAAGATATCACCAGATACGATCCAAGATACAAGAGGACATGCGCCGCATCTAATCATGGAGTTACGCCGCATCTTCTGGCGGTGTACGAATATTCCCTGAATATTATAATCTTGGACCCCACGCGAAGTTAAGTCAATGCGCCGCATCTACTTACTAGATGCGCCGCATCTTCCCTCAGACAGAAACTATAAATACCCCAAGACCAGACGAATTCCGGAGCTTTTGTCAGACATATATCTGAACCAAAGGACAGAACCCTAGGACGAATTCAGTCAAGGAGGCAGCACAAGACACACCAAACGAAGATACAAGAGCTGTAAGAAGGTGCTGCATGTGTTTAATTCATTAAGTAGTTTTGTTTTATTGTGTTAGCAAACTTTAATTCATTAGGATTGGTGGCTTGTGTAATGTGACAACGAAAGATTGCACTCCCTTTAATACTTGCTTTCCCATCAATTAAAGTTTATATGTTGATGTCTTTGGTTACTACTTATTAGTGCATTGATAACCTCTATGTTTATTAGTGGCTTGCGGGCATTTGACTGCGGAAAATAATGTGGCTCCCACGGTTATTACTAAATTGATCACTTAGGAATAACTTTTAGACATAAGTAATCATTAAGGGTTTACTCGCCTATAAGATTAGGACCAACGAGAAAGGGTTAACTACATACACTTCATATAAAGCTATCAATAAAACAAGTGACAATCTACTTAATTATAAGGACAGCCCTCTTATTGTCTCGAGTATTTATCTGTGTACGTGTGTGCTACTTGCTGATTCGTGCCTATTGGTTTATTTTATTATTTAATTGCAAACAAATCGTGCCAGTCTCTCAGGCTGAAACCCCCTTGCGTTAGGATATTAAAATACTGATTAGAATAACGAGATAATACGTTCCACTCTTAGTGATCGACACTTTACTTACCATTATATTCATACTGACCGGGTACACTGCTCGTTAAGTGTGTGTGTTATTGATAAGTCGGCTAAATATAAATTTAAAACTTGAGTAGGCATTAAAACTGCTAAACCGCAACGACACATCACGCGCATCAGACTTACTGAACAACTCAGTAAGCTTGAACTCACTGAACAACTCAGTAATACTGAGTCAGTAAATGAGTCTGAATCAGAATCATATCCACCACTCCCACCACTGAATACCCTTCAGGGTGCTGCACCCAACTTAGGCCTCCCACCAATGGTCTACTCTCAACACTCTCTAAAGGAGAGGTCAGGAATGGGAAAAACAATCCTGAAAAGACCAACACTTGAAGTCTCAGTAAATACTGATGACTCATCATCTTCAGTCCCTGCGGAAGTAATAACCCAAAGCTCTGACTCAAAATTTGATCAGTTGGCTGAAATGGTCAGGAAGCTGGGTGAGAAGATTGCATCTTCTGAGAAACCTTCTCAATCCAAGAAGGAACAAAAACTAGCTTCCTCAAAAACCAAACCCAAACCCTCAAAACCCCTGAAAAGATGTGAAGTGTGTAACTATACCAATCATATCACTGATGATTGCTATAGAATTCTTTACTGCATGATTTGCAAAAAGGATGATCACAGGACCTCTGATCATAAAACACACTCAGTCACATCAAAGATGGCAAGCCTTAAAGCTCAGTCTTTAAACTACCCTTCTGACTCTAAACAGAAACAAAAACAAAAGGCCAAGCCTTTTGCACCTAGCCCGTTCTGTGGGTTCAATGATCATCTTCCTAAGGATTGTCAAATTGACAATTGTTGTGAAAATAGTGGAGGTCCCACTCATGATACCTCAGGACGTGATAAGGTCATTCTGGCCAAAAAAAAGGCATGACATTGTCAGCCTCTCAGTCTACTGAGTCTACATCTGCAATCAAATGCATAATTTGTGGTAGCTCAGTCCACTTCACCACTGACCATAAATCAATTGTAAATGCTAAAAAGACCCCCAAAGCTAAGCCCTCCAAGAAGTGGAGTCCTAGAAAGAACTAACCCATTTTACTATTTGTGCAGAAACATGCCAGGGATCCTGTTTGGCATCTAGATAGTAGATGTTCAAGGAGCATGACTGGTGTGAAGGAGTATCTGCACAAGTATGTTGATGAATCAGGACCCAAAGTGATATTTGCTGATAACTCATCATGTCTCACTGAAGGTTATGGTTCAGTAAACTGCAATGGTATAGTCTTTACTAGGATAGCTTATGTAAATGGTCTTAAATACAATTTGATTAGTGTCAGTCAACTATGTGATGCTAAATACATAGTTCAGTTTGATGATAAACAAGGAATCATCTTCAATGCTAATAAGGAAATTTTCCTTATTGCACCAAGAAGACATGATGTTTATGTGTTGGACATGTCCAGTCTGACTCAGAATGGAACTTGTCTCTTTACCAAGGCCACTGATACTCTCAACTGGTTTTGGCATAAGAGACTCTCCCACCTGAACTTCAAAAACATAAACAACCTTGTAAAACAAAACAAGGTCCTTGGCTTACCATCTCTTGTGTTTTTAAAGGATAAACCATGCTCAGCTTATGAAAAAGGTAAACATCACAAAGCATCCTTTAAAACCAAAGCCAACTTTTCCATCAGGAACTGCCTACATCTTCTCCATATGGATCTATTTGGACCAATTAGTCCTAGATCCATTAACAATGAGAAGTATACTCTGGTCATTGTGGATGAATACTCAAGATACACTTGGGTATACTTCCTGATCAAAAAGAGTCTGGCAGCTAAAACAATAATGTCCTTTTTCTGGAACATTGAAAATCAAAATGACATCAAGGTCAAACAGATTAGGGCTGACAATGGAACAGAGTTCAAAAATTTTGAACTTGAATGTTTCTGTGATGAGAAAGGAATTTCACAAAATTTTTCCTCACCTTACACACCTGAACAAAATGGTGTGGCTGAAAGGAAGAATTGAACCCTCATTGAAGCATCCAGGACAATGCTAAATGGATCAGTCCTTTCCAAACACTTCTGGACTGAAGCAGTTAAGACTGCCTGTTACACACAAAATAGATCCATCATTGTCAAAAGACATAGCAAAACTCCTTATGAGTTATTCAAAGGAAGGATCCCTGACATCAGCTACTTTCATGTCTTTGGGTGTCCTGTGTTTATTCATAATCACAAGGATCACCTAGGAAAATTTGATGCCAAAGCTGATGATGGAAACTTCCTTGGATACTCCCTTGTCTCAAAGGCCTTCAGGGTGTTCAACACTAGGAGACAGCATACTGAGGAAACTTTTCATGTTACCTTTGATGAGAGCACTGATGCTATCAGTGTCTCTAACAACTCAGTGGAAGAGATAGGTATTGATGAATCATCAAGATATCCTCCTGATGAACATCATCCTGAAAATGGTCCTTCCACTCAGTACCAAGCAAATGCTGACATTTCCTATTACATCATTCCCCATAACCTTCCTTACCCAACCATCACTGAGTTTGTTGAAGCACAAAGTACTGATGAAATCATTCAGTCAGTACAAAATGCTCAGGAAACAAACAATCACAGTGATGAGTCAACCCACTCAGACACTCAAGATACTGAAGCTCATCATGTGTCTGATCCTAATCCTACCCATTAGGCCTCAACAAGCTCTAAAAAGTTTCCAAGACCTCAGGACAGTTGGACTAGGTCTCAGGATATAGAACTTGTCAATATAATTGGTTAGCCTACTAAAGGCATGCTCACAAGAAGCATGGCTGCTGAACTGAGAGTAGCCTCAGCCAATGAATGCCTATTTGTGGACTTTATTTCCACAATAGAACCCAAAAGTGTCAAGGAAGCACTTAATCACCCAAGTTAGGTTCAGGACATGCATGATGAACTGGAACAATTTGACAGAAACAAGGTAATGACCTTGGTCAAGTGTCCTGAAAATGTTTCAGTCATTGGCATGAAATGGGTATTCAAAAACAAATTTGATAAAAATGGCATAGTCATTAAAAACAAAGCCAGACTTGTAGCCAAAGGCTATAATCAACAAGAAGGCATTGACTATGAAGAAACATTTGCACCAGTAGCAAGGAAGGAAGCCATCAGGATCTTCCTTGCTTTTGCTACATACATGAACTTCAAGGTGTACCAAATGGATGTTAAAAGTGCATTCTTAAATGGTTCACTGAAAGAAGAAGTTTATGTACAGCAACCTCCTGGATTTGAAAGCCATGAGTTTCCTGACTATGTCTGCAAGCTTAACAAATCCCTTTATGGACTGAAACATGCTCCCAGGGCTTGGTATGAAACTCTTTCAGCCATCCTGATCCAAAAAAAATTTGTCAGAGGCAAGATAGACAACACATTGTTTATCTACAAGACAAATAATGATGTCATACTACTACAAGTGTATGTTGATGACATCATCTTTGGCTCAACAAGTTTTAAACTTTGCAAACAGTTTCAAAAACTTATGGCAGAGAAATTTGAAATGAGCATGATGGGAGAACTAACCTACTTCCTTGGTCTGCAAATCAAGCAGACTGATAAAGAAACCTCTATCAGTCAAGAGAAGTATGTCAGAAGCCTACTGAAGAAGTATGAGCTCAGTGACTGTGCCTCAGGCAAGACTCCCATGGTACCCCCAAATAACCTTGGTCCTGATCTTACTGGAAAACCAGTGAATCAAACTCTTTTTAGAGGAATGATAGGATCACTGATGTATCTACTTGCATCAAGGCCTGATATCCAATTCTCAGTCTGTTTGTGTGCCAGATATCAATCTGACCCAAGAGAATCTCATATCACTGCTGTGAAAAGGATATTCAGGTTCCTGAAAGGTACTCCAAGCCTTGGATTATACTATCCAAATTGTTCAGGCCTTGATCTTAAAGGATACTCAGACTCTGACTATGCTGGATGCAACATGGACAGAAAAAGCACCTCAGGCTCCTGCCAAATTCTTGGTGGAAAACTAGTTTGTTGGAGTGCTATGAAGCAACAGTCAGTTGCCATGTCTTCAGCTGAAGCTGAATATGTTGCAGCAGCAAGTTGTTGTGCAAATGTACTCTGGATGAAAAGTCAACTAAGTGACTATGGAATTCAGTACAAGATGGTTCCCATCTTTTGTGATAACACAAGTGCAATTGCCATCTCAAACAACCCTGTTCTTCATCAGAGTACAAAACACATTGATATTAGATATCATTTCATCAGGGACCATGTCATGAATGGTGACATAGAATTACACTTCATTCCTACAGAATATCAGCTAGCTGATATATTCACCAAACCATTGGATTAACCAACTTTCATAAGACTGAAAGCTGAACTAGGAATGTTGGATATTGAGAATCAGACCACTGATTGATTCCTTCCAAATAAGTGTAAATTCTGAAAACCCAGGTCCCTGAATCAATGTGGTCTTTAGTGAAATGAATCACTGAACGTCAGGAACTAAACCCAAGTTCCTGAAATCTTGGTCCTCAGGAACTAGACCCAAGTCCCTGAACCCTTGAACCTCAGGAATTAAACCCAAATTCCTGAACTCTAGAACCATCAGTGACTAAACCCAAGTCCTGACAAACAGGTTCACTGAATGAAAAGTCATTCAGGGCCCTCAAGAGACATTCAATACTAACTTAAATGCTCTAAGTATCTAGTTAGTAAATGTCCGAGGTTGGTAACTGAATTCTTATTTAATATAAGAATATTTGTTCTTTTGCCTTTCTGGCTTCCACCTCTGGGCCCCCACATTCCCACTTGGCATTAAATGCCTCTCCAATCACATTACAGATATGTGATGACTCAACTCTGTAAATTACATTGCTCAACTGTTCACCTCGACTGTTGCGCCAAACCAGGGAAAGTGGAGTGGTGGCATTAAATGCGGATCCCAAAACATTTTATTCAAAATGGTTTTCAAACATTTCTTTTTGAATAAATAAAATCCGCTTAATACCCAAATTACCCTCCACTTTACTTCCCTATAAATACCCCCATACAAAAAGACACACACACGTTTTTTTGAAATCTTAAGCAAAATTTTGCCCTTTTTTCTTTCAAAAAAAAAACTAAATCTTGTGTGTGTGTTCTTAGCCTTTAGAAACCCATAATCATTTGTTAACCCAGACCTACCAACACAAATGGCTTCTTCTAAAGCTATCAAATACGCCCCTAAAGTGGAATTTACATTGGAGGTTGTAGACCTCACCAAGAACAATGTGGTAGGAAACTTTGCCTATCCTCAAAAGTTCTATGCGTACAAGAATGTAGTGAAGTATCTTCAAAACTGCTTTCTTGCTACGGCATTCACCAAGACCCCCTCAGTCATCTACCATGACTATTTGAGGGAATTCTGGTGTACTTCAATGGCAACCAGCCCTGAGGGCACCAAAGAATCCATCATCAGATTCACAGTGATGAATGGGAGAAGGACCCTCTCCCTGGATTACAAAACCTTCATCAAGGCCACCGGTCTTGATTTCGCTGAGGCCTTTGAGCCTAACCCTACTGACCAAGAGGTTAAAGCATAATTGCTTTTTCTCGGACCTCATGACCCTAAGCGGCCTGAAATGGCCGCTGGAGCCTTATTGGAGAAGGCTTTAATAATTAAAACCTGGTTCCACCCTATCTGGAGGATCCTGATGACCTTAATCATTCAGGTCCTTGGAGGGAATAAATCCTCCACGGAGCAGTTGAACTCATCACAACAATTGATGTTGTTCAGTGTCCTAGAGGGTAGAAAAATAGATGTCGGAGGAATAATCTTCCGTGACCTTGTTGCAAAGCTCTCAGGGAAGTCTAGGCAAAGACTTATGTCTTATCCTAGGTTTATTTCCTGCGTGCTTCAGGACCTATTAGGCCCTGACTATGTTAGGTCTGACGTTGAAGGTACAAAACCTGACGTCCTACATAAGACCAATTATACGAGTGGCATTACTGAGGTACAACCCATTGACTTGACCAACTACATGCTGGTGGTTAATCAGGGTGAGAACGCTGTTTCTCCAGTACCTTCACCTACAAAGAAGGTGAAGAAGACAAAGAATGGTCAGTCCAGTAAGGTGGTTAGACCCAAACCACTCGCCACTTAGACTGATGCCTCAAACAACCCTAAAAAAGGGTTAAATATGGCCGAGACCTCTGAGACACCCGTCACTGAGACCCCTTTGACCCAAAAAAAATGTCAACAGAGGGCATTGAGAAATCATCCTCAGTGTCCTCGGGCAAACCCCCTCTTCCTCAAGGCTCTACTAACATAAACAAGTCACTAGAGTCAGGAACCTCCACCCAATCACATCCCGATGAAGGCATTGACAAATCACAATCAGGGCCTGAGGGAGAAAAGGGTCCTGAATCCTCGGTTGGGCAGCACTACTCAACTGGGAAGGGGACCCACACCCAATCACATCCCGCTAACGTCCCTGAGAAATCACACTCAGGGTCTCAGGGAGTCAAGGACCCTGAATCCCCAAAAGGGCAGAACAACCCTGATGGGAAGGGGGTCCATCAATCATCACAAACAGTGCCTCATGATAGTTCTGAAAAACACCCATCAGGACTTGAAGGCGCTAAGGGGGACAAAGACTCATAGGGATATAAACCACCCGCTGATACGGAACCCATAACCCCCTCAGGCGGATCCATTCTCTTGGGAACTGACCCCAAACACCAGGCTGAGAAATCAGTTATTATGGTTAACCAAGGCAAGTCTTCTTATGAAGAGGAGCCGGGTAACTTTTTGGAGATTGAGTCTATGGTGGATATTCAGGCTCTTCTTGATTCTGAAGATGATCTCAAGGAAGAGAGTGAGGAGGAAGTTTTTGAGGCAGGTGATGACATGGAGACTGATGCCCAACCTACTGAACAATCGCATCAGTCTTCTCCTCATGGTGAAGAATCTGAATCTCAGGCTGATCATTCTTCAGATTCTGAATCATCCTGCCCTCCTGAACTCAAGAAGTATGACAACATTCTTCCTCTTACTGAAAGGCAATTGGTCAGGTTCCTACAAAAGGCCAACAATGCTCTCTTTACTGGGCTCACTGAAGAATTGTTTGATCAACACACTGAACCTGCTATTCATTATGTCGATCTGAAGGAATCAGTGGAATCCTATCATGATGATGTTAATGAGCACAAGTCATCTATCTCCTTCTCCCTGACGAATCTTGATCATAATCTTAACTTGTTCAATGAGTCTCTCACCAACATACACAAGAGCGTTGAAACTATTCAAGAGTCAGTGAAAGATGACCATGAGCTTAACAGAAAAATTCTTCAGGCTTATGAGACCTACCAGCAACAATCTACTCAGTTGGCTGAGCTGGTAACCATGCTGAGATCCTCCAATCTTCAGGAACTCAGCTCTATTGTGGACTCCATCAAGTCTTCCCTGGGTCTTATGGAGTCACACTTGGCATCTTTGGCTACATCTTCTTCTTCCTTGTCTTGGAACCTTGGGCCAAAGATGATAGCAATAGAGGCTTCTTAGGCTTCTCTTGAGGCTAAGGTCTCAACTCTTCAGAAGGACACCCCAGACATCAAGTCAATGATGACTGAGATTTACTAGGCTTTCAAAGGTCAGGATGCTCCCTCAACTTCAGTGAGCGCACCAACTCTTGCTCTCACCGTGGCTCAAGCAACAGTTGAGGGGGAGAATGTCACTGAAGAACAACCTGGACAACCTCCTTCTCACACTAAGGGGGAGATTCCTGAGACAAACCCATCTTCATCCAACCAAGACAAAGGCAAGGGCATTCTCACAACCACTGTGCCTGAGTCTACAATCTTGGTGCCTGCTTCCTCTTAAAGAAGGCAAGACCCTGATGAGCCAGTCAGGGTCCCTTATGAGGTAAATGGAAAAATATAACTTCTCACAAATGAGGAAATTCAGGCTCATATGGAGAAAGAGGAGGCAATGAAGAAGGCAGCTGAAGAAGAAAGGGCGAGCAAGGCTACTCTTATTCAGGTGGTACAAGAAGAGGCCAAAAAGATTGGGTTGCCTCCAAAAGCTGTTTCAGGAAGAAAAGGTGGGGAGACCTTCGTGAAAGCTCAGACTGCTGAGATGATGGCTCTCAGGGAGAATAGGGAAGAAAGGTTAAAGAGAGCTGAAGAGATTAGGCAGAACAGGATTGAGAGATATTAGTGGGTCATGACAAGCAGGTTAAAGCCAGAACCCATTCTTGATGTCAAGATTCACCGAAACACCAAGCCTGCCATTATAACTGTCTACAGGAGTGCTGATGATGAGGCGAAAAGTGTACCGCTTTTAAGGGGTCATTTAAGCCTTAAATCGTATTTATTTGATCAAATATTGCCCTAAATCGTTCCTTTTGCCATTTTAGGTACTTTTGAGGAGAAATCTGGAATAGGAGGCATTTTGGACGTTTTTGGAGCATTAAAGTGAAGAAAACGGCAAAGTCTCAAGAATCGGCTAAAAGTTACTCTTGACGGCGTCACAATTAACATGGGACGGCGTCATGCCTTGGCAAGAAAAGTTGGATGTGAAATTTACTCATGACGGGCCAGTGAGTTAGCATGAGAATTCTGACGGCGTCACGCTTTAACTAAATCAAGGGCGTCACGGCTTAAATCATAAGGGGACGGCGTCACGTTCAGGGTTAGACGGCGTCAAGCCTTGATAAGCCAGAATGGATTTTTGAAGAGCTAAAGAGGGACGGCGTCAAGAAGGTCACCCGGGAACCCTAAAAGCGGCGAGGTGACGGCGTCACACTCCATAAGGTGACGCCGTCAGATCCAAAAATCTATATATAGTTTTCTAATCTTTTGTCATTAGGGGAGAGCTTAGTGTGTGGAATTTTGGGATAAAACCCTAAGACGATTTTAGCTACTTTTTTAGGGCTTCTTGCCTTGAGATCTTCCATGTTTCATTGAAAGATAAGTTATCAATTAATCATTCAATATGTCTATGTGTTGTTTGATTCTATCTTATGCTTGTCTTTTGTTTAACATGTTAGGCTAATTTTATCTTGTGTTTGCTTAGATCTAATGAAACCTAGCTATTGATTATTGGTTGTTAGTGTGTTGTTAGTTGTATTGGATGATTGTTTATCTATGTTAGGCTTAAGAAAACTGGCTAACTTCCTATTCGGTAACTTGCTTGAACGTCTTAAGAAACATGAACCAAACGCGTACTAAAGGTTTTTATGGTTGTATTTAATGCACAAGCGAATTCTAGTGATCCCATGTTAGGAGCTTCCTAGCCGGCTCGACATAGGAGTGAAGTAGGAGCTTGTAGAGTTTGGGGAAGTGAGTACGCCACCCCACGAATGGTATTAAGGAATACACCCGTCATCCACGCGACTAATACACACTAATTAACCGGTAAAAGATAGTTAGGGAGTAAGGAAATCTAAGTAAACACATTTCTTACACAAAGTTTCTCACCACTTTTCATTTTTGTTATTTATTTTATTGCATTTGTAGTAATTTGGGTTAGATTGACTAGCAACTAATTCCGCCCACTCCTTCAAAACCGAGATTTA
Organism: Artemisia tridentata subsp. tridentata; assembly: GCA_021014915.2. NCBI lineage: Eukaryota > Viridiplantae > Streptophyta > Magnoliopsida > Asterales > Asteraceae > Artemisia > Artemisia tridentata. Next base: position 210,010,317 of record CP139502.1, read on the forward strand.
CTTGCTTTCAAAAATATATAAAAACATAAAAAGAATCTTCTCACCATTAGACCTAATTAGAGTAGCTTTCATACCTAACGAACACTATTCCCTGTGAGTAGACAGATCAATCCCCCATACATTACACCACTACACATATACTACAGAACCTCGGTCAGGTAGTACACTGCCTGGTGGGGTTGTAAGCCTCTTGAGATCCCTCGAGAGGTAAAACCTGTTGTAAGGTTACAAAACCACGCACATCAAGTTTTTGGCGCCGTTGCCGGGGAATAGTTATTGTTTAGGTTTGAATTTTTATTTTATTATGTCTACTCGCTAGATTCCTTTCTAGTGAGATTTTTATTTTCTTTTTCTAAGATTTTCTTTAGTCTATCTTTTTCTTTGTGTCTTTGTTCGTAAAAGAAATTTCCATTGACTCTTCCGTTCACCATTATGGAGTACGCGAATCCACCATACCACCAACCACAAAGGCCATTCTACCCTATTGACATCTCGAATTTCAAACAATATCGAGATGAACCCATATATGATGCGTGGACTCGTTTTAGAAATTTACTCCGAAAATTCCCTCATCATAGTTTCGCTTTAGCATCCCTAATCCGAACCTTTTACTATCGTGTTGGCCAATATGACCAAATGCGCATTGAGGATTTTGCCAATGGGGACTTTAGGGAATTAAGTGCTGAAGAAGCATGGGATGCCATAGAAGATTGTGCCCAATATTATTATAGGGTAGACAACCCAACAAACGTTAGTACAAGTCAATTGAATATAAATTTCCTGGATCATGAAACAAGTTTGTTTAGGGATGAATACATTAGTGTTGAGATACCTAAGTGGTTGTCATGTAATGCCATAGTACAAAACGAACACATAGGTGACCTTGATGTGATGAAGGATCTAGCCGAGCATGATCACATTGATCAAAAAGACCTAGGTTTTATGATCGATGACGATGAATCTCAAGAAACACATGATGAATCTTTTAGGCAGTTTGAATATAGCAGTCAGAATATTGAGGATGATCCGTATGATTTGGACATAGAAGTTGAAATGCCTAGAGAAGCACTTGAGATACTTGGGAAAATGTTAGGGTTAGATCCTACTAAAACGCATGATGAGGATATAGGTGAGCTTGACGTAAGGAATGATGAGGTAAGTAACATAAGCCCACCAAGTGCCCCACAAGTCCTACCATCATTTGAGGCACACACACCGCCCGTGACTTACCCGGAAGAAGTGGAAGAGACTATAGGAACCCCAATAGAGGTAGAACCTTTGAACGAAACAAAACTAGAAGAAATAGGTTTGAATACTTGTAGTCATAACCTTTCTTTTAGTTCTATGGAAGTTCCTAGTTTTGATGAACCGGAGCCTAAACCAAAACCGTTACCTAATCTTCCATCCTTAGATGTGAACTTAGGAATTGAATTAGGTCCCGATCCACCCATCAAACCATGTAGTCCGGGTAATGTTAAGATTAAGGTAGTAGACATTAAGCCTTGTAGTGAGGAAGACAATATAGGAGTGAAAAATGACCTTACATGTCTACATCACCCATTCATGATTGATCATAAGAAACATTATGGGTTTAAACCGGGTCTATTGGGTCAAGATGGATTCCCAACTAGGAGTCTCTCGAAGTTGTTAGAAAATGATCCCTTTTTAGGAGAACACTTTAAATCACCCATTGACCAAAGTGAACTAGGCAAGGTTATGATGAAAGGAGCACACCCCTTTGAGCATATAATTCATCCACCACTCTTTCCTCACGTGGCATACTCCTACCGAGCTGGTGTGTATCGCTACTATCACCCGCACTTAATCCTGAGTGTAGGGAAAACCTCTCCTTTATCCATTAAATAAGGGTAGAGTCAGGCTCATGACTCGAACAAAAACAAGCGCTTCTTGGGAGGCAACCCAAGCTTTATTTGCTTTGTGTGTTTATTTGTTTGTTTGTTTGTTTTTATTTGTTTCCGTATGTGTGTTTAATTTTTATTATTATTGATTCATGTTCAAAACTAAAATTGTGAAAATGCTTTATTTTGTTTTTAACTTCGTCTTAACTACATATAAAGGTATTTTGCAAAAGATAAGTGTAAGGGAAATCTAAATCGGTTTATTAGAACACAAATTAACATGAATCGTAATAATAATAAATTAGCATACATATTAGTGTTTGTTTGAGTCAAATGCTTGTATCGAGTCATAATGATGTTTTGCAGGATTTCCAGGAAGTAAGGTAAAGGTTTTTCCAGAAATTTTCCGGAAACTTAAAATGAAAATTTTTGTCAGGTCATTTCTGACGGCGTCAAGGTTTATAACCTGACGGCGTCAGATTTAATTTCCAGAAATTTTTAAAAGTTTTGTTTTTAAAAAGTTTTTATTAAAATCTCCAACTTATAATCTCCAGGAATCTGCAAAATTATCATTCCACAAGCATTATATCCTTATATATAGATTTTATCCCGCCGATGTTATGCAGGTTTTCGTGTTTGTTTTCTCAGGTTCAACAGGTTATTTTGGACAAGGAGATGTTTATGGGATCAAGCTTGTGGCGATGCATTAGTCATGGAGCTTCAACATTCTCTTTGGAGGAAGATCTAACCGTGTAATTTCACTATCCAACGAGCGAATCAGGGGAGTATTTGATTTCATTCTTTTACTTTTTTCTTTTACATCTTGTTATTTGAACATTAGGGACAATGTTCATCTTAAGTGTAAGGGGAGGGTAAAAGTACGATTTTAGAGAATACAATTGCGCTTGATTTTTTGTTTGTTTAATAATAGATGTGTAATAAAACTGAGAGAAATACTTGTTAAGGTAATTTTAGTGCCAAATTTAAAATTTTTTACAACATATAGGAGTGAAACTTTGATCTTAATGAGCGTCTCATGGATAGGAATTATATGACTAGCACAAAAACCGTACCACTAAAAAATTTTCCACCCCCAAATATGTGAGGTTCGCCCCTAGAATTGGTAGGAAAAGCATTTATGCTATGATGTGTGTACCGGTAGCACTTAGATTCTAGAACTTGCGTTAGGACCATTCCGAGGCCACAAGTGAGACTACATTCGTGTAGTTAGATTTACTACATGATAAGAGGCATTAGGATTAACCCATTGTTTTACACCTGTGTTTTTGTTATAATTACATTGGCTACATTGGTCAAGTAATTCTCCCACACCCTTTGCGTTGTACTCATTTTTAGTACACGATACCCCTAGTACACCCCTCAGAGCCTATCTTTTCGTTTCGACCTTTAAGCATTTTACTTAAAGGAAGAATTTGTTACACCCCACTAAAATGTACACCCAAATCGCCTTAGCCTACCTTGTATGCACTCATCTTTAGTGCATTATTGTTACAACATTTGTTTAAACCCAAGTTAATTATCTAGTTGATTACATGGTTGCTAAGTCGAGTCATATCCTTGTACATATTGTTTTGGGACGATTGGGACTCATGGGTAAAGTACTAGTGTAATGGAGTAATGGGGAAGAACATCATTTATTACCCCCATATGTGCTAAATATTTTAAAAGTACTCCAAGTTTTTCAATTATCTTAATTCGAGTCATTAGATTAGTATTTGTAAAGTTATGTAAAAATTCAAGTGTAAGGGGAATGCAATGCCCCTATGATGTATTATTTTGGATGGTAGGGCAAAAGTGTATGCAAAAAAAAAAAAAAAAAAAAAAAAAAAAAAGTAGAAAAAACATACGGACTACCATCCCGTTTCATTTTATGTTTATTTTATGTTTTTGTTATTTTGTTATTTTGTTTCTAGCTTAAGATCGAGTCTAGTCTTGGCTTAGCAACATTGTATAGTACATGTAATTGATCAAGATCTTTAACTCGCCACCAGTAAAATATCCCTTATCCAACAAAACCGTGTTTTCCTTTTCCCTACACCTAACGTTATAACCCATTTAAAAGCCCTCTTTGATAGTTTATCTTAGGTGCTTACGCCTAGTGGAGGAGGTTTTCGATCCTTTCCCAAGCCTATGGTAATCTATTTGCTATGACAGGTAGTGAGAGATATTTTCCGTTTTCATTTATGAGATTTATTTTGATGACACTTGAGAGATGTGAGTATCTAAACACTACTTGTGAGGTGCTAGTATGTAATCTCCGTGCTTATTATGATTGAAGTGGAACGATTATTTGTTGTATTTACTTTTATGTTTGCATTAAATGACCCCTAACTTGTATTTTGATTAGAATAAAAGCGCATTTGCTTGAGGACAAGCAAATCTCAAGTGTAAGGGTATTTGATGAGGCGAAAAGTGTACCGCTTTTAAGGGGTCATTTATGCCTTAAATCGTATTTATTTGATCAAATATTGCCCTAAATCGTTCCTTTTGCCATTTTAGGTACTTTTGAGGAGAAATCTGGAAAAGGAGGCATTTTGGACGTTTTTGGAGCATTAAAGTGAAGAAAACGGCAAAGTCTCAAGAATCGGCTAAAAGTTACTCTTGACGGCGTCACAATTAACATGGGACGGCGTCATGCCTTGGCAAGAAAAGTTGGATGTGAAATTTACTCATGACGGGCCAGTGAGTTAGCATGAGAATTCTGACGGCGTCACGCTTTAACTAAATCAAGGGCGTCACGGCTTAAATCATAAGGGGACGGCGTCACGTTCATGGTTAGACGGCGTCAAGCCTTGATAAGCCAGAATGGATTTTTGAAGAGCTAAAGAGGGACGGCGTCAAGAAGGTCACCCGGGAACCCTAAAAGCGGCGAGGTGACGGCGTCACACTCCATAAGGTGACGCCGTCAGATCCAAAAATCTATATATAGTTTTCTAATCTTTTGTCATTAGGGGAGAGCTTAGTGTGTGGAATTTTGGGATAAAACCCTAAGACGATTTTAGCTACTTTTTCAGGGCTTCTTGCCTTGAGATCTTCCATGTTTCATTGAAAGATAAGTTATCAATTAATCATTCAATATGTCTATGTGTTGTTTGATTCTATCTTATGCTTGTCTTTTGTTTAACATGTTAGGCTAATTTTATCTTGTGTTTGCTTAGATCTAATGAAACCTAGCTATTGATTATTGGTTGTTAGTGTGTTGTTAGTTGTATTGGATGATTGTTTATCTATGTTAGGCTTAAGAAAACTGGCTAACTTCCTATTCGGTAACTTGCTTGAACGTCTTAAGAAACATGAACCAAACGCGTACTAAAGGTTTTTATGGTTGTATTTAATGCACAAGCGAATTCTAGTGATCCCATGTTAGGAGCTTCCTAGCTGGCTCGACATAGGAGTGAAGTAGGAGCTTGTAGAGTTTGGGGAAGTAAGTACGCCACCCCACGAATGGTATTAAGGAATACACCCGTCATCCACGCGACTAATACACACTAATTAACCGGTAAAAGATAGTTAGGGAGTAAGGAAATCTAAGTAAACACATTTCTCTACACATAAGTTTCTCACCACATTTTATTTTCAGTTATTTATTTTATTGCATTTGTAGTAATTTTGGGTTAGTTGACTAGCAACTAATTCCGCCCACTCTATCAAAACCGAGATTTTACTTGCTTTCATAAAAATATAAAAACATAAAAAGAATCTTCCTCAACCCTTAGACCTAATTAGAGTAGCCTTTCATACCTAACGAACACTATTCCCTGTGGAGAACGATCAATCCCCCGTACTTACCACTACACTATACTACATCGGTCAGGTACACTGCCTGGTGGGGTTGTAAGCCTCTTGAGATCCCTCGAGAGGTAAAACCTGTTGTAAGGTTACAAAACCACGCACATCAGCTGACAAAAGAATCTTTGAGGTTCATAACCCTTTTAGATTCGCAGACTTCGGGATCACTGAATTGGATGAATTGGGTCCATTGATAGCAAAAAAGTCAAATGTTGTGCTCCCTGGTCTTTTGAAGTCCCTGATTCTAAGGTAAGAAAGATTGGCAGCAACACCTCAGGAACTTGGTATTCCATCTCTTCTTCCTCCTTCAGATGAACAACCTGCTCCCTCTCAGTCTTCCTCATGAAAGAGAAAGAACATTGAAGCTGAGCCTGAGATTAAGGTCCCTGGTATGGATTGCAACAGAGCCCTCCCAGAAGGAGTTCCATCCAGGAACAACTTGGTCATCGAACAACCTGAAAGAGGTTTGTTCTTCACTGATGAATTTGGAGACCCAGCCTTCCAAAGATGGAGTGATATTGACCAATCAGGAATCAAGGCAATGTTGGGTTTCCTCATGATGGCCTCACCAATCAAGACTCCTGAGAATGTGAGGTTCTGCCAAGACCTGAGAACAAAGATTCAAGATCATCCTGACCAGCATGAGCTAGAGTCCAAGAAGCCAAAGCTTGAAGCCCTAGGTTATAAGATCGACTGAATGAATCTGCCAACACCACCACTATCCTTGTACTATGTATAGTTTTGTTAGGACTTGTAATAATATTAATAAGATGATGTTTTTATTATTTTACTGTCCTTATTTACTTTCTAGTACATTCAGTATGAGCAGAAGTCTTTAGCTCACTTATAACTGATCAAAAACACTTAAGCATAATTTATATCCAAATAGGGGAAGATTGTTGAGTCCTTCAGTACCCAAGAGTCGTTAAAACAAGATTTGAATACAAATTAAGCTAAGTGTAAATTAAACCGATAACATTCTAAGTCACTGAGTGAACAGTCACTCAGTGAGTTACCTTCAAGATGCTCAGGACGAGTCTAAGAAGAAAGATTCACCACACAGTGAGGTGGAACTCACTGAAGTGTTACTTGAGACGACGAAGAAGGTAATAGATCAGTGAGCTTTAGACAAGAGATCACTGAACCCAGTCTCCTCAACAACAACAACTGAAGACTGAAGACAAATGCGTGAAGAACCTAAAGCCAGAATAAAAGGCGGGAAAAGAGGGAAGGTTTTAAGAAGATAAGAACAAGTCTTATCGGGGTCAGACAAACCATCCCTCAAGTGGCCAAAAGTCTAAGAAGTGTAAGGTCAGATACTCGAAGACTTATTGGCGCAATCCTATTGGTTCTTGGAAATGAAAACTACTGTTGTAGTTGTCAGACACGCTTCCTATTTGTTTATCTAGTTTTAATCTTCAGTACTCTTGATCTGTTTGTCTATAAATAGCAAACAGATAGAGAAAATTGGGTAAGGTATTCTTATGCAATTAAAGCTTAGACATTCACAAATACCCCTTTTCTCCTACAAAGAGTAACGTATCCCTGATATAGCTCAGTGGGTCGAATTGTTACCACTTAAGCATAGCTTGAGTTTAGATAGGAGACACCGTACCTTGTCTATTCAATCCCAAGTGTTTGTTCCGCAAAACACTTGGGTAATAGATTCTTTGATTCATTTCTAATTAGAATTTAAACGTTGAAAATACTGTGTGTTTTTTATATTAACTTTTCATTAACTGTTAGAATTAATAAATACCTTGTATTAGTCATAAACACAAATAGATTAACTTTATAGTTAACTCTAAGCGTTTTAAGGGAACAACAATTGGCGAAAGCAACAATTTTGCGAAGCGAGGTTTTTGGTTTTTGATTTTTAGCCCAATCATGTTTGAGTAAGACTTTATCTTTGAGTAGTTGATAAGCTTATTTTGGGGTCTTGTATAAGAATATTCCTCCTGCTGCAGCATTCAAGGCTTCTTGTGTGCTCTCGTCAAGTCCATGGTAAAAGATTTTGATTAAGTTTCCTTTACTTAGACCGTGTCCATGAAAATTCTTTAGCATTTCTTTCATTCATAGCCATGCTTCAGTCAGAGTTTCTCGATCTTGCTGAGAAAAAGCACAGATTTCCCTGAGAACTCGGTCAAATAATGCTGGAGGAAAGAATCGGCTTATGAAAGCAGTACGAAGTTCATCCCATGTTGCTATGGTTCCTTCGTCGAGTTCATCTAACCAGGTTTTTGCTTCCCCGGTCAGGGATAATGGGAAGATCATGAGCCGGACGACTTCATTCTCGGTTTCTCCAAATCTAAACATTTCAAAAATTCTAAGGAACTCGTGGATGTGTTTATGAGTATCAGTTTTGTTTCTTCCATCGAATTGGTTACCTTTGACAAGGTTCAAATGATTGCCTTTGATGGCGAATTCATTGGCGGTGTCAGGCAAAGTGATTGCAGGACCAGGGGTAGGAGCAACGGTTCGCTCATTAGCCCACATAGGTTCATTATCGGTTTCATCCATTGGATCATCAAGTTTGATGAATTTATGAAGAATCGATAAAGAGAAAGATCGTCGATAGCTGGGACTATCTCTTTTGGTGTTTCAGGTCTTAAATCTTTTTGCAAGAATGGAACTCTTTTGTTACGTCTACGTCTTCGGTTTATGGTTCGTTCAGGTTCGGATAAAGGACTAGCAAGCTCTGCGTTGGAAGATCGTGTGACCATTCAGTACGGGCTGCTAAGGGTAGTAGTAATGAAAAAAACTAAGATTCAATTCGGAAGAACTGAATTCTTGTTTCTGAGGTGATAAGTGCGGCGTACTTAGTGTAAGTACGGCGTACTTCTGGGAAATTTTTGGTTTTCGAAAAGAGTTTGATAAGTTTGATTTATTTGGATAATCTTCTGGGTTTTGTTGTAAACTGAATTGGAGATTTGAATCAATTCAGGAATGAAGTTGTAACACTTCCAGGAAAGAGTGTCACATTTCCCAAAACAGCGGCGTTCTTTTAGGGAAAGTACGCCGTGATCGTGCTTGAAAAGCGGCGGTGTGTGTGAAAAAGCGACGGTTTTGTTGATTATGGTGAGTAGTTTAATATGGAATTGAGTTGTGACTCATCACCAAGACAAATAAGTCTTGGTGATTATCCTCATTTAAACGCCCGAATTAAAGGGAGGAGGGGGAAAATGAGGTGGAATGGATGCTAATTTATTTATTTAAGAAAGAATATCACTTATGTTGGATGAGGTGGAAACAACAAAACATAAATTGTTTTCTTCACTTAGTTTTAAGTGATGTGTTGTTACGTTATAAATTGATCTAGTGATTTGTTGCTGTTAAGCATTTTAAGTATGATACTTAAAATGAAAATGAGGTAATCACAAGTTCCCTAGGAAATATTTAATGTTAGAAAATATACTACATCTTACTATATTAGACGAAAGGTGTATAAGCTTTGTTAAACCTAAAATTGTAGGTTCGTGGTTACGTGGAATAATAATCGTACAATGTTTTCTTAGAAATGGAAAAATAAAAATGTAACTCGTAAAATATTTACTAAATGAAATATTTAAATGACATAATAATTTGAATAATTACATCGTATTTTGAGAAAGGTTACAGTTCATACCCCTTAAGGAAAATCATGTCCTGGGATTTAATTCGTGTTAGATGTTGAAGCATTGTTGTTAAAAAGATGTGGGTATTTCTGACGCATCTGGTATGCTCGTTCCCATGTGTATTCTGGACCACTTCATGAGTTCCAACGAACTTTGAAAATTGGGATTCGACTCTGTTTTAGTTGTTTGACCTCTCGGTCCATGATTTCTACCGGTTCTTCAACAAATAGTAGATCATCATTGAGTTAAATTTCTTCTAGTGGAATAATTAGTGATTCGTCCGATAATGTAACACCCCCTAATTTGTTTTGCGGCAGCGGAAAGTAATTAGGGTGTTACACTGAGGATCGAAGTCAAAATTTCAGAAAACGGCTTGGAAAAGACGTTTTGAAAGCTATATGTCATTCAAATAATAGTTTTGATACAAAGGTTGAAATATCTGATTTGAAAATCCCACAAAAGTATGGTAATTTGGAAAGAATGACATATTTAATTTTCACACCATTTAAATTATCAGAGTATATAATGCCCGCTCCGTGTCTTGTCCTGCTCCGTTGATTTCCTGAGATAAACATGCTTAAAACGTCAACACAATGGTTGGTGAGTTCGTGGAGTTTGATAGAAAATACTTTCTTTCAATGAATTCAAGAGGTGTACTGAGATAGTTGAAATAAATACTAGTACTTCTTGAAGTAACTAGCAAGTTTGCAATTGGGTAAAAATCCACGAGTAAATAATTTATAAACTCAGATGATCATAAGTTTCAAGTTTAAATGAAAATGAGTTACGTTATATGCTTGCAATGAAATAATGGTTTGACTTTTAAAAGTAACAATATGCCAAGCATTGAGTTGTCTTTATCAGAAGACACAACTAAGTCACATATGATAACAGTTAAGTTCCAAGTACGTGATACATAATTCAAACACATAATGAAAACAATAGTATAAAGTCTGATGTCTATCAGTGTGGAGTGGTGGTTTACTAAATACAGCTGTATCCAAATATATATAGGAAGACATATATATTCATAAGGTTATATTGCCCTAAGCCTCATGACGCGCAAAACGTTAACACAGGTACCGTAAAATGGCGGAGTCACATCAGGTTACTGATGGTTTTGCCCTCAGGTAATAGGTGATTGCCTCATCCTATTATTTCTCAAATATAGTGTATCGCGACTAAATATGACTAGCCATAAGGCATTCCATCCAGTATTTAGTGGGATAGGTCGTCAGCCTCTAACAGGTTTCGAAGCTGTCCACTATATTCGCGCTCACCGCAGTGATTAATGGCTCATGATCGAGGGACTTTATGGCAATATAGGTAAACTTAGGCAATATAGGGTTCAGGGTTTCATAGAATATGCGTACTTTAGTCTTGGAAATTATTTCTTGTTGATATGTAGAAATATCATAGTAAAGTTAACGGTACATTCAGTTGTTATATGAATGCACATAATGAGTCTCAGTATCTTGTTACAACAAGTAGATTGAAAATGTTATTTTTCAAATATAGCATTTAAGCTAAGCAAGCAATTTGCAAGTATAACTAGCATATATCCCTGCCAAAGGGTGATTTAAAACATGTAAAAATAGTTGATGATTTTGGATAAATCGCTTGAGTTTTCAGAGTATGAAAATACTTAAAACAGTTGAAGCATGTATCTCCCCCAAAAGAGTTATTAAAAACAAGTATTAAAAGTAGGGGCCACGACTCACCTAGAGTGTATCTGACAAGATAGAATTATAAGATCTATGGAAACGATCACGAAAACATCTTCGATACGAAACCTGAATATGAGGAAAGTCTAAGATTCGACTTATAACTAACAGTGAGTGTGAAAGTGAGAAATCGTATAACGATTTGATGATGTGAGTGTGATATGCTTAAAATGCCTCAAGTTAAGAAAAATATAATATCATACATGATATTATCTTGATTATTATGTCACTCGACTCAAAATATTATCTCCTCATGATATGCAAGTGAAATCGTTTAATAAATAACGAAAATTAAATATACATAACTAAAATGTATAAAAATGCATATGAAGTGATGTAGTGATGAAAAATGGAAAATGAAATAAGAATGTCAAGTATAAATAGTAGGTCCTTGTCCTTTTCCAGATTTTTCACTTTTTACTTTAACTGTGATTGCGTTACGTCGTTAGTCCTTTGTTAAATCTAAAGTCCAATAATAGTCCAAAAAATTGTCCATATGTCCATATAAGGTTTGGAGTTAATTCAATGGTCAATTCAAGTCCTGTATAAACTGTTTTCACAGTTTCAGTCCATAAGTTTCTTAGTTTGGCAGTTTCAGTCCTTCTAGTCAAAATGCGTTACATTTTTAGTCCAAAAATGTCAAAATGGTGGGGGACAATGTGGGCGTGTTTTTCTGAGTTATATTTAAGATAAAAGAAGCTTATTTTAACATCTTATTCGGCTAGTAGCTTATTTTTACACATTGGCCCCTTAACGAATTACAATTCTAAGCTCAATATTGGTTTTTAGTGGTTTTTCAAATATGGTTCATACGGGTTACTTGGGCTGTTTTAAAGGGTCGAATCGTGAGTATTTTAGCATGATGTTTACACGAAAAATGTAACTAGTAGTAGGGTCTTTTGGGTCGTATAAAAATAAGACATGGTCATTTATTTGAATCGTGAGTTATGGTGTCATTTACTAGGCGGCTTGGGCTGTTTCACTTATTCAAAACACTTAGAATTTTTCTAAGTGTTGGCGATATAAATGTGTTGGTCGATTCTCTTGGGTCATTTTTGGGGATCGAGACGCGATTGTTTTCACAAGCTGTTTATACGAAAACGGTAACTAGTCATTTGGTCTAACCGGTCGTATGGAAATAAAGTGTAGTCGTTAGATCGCAAGTCGAGTTATGAGGTCGTTTTTAGAGTGACATGGGACTGTTTGAATGCGTATAACACTTAGAATATATCTAAGTGTTTTCAAGTTATGTATACACATGCAATCATAACATGTTCACACGTTCCATAATGCATGCAATGAGATGATTAAACATGAGTGAGACGTGTGAGATGGCTGTTAAGCCTTCCACAGTGGAGGCTCGTCACCTCATGAAAGTTATGCCAAATAAAGTGCATGCAAAATACATATGTGTGAATATATGTGGCATGTGAAGCTAAGAATAGAGTGAGAGGTGGTCTCCATGGTTTCTTATGTACACAATCGTGATCTGTACATGTTTCTTAGTGTTTTAAATATGTATGAAAGCTTATGAGTGTTGTATGTTCGAGTGCAAAACAACCAAAATATGCAATGTATGTGATGTTAACATGATTTAACATGAGAATAAGTTAGTTTGTAGTTCTTAGAGAAAGTTGATCATCACATGTAACCTTCTCAACTATATTATCGTGACAATGCAATACTATAAAATATGATACGTTCGAATGAGTGCGAGCTATGCATGATGAATTTGTGTGTGTAAGAAATGAAAGTACGAGAGAATGTTGAGTACTTACTACACCTTTTAAAGGTGGTGGAGAGGCTGTGGGATTCGGATGAAACACAAGAATAGAGACAGTAGACTTGGCGAGCTCAAATACGTTTTACGTGTTTATTTCCTTACTCGATTTGCTTCCCAAGGTGAGACAAGAGTTACTTCTGGGTTTTTAAGGTTTTTAGTGAGAGTGAAAGAAGTGAGAAGTGAGCAATGTGACTGCTAGAAGAAGGTGAAATATATAGAAGTAAGCTACTCATGTTTTTGACTATATTACCCTCAAAGCTCAATCATGGTTCCCACTATTTGTGACCAGTAATATTAGCATGCTTCTGACTTCTAATAATCATTGGGAGGTATGGGAGGGTTTGTAGGACTTTGTCTTTTGTCGTTGGAGTTTATACATATTCGGTAGATATTTCTAAATTGGTGCCAAGTGGAGTTTTTGCGAGACACACACATGCTGCAGTCCTAACCATCTTTCAAACATCATATTGCGATAAGAATATTATCTGTGGAACGTAGGAAAAGTCAGGTTTTGAATTAGTTGGGTTTTGTGATTTTTACATATGTGAGTTTTGTTGAAATGGGACAAACACATTGGTATTCAAAATCATATCACAACTCGACTTAAGTTTCTGAAATTTGGCATACGGGTAGTCTATTGTGTGGTAAATGAGAGTATGTAAAAATAATGACATGTTGTGTTTAAGAATCGAGAGATCAAAGGCTGTTTTGGAGGGTGTTTGGCTGGTCGAATTTACATGGAATAACAAAAGTTGAGAATGGGTTTAGCGGGTAGGCCTGGTGTCGTGTATGGTGGTGATGGGCCAAATGATTCTTCAGCCCGTTTGGCTTTGTAGTTGGTTAGGAAAATTGTAGTTAGTTAAATCTAAATGGGATTAATGTATTTAGAATATTATTAGTTGTAAAAATTGCCATTTGTGTATTTATACTTGGATACTAGTTAATATTAGTGAGATTTTCATCTAGTGAAAATGGGGTTTGTGAAATAATAGTTCTTGTGAAATAGTCACGTCTCGAAATACAAATCGTGAGCTAGTGTCCTTATTTGGTAATTGTCGTGATAACTTTACTTGGTGGGAATAACACAATAAGTAAATAAAAAGTTTAAATTTCCCCGTAAAAATGGGTTTTATTAAACATTAACTTGAGTTTATCCTTGATTAACGAGTATGATTATAATGGATTTTTGCGGGATCTCACAGATAAACATTGCTTGAGGTTGGATACGTGGAATGTGGGATGTACAGTGCCGAGCTCTGGTGGAAGCTCGAGTATGTATGCCACTGAACCAACCCTGGCTAGAATTTTGAATCGACCAATGTATCTTGGGTTTAGTTTTCCCGTTTACCGAATCGTATTAAGCCTTTCCAAGGCTAGACTTTTAGCATAACTCTATCCCTGACTTTGAATTCTAAGAGTTTGCGTCGTGTATCGGCATAAATTTTCTGTCGATCTCTTGCGGCTTGAAGTCGATTTCTGTTATGTACGATTTTCTCTGTTGTTTCACGAATGAGTTTTGGACCAGTGAGTTGAACATCTCCCACTTCGGCCCAGCAGGTAGGCGACCGATACTTTCATCCATAAAGCGCCTCTAATGGTGCTGCATTGATACTTGCGTGATAACTATTATTGTAGGAGAATTTGACTAACGGCAAATGATTATCCCAACCGTTTCCAAAATTGATTATGCAAGCTCGAAGCGTGTCATCCAGCATTTGAATGGTTCATTCACTCTGACCATCGGTTTGAGGGTGATACATTGTACTCATGTCTAGAATTGTTCCGAAGGCGTCTTGGAGTGACTGCTAAAAATTTGAGATGAATCTGCCATCTCGATCAGATATGATAGAGATCGGCGCAACATGTCTTGAGACTATTTCTTTAATGTACAGTCTGGTTAACCGATCCATTTTGTAGTCTCTTTGATTGGTAGGAAGTGTGCGGATTTTGTGAGACGATCAACTATGACCCAGACGGAGTCATAACCGCTTGATGTCTTCAGAATGGTAATGAAGTCCATGGTAATTCATTCCCATTTCCACATAGGAATCTCTGGTTGTTGCAATAGACGGGATGGTTTTTGATGTTCGGCTTTCACTTTGGAGCACGTAAGACATTTTTTAACATATGTAGCAATGTCGGCTTTCATGTTTGGCCACCAGTAGAGTAGTTTTAGATCTTGATACATCTTATCAGATCCTGGATGTACAGAATATTTCAATTTGTGGGATTCGAGCATCATTAAGTCTCGTAGGCCACCATAGAGTGGTAACCAACTTCGACCTTTGAAACACAAGGTTCCGTCCGAACAGGTTTCAAATTTCTTCTGTATCATGCCATCCAATTTCTCCTTCTTAATGTCTTCTTATTTTACTGCTTCAGCTTGAGCGCTGAGTATTTGAGCAGTGAAGTTTGAATTGATAGTTAGGACCAAAGCTCGGACCCGTAATTGATTAACTTGTTCCTTTCGGCTTAGAGCATCCGCTACTACGTTGGCTTTTCCCGGATGATAGCAAATGTTGCAATCATAATCACTTAGCAGCTCCAAGCATCGTCGCTACCTCATGTTTAGTTCTTTTTGATCGAGAATATGTTGAAGACTTCTATGATCAGTATACATAGTACATCTAGTACCGTATAGGTAGTGTCTTGAGATTTTCAGTGCAAAGACTACTGCTCTTAACTCTAAATCATGAGTAGTGTAGTTTTCTTCTTGAACTTTGAGTTGTCGTGAAGCATAAGCCATAACCTTTTCTCGTTGCATTAGTACGGCACCCAAACCTTGGTGCGAAGCATCACAATAAACCACAAAATCTTTGATCCAATCTGGCAATGCCAAAATAATGGCACTACAAAGTTTTTACTTCAGAATTTGAAAGGCTTCTTCTTCATCTTTATTCCAAACGTACTTCTTCTTTTTCTGAGTTAGCTTGGTCAAGGGTTTGGCTATTGAGGAAAATCCTTCAATATACCTTCGGTAATACCCGACCAGACCTAGAAATTGACGAATTTCTGTATGTGTCGTAGGTGTTGGCCAATCCTTGATGGCTTCAATTTTAGCTGGATCAACATGTAAAACAGTTCTGTCTATGACATGCCCAAGGAATTGTACTGATTGAATCCAAAATTCACATTTGGAAAATTTTGCATACAACTTTTCTTTCTTGAGCAATTCTAAAATTGTTCTCAGATGATCTTTCTGTTATTCTTTGTTTTTGGAATATATGAGAATATCATCGATGAATACTATCATGAATTTGTCCAGGTATGGCTTACACACCCGATTCATGAGATCCATGAATACTGCCGTTGCATTTGTCAAGCCAAACGACATTACTTGGAACTCGTGATGACCATAACGAGTCCTGAATAATGTCTTCAGAATATCTTCTTCCCGAACTTTGAGTTGGTGATATCTTGATCGGAGGTCAATTTTTGAGTAGTATCTTGAACCTTCTAATTGATCGAATAAATCGCCAATTCTTGGTAATGGGTATCGGTTCTTTATTGTTAACTTGTTTAGTTCATGATAGTCACAACTCGTAATTTCAGGTCATTTTCCAAACCCCGACAAATTACTATTCATGAGTTACTATTCATCAATCACTATTCACTGATCACTATTCACGTGACTCTATTCATTCCCGGAGGGAAATCACTATTCATGGGCATCATTCATCATTTCGTAAACTTGGTTTACGGGTATTAAAATGCGCGTAACCAGTTAGGTTTAGCTGCGTATTCATGCATCATCAGTAAAGACACATCATACAGACTAGGGTAGTCTGCATATCATTAGTAACATCAGTATCATATCAGTTCATGCATGGGTTTGTGTGATTTTCATTAACGTATGCTTAATTGTTTAATTAACGTTACCACTCAGTCATTTCTACTAACATTATACCCAATACTCCCGACAATGATCCTAATACATTTTCAAGCTAATTTTAATGATATAGAGATTATATTATTACTTTACCTGGTGTTTTTAAACCAATCGCTATATTTTTCGTTTGACGCTTATAACTCCGTCGGTTTACGAAATTTCAATCCGATAATCATTCTAACACCCGATTCTTGCAAGGAACATGATTTTACAATTTTTACAACTTCGTCGTATCTCATTTCACCTCGTCACGAGTTATTTCTAGTTAACTCGGTACCCGATAACACTCAATGTATACTCAAAACTAGCTAACTCTTAAATAAATGGGAGACACAAGCTTTAATTACATCAAATCCTTCCATATTTAGCACATGTGCCGCCCCCCCTAATTCACACCTAATACTCCATACACTTGATTGCTAAGTACAATGCATTAAATGAATTTTGGTGATTTAATTTCAAGTCCACTAACACCAACACATAACACAAGATCATTTTAGCTAAACCAAGCAATTTCTCTCTTCTTTTTCTTCTTCCTTGCTCGGCCCAACCAAGAACACCAAAGATCATCCATCACTTTTTGAAGTTCAAGTCATAATCACACTCCATTTACCTTCCTAGTTAAGGTTTTGTGGTTAAACCTCAAAGTTTCTTGCACATTTTCATCCAAATCAACTCAAATCATCAAGTAAGTTTCAAGAAAACATTTTGATCATCTTATACTTTCATTTGATTCAAATGTTTATGTATTTTCAAGTTATATTAGTTATTCATGCAAGTTATTTATGTTTTACATACCACTTTTGAACATAAACTATCTTAAACACTAGATCTATAAGTTTCACTAATGATCTCATGAAATCCACCAAGGTTGATGATTTTTAGGACCCCATGACACCCTAAGAAGGTGTATGGTAGGATTTGCGAACTTGTGGAGTTGATTTGAGTTAGTATGATCAAGTTTAGAACCAAGAAAATGAGTTTTAACAAGTATAAATAAGGTTCTGTCCAAAATCTTGTAAACTGGAAAACTCAATAACTTTTTGGTGTATTTTGGCCTTCATATTCAGAAAGTTCTTTCAAAAACGAAACCGTCGCCGCAAGAATCACTAAAAACCGACTTATAACGAAGGAGATATGATTTTTCAAAGTTAGACGACGAGAACTAATTTTCTGAAAATTTAGTTGCTGATCGCCGATATTCAAAGGACAAAGCGAGGCGTTAGACGTGATCTATATGACCCGACCTAATGAGATCATGTTAGTTCATGTTTATATGAAGCCGTGGATGTAAAGAACGTAGAAAACGAGCTTGTAACGGCCGAGATATTCACGTTTGAAACCCGACGTACCATGGTCATTTTGACAGCCCACTAATAGAAAGTGTTTTAAGTATAAAAACTAGTGTTTTTGCGAGACATAACATTGATAGCCGATTTTCTAATTGATCGAGGCGAGTACAATCAAAAGTTAAATGAAACGACATTTATACATTGTTACAAGGTTTTCAAAAACGACGAGTTTGATCAACTAACACTTTACGTGCAATATTTCGCGACTAGTTTCACGAAGCCATTTTGGACATATTTTCACAAGTTAAGGAAAATATTAAATTTCGATGAAAACGCTACATTTTGCCGATAGAACACCAAACGAGGATCGTGGAGTACCGTTTCAACATATTTATACGAAAAGTAGTTTATAACTTAACGAGACGTCAAAAGTGTATTTTTCGTCGATAAACGTTATTTTCAAAACCAACAAGTGGTATCGTTAACATACGTATTTGCATGTGTTGCATTGTATCATTGCTTACATTGGATCACATCATTCATAATAGGTCGCGGTTAGAGACCGAGCTTTATTTCATCATATCCATCATTATCATTGTTGCTATATCTTATCAGGTGAGTTTTCATAGCCCCGTTTTAAATTGTTTATTGATTTCTAAACTCTCGGGGGAGAATACATTGCACCATTTTCATATGCGGACCAAAGTATACAAACTCATTACATTGCTTAAGTTACATCATTGCCCAGATTAAAGTCCCCTTTTATTATCATGAACCGTTAATTGTTAGCAAGCGAAAGTGAGTGAATAGATCTATTGAAGGTGACTCCTCCGTTCGGGTTGGTAGCGCCAACTTGTCAAACAAACGCATTTCATTTCTGTCATATTAGAGTGATTGGCAAACACTCAGTTGGGGCATTTCATTCAGTCTAGCTTCGGGGTCATGAGCTTAAGAGCTAATGTATCATTTTTATGTGGCATTGTTTTGTCATACCCTTTATACTTGTGGTATCCGTACAACATTTCATTTATATAAACCTATGATCTCACCAACATTTTTGTTGACCATTTTTAGCAATGTATTTTCAGGTAATTAAGGTATCGCATGTTGGCTTGCATATGGACATCATGGAGTCGCGGAGTCGACGCGTCTCACTTTATATTTTATGCACTTATCCATCGTTTGAATTGCATGAACTTGTTTTCTGAAACTTGTTTCACCTTTTGGGACCTAGCTTTGTAACTCTGAATGTTTTTAAATAATCAAACGATGTAATTTCTAAACGACACTTTAGGTCGTTCAATAGAACTGCAACTTTGGTGCTATGACCAGTCGCGCCCCTGAATGCTTCATTCCGCTGCAAGTCACGAAATTTGGGGGTGTGACAATGATAGTCAATACACATCCTTAACGATCCATCTTTCTTTTTCATGAATAGGAATGGAGCTCCCCAAGGTGAGGAACTGGGTCGAATAAATCCCTTGCCCGAAAGTTCTTGCAATTGATTAGCCAGTTCCTGCATTTCTGACGCTGATAGTATGTAGGGTGTGCGGGCCACTGGCGCCGTTCCTGGCTCTAAATCGATTCGAAATTCTACTTGACGAGTTGGTGGAAGTCCGGGTAAGTCTTCAGAAAAGACTTCGGGAAATTCACGTGCGACGGGAACATCTTCAAGACGTTTTTCTTCGGACTTCTTTTTGGTTACGTGGGCTAGAAAGGCATAACATCCTTTCTCAATGTACTTCATGGTATTGATACATGAGATGATGTTTATTCGGGTTCCACTTCAATCACTACGGATGACCGAAGTTTCATTGTCACAATGAATGTGAAGAACCCTTTCGCCACAGATGATGTTAGCTTGATGTTTAGACAGCCAATCCATGCCGATGACAACATCAAAACTTCTGAGTTCAATTGACATAAGGTTGATGTTGAATGGATGATCTAAAAGGTTAAGGGTACAATTTGGGATTATAGCATTTGTGTTCACTAAGTTTCTGTTAGCTAGCTCTATACTATAGTTACTGTGTAGAGTGATTGGCGCGATATCAAGTAAAGGCGCAATTTTAGTGGATATTAAACTCATATCAGTACCAAAATCAAATAAGACTTTAACATGATGATTGTTGAGTGAGAACGTACCAGTAACCACATTCGGGTCTTCCTGTGGTCCACCATTTCCCATTATGTAGGCTCTACCTCGAGCACCACCGGTTTGTTGATTACGGTTTTGAGGACAATCGCGTGTGTAGTGTCCTTGCTCCCTATATCCGTAACATCTAGCTATTGGCTGAGTGTTTGCTCCAGTAGCCATGGCCTTGCCTCTACATTCTTTGGCAAGATGTCCTGGTTTTCGACACTTGTTGCACTTGGCGGCACAGGGACCCGAATGATGATAGTTGCATGGATTGCATTGTGGGTAGGTCCCAGCATATCTGCCTCCGGTCGGTGCAGCAACATAATCCGTTGCGGCTACTTGCCTTTTGTTTTGTTGGGTATGACGATTTTTGTCTCGGACTTGATTGTTGTTGTAACCTCCACGGTTACCATCCCATTTCCTCTTATTTTTTTGATTGTTGTGTGGTTATTGTTGTTGTTTGTGGTGGTGGTGTTGTTTGGGTTTTGAACAGCCCCGTATTTGATCACTTGCTCCATTAGTCTTTGAGATATCCGGATAGCTTCTTCCATCGACTGTGGATCAAACGAGGTGACATTCCCCTCGATGCTTCGTGGTAGACCTCCGATAAAACATTCAAATGGTTTTTTATTGTTCGGAACCATGGCAGGGCATAGTACGACCAACTCTTGGAATCCCCGGACATATGTGTTGAGGTCGTTTCCCTTCACAACCAAATTATAGAATTCTTTCTCCAATTTCTTTACTTCACTGCGAGGGCAGTATTTCTTAGTTAGGTGTTTCTTGAAGTCAGCCCACGTGGTCTAGTAGGCCTTTTCTATTCCGATTGTTTGTGCATATGAGTTCCACCATGACAGGGCGCCATCCATGAGGGTGCCCGTAACGAATTTGACCTTGCAATCCTCGGAACAGTTGCTCAGAAGGAATATGGATTCGGTTTTCTCAAACCAGTGAGTCAAGCCGACTGTTCCTTCTGTTCCTCTAAAGTTCGTAGGGCTACAACCCTTGAATTGCTAGTAAGAACATTTGCGAGTCTCCGTAGTGTTGCTTCCCCCAACAACTCCCCCAGTATTAGTATCAGTCGCTTCACGTTCTGCAAGTGCTGCAGCTACGCTGTCGGCGACTAGTTTCTTGATGTCAGCTGGAGTCATTGCTTGAGGTGTTTGAGGTGATTTCTTTGGTGCCATGATTCTATCAAAATGACACAAATGTACAATATAATGAATATTTGTATGACGCAAAAATCACAACACGTAGGAATAATAAGGATTTAAGACAACATCTTATAAAAACATAAAGTAGATTCCATACTTGTTACATCGATTATAAAATTGAAACCTATTACAAGTTTCTACGATGTTACTAACTGAGACTCTCAGTTTAGTGATTACAAGAGGTTACTACTACTAGCTATTACATGGTTTTTATAGAGTTTACTAACTGAGACTTTCAGTTTAGTAGTACAAAAGATAACTAGTATTATCACACTACTCTATTGTGGGTCAAAGGGTCCTTGCAGCTCTGGCTGATCGGCATTTTGTTGGTTCATTGTGTCGTGGAGGAATGCGTTGATTATATCTGAGATGTTATAGAGTCCATACAACTCTTGAACGATCTGCTGACGTTCCTGTCGGATCAGTGGTGGTCGTGGTACTATCCATAGTGAGTGATCCAACTCATCACATGTAGGAATGGTAAAGGGAAATAATGGTGGTGGTGATGGAAAAGTAGGAGCAGCCTCCTGAGGCTCGAGGGTCTTAGTGTCATATCTGACTGTCTCATCTGGGTCTGCCTCAGGTGAGACTAATGCTTCAAGTAACTGGAAATTATCGTCTGATGATGAAGAGTAAACCAGGGATGTCGGGGTATAGGCCGGTCAGAGTAGTGGTACAGGTACATTGGTGGATGAAAAGGTGTCCTTAATATCCGAGTCTGACGGAATGATAATGGAGGAAGGTGAATGAAGACATGGTGTCTACAATAAGAATTATGATGTCAAAATAAATCTAATGTTTACGGGAAGTGCTCAAAATATGTCAAGTGTGTATGTATCAATATACTAATATGTTTGCGTAGCATAAAATGTATAAGAGTCCATAATCGTCTGGAGGATGGAAGGCACGGAGAGCGGAAGGCTATAATATGTTTTTGTGAAAAAGTGGTTATAGTTTAGGTCTCAATTAGATCCGTTTCTCTATAACTATAGCTCTAATGCCAATCTGTAACACCCCCAATTTCGTGAATGCAGCGGAATTCAAACTGATTGTTACTTCATTGTATAACAGTTATAATAACAGAAAACGATCTCTAATCAAGTCGTTTAAAAGAAAAGGCTTCTCATTCAAATTATATAAAATATATCAGAGTTTACAAAGACAGGTCCCATTTGGTTCCATGTTTACAAAAAACATCAATATAAAGTATTTGATGTTGATTGAATGATAAAATAAGTTATTGCCTTCTTGATTGATCCCGTGCCCCTCCGTGCCAGCCTCGATCATCATGGACCTGAGATAAACATGCTAAAAGTCAACACAAAGGTTGAGTAAAATCCATAGGTTTGTTAAATGGTTAAAGACAATATGCTTGTAGTGTGAGTTAATTAGACTCATACTCAAAGTTTGAAAACAAAACAGTTATTATTTTACTAAGCTCATGCAACCAAAGCGTTAATGTGTACCAATACCAATTGGCGTGTTTGTCGCCCCTGTAGGTAATTTTCCGTTATACCCTATGTTCTCAAATATAGTGCATTTGTTTGAACGTACTTGGTCAACACAAACGGGATTCGTTAATCCCAATAGGCCTATTCACAATATTCAAGCTCACTACTCTTAGTGATTAACTGGTTCATGATATGGGGCCTTATGTTTGGCAATGATGGTACCAAGTGACAATAAAACAATCAGATAAGCATACAGTTTCAAAGCATTGTGTTCGGTTAAAAATAACATGTATCTCCCCCAAGGGTTTGTAAAACAATTAAGTAATAGAAAGTGGGGCTATGAACTCACTGTGAGTTAGATGATGTTTAGTGCTTAACGAATTTGATGGATAAGCCAGGAAACCTCTAAGTGCAACCTAAAATAGAATGTTGCGACTTAGGTTTGGAATAAAGTCTAAGAAAACATAAACGAGCCATGTCTTTATATTGATCATGATTTAGTACTTGATAGGTTGTGTATGTCGTTTTATAGAAACGGTTTATGAAACATTTTTTTCTTATATATCTCGTACTACTGTTTGGGCCATCATAATTCAGAGGTCATGTAGTAAACGTTCGAGGAGCCAGGACACTTTAATTCGTCAATCCAGCAAACTAGTCGATCCGTTTACCCAAATGAAACCCCTCACATGAAGTTCCCTAGTTTTGTAGTGTTCGATATGGAAAATCATGTTTTGCTTGTTTGATTCCGTGATATAAGTGTCAAAAATGATCATATGGTTTGCAAACATAAGTTATAAGGTTGTTTGGTTTATGATTAGGAAATCAAAATGATTATTACAAGTTATCGTCATGAACTATATCACAAGTGTTTAAAACTCTACAAGTTTATAAATCGTAAAGTTGGTTTTTCATAGGTGAAATACACTATTTTGAGAGTCAAATAAACTTAGGAAAGTTTATTTTTGAATGAAGATTGTTATTCTATAAAATTTATTATGTTTAGTAAGTAATTTAGTCTTGGGAATAACATGGTTCCTAATTACTTATTTTGTGAAAACCAAATTTTGACGTCAAAACTGTTTTTACAATTTGTGGCAGAAAACTGCCTTTGAATTGCGTTTTGAGGCCGAGATCTCGCGGTAGACGGAAAATATCATTCCGGACAACTTCATTTTTTAACTTTTTGATGAATCGGACACGAAGGGCCTTGAAAAATTACCTAAGGTCATATTCAGCAAGGTTTTGACAGTTTCAGTTTTTCGGTTTCGTTAACTTCTTTTGATCATAACTTCTGACTCGTGTGTCCGTTTTGTGTGATTCAAATTGCTACGTTTTCCTTGAAAAATCCTATTTAACAGTAATTTATTGCCCAAGGTCATGGGTATTTAGTTTGGTAGTTTTTCATAGCATAAAATCACTAATTTTACTTGTTTACTTACATAAGTTAACATATAAGTGTAAGCTTGATTTCTAAGGCTTGGTACATCATGTGATCAACATAACTAGACATATATAGTATAGATTAAGCATGAGAAAACATGTAGATAGAGTTGATCATGAGTGAGCTAGGTTTTCTTACAACTTTTGGCTTTCCAAAAGAAAGGACAAATAACAAGGACTTAGAACTTTGATTGAGCAATTTCCCACACTTTAGCAATCCTTCTACACTCTTGTATTCTTGAAGGGCTTTGTGATGAGATTTTAGATGACTTGAGTAGATTTAAATTCAAGAAGATCACCTAAACTTGCAAAGAAGTTGATGTATTTTACTTTGGTCTTTAATCTCCTTTGAAATACTTGAAGTAGAAAACAATTGAAGAGTGTGTTTGTGTGTGTTGTATTGGACGGCAACACAAGGGGAGGGGGGTTTATAGTGTCTTGAGGAGGTGTTAAATGAGGTGTCTCATTAGACTTACTAGTTAAGTTTTGAAGTGTGGCAACATCTTATGCTAGTTTGAGTAAGATTGAGCCATCTTGCATAGTGAGTCATAATGTGTAAGAGGAAACCAATTTGGTTACTTCTTCTTAGGTCAAGAGTGCGTTTAGGGCATTACATGTGTAACTTGGTGATTATGGTGAGTAGTTTATTATGGAATTGAGTTGTGACTCATCACCAAGAGTAGTAAGTCATGGTGATTTTCCTCATTTAAACGCCCCAATTAAAGGGAGGAGGGGGAAAATGAGGTGGAAAAGATGCTAGTTTATTTATTTGGTGACTTAGTCTAGGTTATTTTGTTAGTAACATGTTTTTGTAAATACTACTAAGACTAAAATGTCATTGTGGTTCATTTAAGAAAGAATATCACTTATGTTGGATGAGGTGGAAACAAGAAAACATAAATTGTTTTCTTAACTTAGTTTTAAGTGATGTGTTGTTGTGTTATAAATTGATCTAGGGATTTGTTGTTGTTAAGTATTTTAAGTTTAATACTTAAAATGGAAAGGAGGTAAACACAAGTTCCCTAGGAAATGTTTAATGTTCGAAAATATACTACATCTTAGTATATTAGACGAAAGGTATAACCGTTGTTAAACCTAAAATTGTAGGTTCGTGGTTACATGGAATAATAATCGTACAATGTTTTCATAGAAATGCAAAAATAAAAATGTAACTCGTAAAATATTTACTAAGTGAAATATTTAAATGACGTAATAATATGAATAATGACATCGTATTTTGAGAAAGGTTACACAAACGATGTCTGGAAGTTAGCATCTCCACCTAAGAATGTCACTACTATTGGAACTAAGTGGGTGTTTTGAAGTAAGCTTGATGAAAATGGTATAGCATCTAGATATAAGGCTAGATTAGTAGCTCATGGATACATCCAACAAGAGGGAATAGATTATGATGAAACTTAGGCTCCAGTAGCTAGAATAGAATTTATTCGTATATTGCTTGCTTATGTGTGTGCTTTAGATTTTAGGCTATACCAAATGGACGTCAAGAGTGCGTTCTTAAACGATTTTATCAGTGAGGAAGTATACGTAGCACAACCTCAAGGATTCATTGATTTCAAAAAACAAAATCATGTTTACAAGCTCAAGAAATCCTTATATGTTCTTAAGCAAGCTCCTAAAGCTTGGTATGATAGACTCAAGGCATTTTTTATTGAACACAAGTATACCATGGGGATGGTAGACAACACACTCTTCACCAAGAAAAGAAACACACACCTCATCATCATACAAATATATGTCGACGACATTATATTTGGTTCAACTTCTCAAGAACTATGCGATGACTTCTCCAAGATCATGCATGACGAGTTTGAAATGAGCATGATGGGTGAGTTGAATTTCTTCTTAGGATTACAAATCAAACAAATGGAAGATGGTATCTTCTTTAATCAATCTAAATACATTAAAAAAATGCTTAAGAAATTTGGCCTAGAAGATTGTAAACCAATCAAAACTCCCATGTCCACTGAAATCAAACTCACCAAAGAGGAGGATGGCGAATCCGTGGATAGCACTAAATATAGGGGTATGATCGGTAGTTTACTTTACCTAACGGCTAGTAGACCCGACATTATGTTTAGTGTTTGTCGTTGTGCTTGATTTCAAGACGACCCTAAAATATCTCATCTAGAAGCCGTCAAACATATCTTTAGACATATTAAGGGAACAATACACTTAGGAGTATGGTATCCAAAAAAACGGGCGTTGAAACAATCGTCTACGCCGACTCCGATCACGCGCGAGACTATGTGGATAGAAAAAGCACTAGTGGCGTTTGTACGTTCCTTGGATGTTGCTTGACATCATGGTTCTCTAAGAAACAAACCGCCCTTGCTATCTCCACAACCGAAGCAGAGTATGTATCCGCGGGCAAGGCGTGCCAACAAGCACTATGGTTGAAACAAGCTCTAATCGACTACGACATACGACTAAACGACATCACCATTATGTGCGACAACAAAAGTGCCATAGATTTAAGTAAAAACCCGGTACAAAAAGGAAATATTTCTATCGAGAAAGTTCCCTCGGAATCGCCGACATTCTAACAAAACCACTCAAGCATGAACCTTTCAACTTCCTTCGTTTATGTCTAAGAATGATGGAACACATCCCATAAATCTAAACCACATTAGGATTGATGTACTGTGATTTTCCATCCGAAAAGTCGTATACAATTCATCGTTGGAGATCAACGACGAAACGTGATAACCTAAAACTTCATCACAAGACTCATTACAACATATGTAAGAGTCTCATGATAAGTCTTAGTCAAAATATAGGATCCAAATAGCTCAAAAATATTTCTGTCTAAAATTGTCATTACCACGGATCTACAAAATACGGATCCGTCCGTATTAAATACGGATCCACATGTCAAAAATTCTGCATATATCCCCTTTCATAAAACATAACCACCATAATACCTAGAAAGAAAAATTACGACCCACTCACTCACATAAACTCCATTTTCAAAATTTGAAGCTTCTTGTTGTCAAATCTCATGTAATTCATCAATCTGAACAACCATTGTAAGTAATTTTAAAAACTAGAAGGGGGAGGGATTGAATAGTTTCACTGTTTATAATTACGTTTTAATATTTTTTGCAACCTTTTTTATTCTTTTTGAAAATTGTTCGATTCTAAGTTCTGTGATATCAATTAAATATATATATATGAGCACAATGACAATGCATAGAGTAAAAGAAAATGCAAAGAAGAGATAAGGAATAGAGACAACTAAACTGAGACGCGGAGATTTATAGTGGTTCAACAAGAAGCTCACTCTTTGTCCTACTCTACTCCTCGAGTATCACAATCGAGAGTTCAAAATCACTATGTCAACACACTCCCTTTACGCGGAGCAAACCGTACGCCAACGCTTACACCAATTAACGACACTAAGCGGAATGTCGAGTTCTAATCCTAGCTAGAACCAATCTACACACCGACACACGGCAACACGGACAAGCACCTTGTCTACTTGGATTTACACACAATCCAAGTCTTCACACGGACGATCACCCCTTCCTAATATTCACACAGACGATCACCCCGTCCTAATCTTCACACGGATGATCACCCCATCCTAATCTACACACGGACGATCACCCTATCCTAATCTAAAAACTATTACAATGACTTCACACTTTGTCCCAATCTAAACTAATACAACTAGTCACGACTCACACACAAGTCGGATACATAAATATACACGAATAGAGTTTCGAGGTGGGAGAAGAGAATCTTAACACTAGTTACGTGTGTGTGTGAAGACTAATCTATAACACATCGTTTCTTGACGAATATGAGCGTTCTTCTCTTGCACTTTGATGTAGAGGATAATGGGATCACTTATAAACACATATCAATATGTTATAGTGATCAAAGAAGAAGAGGGAAAGAACAGGAAGTTTTTGTGCCATGAGGATCAGTTTTTCTGCAGGGAATAGTGCAGTATTTATAGGCACCATGAGGAGCGGGGACGATCCTTTAAACCTTGGATGGTCCCGTATACATAAGGGACTGTTACTATCTTTAAGGGACTGTCCCGACAAACGCTCCCATTTTTGTCCTAGTGTGGTGAAAATTTATCTAGTTTTAGGCGGGAAAACTAGCTGTTAGAAAATTTTAAATTCAAATATATTTTCTTATTAAAACATTTCTTTATAATTACAAAAATACTTTTTTAAAAAGTGTTTTGTCACATAAAAATGTGAGGTTTTGAGAAAAATATTTTCTTTGATCACTTAAGTAATATTGGTATAGTGTTTGTTCATACCTTAAGTGATGTTGTAGTCGAGACGTTGTCTAAACGACTTTGCTCGATCAAAAACTTATTAAACATAGTTTTACGTAACGTGTTTTTATATTTTGTGATTATCAAAATGTATAGAGACCGAATAATGCAAATGAGGTTTTTGACATTATTTGTATTAATAATTTCCACCTTTTTGATGATTACAAAATATAAACTCATTTTAGGTAAAATTATGTGTTAGTAAGTTTTTAATGAGTTTTCATTTACTTCTCCCCCTTTTTTGTAGAATAAAAAAGGCTTCGTCGATGTGTAGAGAGAAAAGAAATCGATGGTGGTAAGGCTCCTCCTTGATTAGTACTCCCCCTAGATGAGGGCACTGGGGGAATCGATCTATGGTGTTGTGCTACAAAAACAAGTTAGAGTACAATGCATATACACATATTTATGAGAATTAGAGGGGATGAGAAGAAAATTAAGATAAACATAATAGAATGAGAATAGAAATAGAGATATGATAAGAAGAAAGAATTAGACGAAGGTGAAATCAGATAGATCAGATAGGAAATAGGTAATTCAGATTATTCAGAAAAAAAAATCAGAATTTTAAGCCTTACTGGGGACGGTCCTGTATATACACCGACGGTCCCTTAAATATTGGGGACCGACCCTGTATAAGGGACCGTCGCCAGTGGGGCTTGTTTTGTGCAGATTATTGTGATTTAAGTATTACCCATTTTAAAGACAGTTGATTTCATATATTATAAAAACAACCATGACAAGTATCACAACATAAAAGCATAGATTTCATAGGTCATACCAAGAGATCATTCATTAATTCATAAAATGCATACATAGCATACATAGATTCATACGTCACAAACTAATTAACATACAAGCTATTTCTAGAAAACAACCTAGGTTCCTAGAACATGCTTGGCCCAAAAGATAATAATTGATTATTTTTAACTAAACATGTAGAGATGTTTAGTTAGAAGGTAGAGAAGAAGAAGGTGGAGGTGTAGGAGGCATGGTGGCAAGAGGAGTTGGTTGCACATTTGGTTGAGAAAGGAGGTGTTCAACATGGGCAAGCATGTAGTGTAGTTCATCTCTTAGAGTTGAGATGAGGTGTAAGTTGTGGTGGCAAGAGGAGTTGGTTGCACATTTGGTTGAGAAAGGAGGTGTTCAACATGGGCAAGCATGTAGTGTAGTTCATCTCTTAGAGTTGAGATGAGGTGTAAGTTGTGGTGGCAACATGCAAAATCCATGGTGTGATTGTTAACAAAATGGTATGGAAGAGGATAACCCATGATTAGTGGTAGAGTAGAAGGAGTATAGTCCAAAGGCCCATTTGGCGATGGAGATGATAAGGTGTTTAAGAGAGGAGTGTTTGAGAGGGTAAACAAGGGTGATAAGTTTCTTATGAATGGTGAAAATGGAGATGAGCTATGCCTTGAGGAGGATGAGGATGTGCCTTTGGTTGAGGGTGTTTTGAGAGATGCACTAGGTGCAAGAGGAGAATTTGGCTTAACTTTTGGAGATGGAGTTATGTCTTCTTGAGTGAGATCAATGAAGTTAGTTTTTGGTGGTATGATGGTGATTTTAGGCCTTTTGTTTGAGAGAAATAATGAGGTTGAGGAAGAACCCATTGTGGAGGATGAAGAAGATGAAGTGGAGATGAAAGGTGATGAAGAAAAAGAAGAGGATGAAGGTTTAAATAATCATAGATGATTATTATTTAGGCAAAGCATGCTTTAGGACTTTAATGGCACTAAAATTTGTTTAACTAAACCTGGAAATGGTGGTGAAAAACATAAAATAGGTTAAGGTTGTAAGAAAGAAGAAACAATGCAGAAATCTGTGACTTACATTGTACGGTCCTATAAATATTGGACGGTCCTTTAAGTATACAGGACCGTCACATTATTTAGGTGACCGTCAGCAATAGGTTGCCTGGTTTCCATCCAGTTTTTCATTTCTGCAATCCTGTAACTAAAAACACTATTTAACATGCCAGATTTCAGCATAACTATATATAAAGCTATTCATGCAAGATATATTCCAATCAAATTTAGGAAATATACATATGATTGATAGATAACATTCAACAAGTCAAAATTTCATTAAGATTAAGAAAGTTTCAAGATCACATAATAGTTCATAATGTAGATAAGTAGGAGCATGCATAATACAACCATAATCAACACAAATTTGTGATAACTCGTATTTTCAGGTCATTTTTGAAACCTCAACAAGTTACTATTCAACATTTACTGTTCACCAATAACTATTCATGGTTATCATTCATCATTACGTAAACTAGGTTTACGGGTATTCAAATGCGCGTAACCAGTATGGTTTAGCTGCGTATTCAAGCATCATCAGTAAGAACACTTCATATAGACTAGAGTAGTCTACATATCATCAGTAACATCATCATCAATTTAGGTCATTTTTATAAAAATATCATCCTTGTGGCATTTATTCGAACAAGCTATATATAAATAGTACCCGGTTTAGCAATCATTTGCGTTTTTAACTATTCATGAGTTGTGCTTAGAGTTTCTATCTGTCTTCATGTTAATAGTGGTTTAATATTCCATTATAATCTCCAATTATTCAAAAATTTCTATATTTCACATTTTCTGTTTCGTTTCACGATTTCGTCAAATTTTGGAAACAACTCGCGGTTTGAATCTACGTTTTTAGATTTTAATTATATTTATACCCTTTGATGAACTCACCACTCATCTAAAATAATAAAATAGGTCATGATAACAAGTTTTTATATTTTTAGAAGTTTTACATTTTTAAGTTACCCGGTATTGCGTTATATGTCAAAAAAACCCAAAGTTTGCGTACCGGGAGCAATCTACACTGCACAATACACTCAATACTATAACTACTAATAAAAATCTGCACTCTACCCACTTTTCCCTTGTTGTCCAATCCTAACCCCAAACACTTGTCCAAAAATAAGGACAAGTGTCTAAGATATCTTCCCTAAGTCTCCATATCTTCCACAATATCACCAACTCTCATTTTACACATCAAACTAACTAAAATTCTGCATCTTCTTCTTTTTATTGTCGATCCATATCAAGATCAAAACACCAAAAATATTGTGTTACTCTTATTAAAGTTAATGCAAGAATGAAGGCCTTGTGGTGCAAGCATTGTTCTTGATTTGTTTCTTCTTCAAAGTCTTGATTTTCAAGAGTTTTCTCCAAGGTTTTTAAAGGTTTCAAAGGTGTCTATAGGCTGTGATTTCAAAAAATTATTCAAAGTGTTCTTGGTGGTTTGAAAGCAAGGGTTTTGGTGGAGATTTGAGTCTTGGTTTTCTTGGTGTCCTTGACTTTCTTGATTTTCTTGTTCATCATCATTTGTAAGGAACCAACCCTCATTCTTTTTATTCATTTCACTACTGATATTCATGTCATTTTATGTATTTTATATGCTACATAAGTTATATATGCTTGATTATACTTGGTACATACTCTAAACCACTAGAAAACCCTAAAAGGACTTAACATGCAAACTAGTACTCTGATCAGGGGTAAAAATGGAATTAATTGTATTGATCAGTAGACTTTGGGCCTAAGGGAAAAATATGTAGTTGTAGATCTATGTTTTTTGGTCATTTCCCCGGGTGATGATGATTCCCGTGACGATACCCGATGATTCAGGTATGATTTTTTTTGGTAAAAACAGTCAGATCTGGTGTACTGTTGCCATTCGGGGCAAAACTCAAGTTTTATTGCATAACTTTTTAAGTAGCAAATATGTGGCCTGTTCTAGAAAAACAGGGCTATCATCTTCAATTGATTTCACCTTCATAGGATCTGTAGATTTCAAGATATGGCCGTTTTGGTAAGACGTAAAACTCAGTCAATTTCACCTTTAGGACTGACTTGTAAAGAAAAATTATAAAAAGTGGTTATACCTGGATATTTTTTAGTAAACATATTTTTAAAGTAAAGTAGGGACTTAGAGGAAGCTAGGGATGTAAAGAACATGATTTTTAGACTTACGGTTTGGGAGATATGAATTTTTGAATGAGGCTAAGTGTGTAAAATTTCCATCAGCTTTGTAATTAATAACTTGTATATTTGAACCTTGAGTTTTTATTTTAACCACCAAATATATTTTGGACCCTTAGACATAATTTGAACCTTTTGACTAAAAATCGAACTCTTAGACTTAATTTAGACCCTTATGACACATTTTGGACCTAAAGTCAAAAATAGGATTAAAACTTGAAATTGGGTAAGAAATATATTTCATACTTGTAAATCATTTTAAAAGCCAAATTCAACCTTCAAAATTATTTAAACATTATGTACCAAGCATAATTGAGGTTACAACTTACATGGCATATAGAGATAAATGTATCATTATTTTTAGAAGCTAAGACACACGTATGTATATATATATATATATATATATATATATATATATATATATATATATATATATATATATATATAGGTTTCTTGTAGGATTCTCATGGTTATTTCTTCATTATCTCACTTGATTGTGCACTTTGTTTTCGGTGAGTTTTCCTAGCCCCGTTTTTAATTGGTTATTTAATTTCTAAACTCTCGGGGGAGAATACATTGCACCATTTTTACATACGGACCAAAGTATCAAAATTCATTTACATTGCTTAAGTTACATCATTGCCCAGATTAAAGTCCCCTTTATTTATCATGGACCGTTAATTAACATTAAGCGAGAGTGAGTGAATAGATCTATTGAGGGTGACGCCTCCATTCGGGTTGGTAGCTCCAACTGGTCATATGAACGCATTTCATTTTAATCATATTAGAGTGTCTGGCAAAGCACTCGGTTTGGGGCATTTCATTCAGTCTAGCTTCGGGGTCATGAGCTTAAGAGCTAATGTTTTATTTTTGTGGCATTTATGTCATACACTTTATACTTGTGGTTACCGTAGGAACTATTCATTTTCATAAACCTATGAACTCACCAACATTTTTGTTGACCATTTTTAGCAATGTATTTTCAGGTAATTAAGGTATGCGCATCATGGCCTGCATATGGACCTATTTTG
Organism: Artemisia tridentata subsp. tridentata; assembly: GCA_021014915.2. NCBI lineage: Eukaryota > Viridiplantae > Streptophyta > Magnoliopsida > Asterales > Asteraceae > Artemisia > Artemisia tridentata. Next base: position 210,043,883 of record CP139502.1, read on the forward strand.
GAGTCGCGGTGACGACACGTCTCACTTATCTTTTATGCACTTATTATCGTTTGATTTGTATAAACTTATTTCCGCAACATGAAACATCTTTTGGGACCTAACTCTGTAACTCTGAATATTTTTAATTAATCAAACGATGTATTTTCAAAACGACACTTTAGGTCGTTCAATATAACTGTAACTGTGGTGCTATGATCAGTCACGCCCTCAAGTGTTCCATTCTGCTGCAAACCAGATATTTGGGGGTGTGACAGATTGGTACCAGAGCAAAGGTTATAGCGAACTAGGTTGTTAATAATACCCTAGACTATAACTACATCATCATAGCATCTTATCATTTCATCATAAGTGCATATTCATTTTACATGAGGTTTCATACATACATTATGTTAGTTATTTACTTTTATTTCGCGTCGATTGTCACATATTTGTCTTCAGACACACAACCCATTGTCATTTCATCTGATTCTGACACAGACGAGGTTTCATCACCACCCACCATTGTGCTAGAGTCAGTTACTTCATCACCACCCACTATCATCCTATCCTCAGTGGAGCCTACTCCACAGTCATCACCTATGCTATCTGAGGCTGACACCGAGCCCTTCGAGGAGGGTGAGGTTGCACCTACTCCACCTTTGTCACCTGTGATCCGCCGTGGTCCCAGAGTTGTTCCTGTTATTCAGCCAGGGGAGTTCATACCTGTTGGTCGGGTTTACCGACTATATCCAGATGGACCGCGCATGAAGCGCACTGCTGCTAAGCGGGTTCATCGTCTTACTATCAGATGACCAGCTGCTTTTGCACCATTACCATCATCATCCCTACCACCTCTACCACCACTATCCCCATCCTTACCATCCTTATCACCATCTGAGACACCATCAGTACCACCTCATCCTAGAGACCCTACTCTTATGACTGATTTACCGCTCAAAAAGCAGGCACGACTTGACATCCCATCACCAGCCACTGCAGAGACATCAGAGACTGCACCACCTCGCAGGTTTGAGATTGGCGAGAGTTCTAGAGCAGCATCAGCCAGACGATCTACTACTTTTGCATTGGAGGCACGATTGGATCAGCATCAGGGACAGATTGAGAGGGCATTGGGTCAGCTAGCAGAGATACCAGTGAGCCGAGTTTAGGCTATAGAGGAGAAGATTGAGGGATTAGTTTTGGGCAGAGTTTCTATCGATGTTTCATATCAGGGCTTAGAGGCCAGGCAGCAAGAGAGTTCTGAACGCATCACCCAGTTGAGACAGGAGATGCTGGAGTTATTTGACAGGGCACAGATGTCTCAGGAGGAGCATCACCACCAGGCAGGAGAGTTAGCTTTAGTTCGTGCTAGGATTTCTGCTTCAGAGAGCAGGGAGGCTGATATTAAGCTTCGAGTTCAACATTTAGAGGAGATTGTGGTTGCTATGGACAGGGAGATCCGCCGACTTAGGGGTGGATCAGGTGGAGCACCAGGAGGTGCCTAGTGTTAGACTTTTAACATGTAGTTGTACTATTATTATCCTAGTCCCGGGGTGTGGGACATAGTTAAAGAACTTGTTGTCTTTTGATTGTTGTACAAACAAATGTATCAAATATGACTCTACTATGTCGGAATAGTTGTGCTATTTATGATATCGGTCCATGTAGGCCGAAATTTTCATGTATTATTGATGCGTGGTTTTGCGACCTTACAACAGGTTTTACCTCTCGAGGGATCTCAAGAGGCTTGCAATCCCCACCAGGCAGTGTACCTGACCGATGTAGTATAGTGAAGTGGCAAGTACCGGGGGATTGATCGTTCTCTAGGGGAATAGTGTCGTTAGGATTGAAAAACTACTCTAATAGGTCTAAGGGTGAGGGAAGATTCTTTTTGTATTTTTATATTTTTTATAAAAGCAAGTAAAATCTCGGGTTTGAAGGAGTGGGCGGAATTAGTTGCTAGTCAACTAACCCAAATAACTACAATTGCAAATAAAATAAAATAACTGAAAATGAAAAGGTTGTGGAACTTATATGGAGAGAAATGTGTTTACTTAGATTTCCTTACTCCCTAACTATCTTTTACCGGTTGATTAGTGTGTATTAATTGCGTGGATGACGGGTGTATTCCTTAATACCAATCGTGGGGTGGCGTACGTACTTCCCCAACTCTACAAGCTCCTACTTCACTCCTATGTCGAGCCGGCTAAGAAGCTCCTAACATGGGATCACTAGAATTCGCTCATGCATTAAATACAACCATAAAAACCTTAGTACGCATTGGTTCATGTTTCTTAAGACGTTCAAGCAAGTTACCGTATAGGAGGTTAGCCAGTTTTCTTAAGCCTAACATCGATAAACAATCATCCAATACAATTAATAACACACCAACAACCAATAATCAATAGTTAGGTTTCATTAGATCTAAGGAAACACAAGATAAATCTAGCCTAGCATGTTAATTAAAAGACAAGAACAAGATATAATCAAACAACACATAGACATATTGAATGATTAATTGATTACTTATCTTCAATTGAACATGGGAGATCCAAGGGTATAAAACCCTTAAAAATGGCAGAAAAATCGTCTAGGGTTTCTCCTCACAAAGTTGCACACTAATGACTAAAAATTGCAAAACTATATATAGAATTTAGGGGCTGACGGCGTCACGTTGTTGGAGGTGACGCCGTCACCTCGCCGAGGCTAGGGTTCCCGGATGGTCTTCCTGACGCCGTCCCTCTTTAATCCTCCAAAATCCACTCTGGCGCGTCAAGGGTTGACGCCGTCACAATTGTGCTTGACGCCGTCTCTCTTTAACTTAAACCGTGACGGCCTTGATCACCTTAAAGGGTGACGCCGTCAGACTTCCATTGTAAAACTTTCTGGCGCGTCACGTGTATTTGTCATATCCACCTCTTTTGCCAAGCCGTGACGCCGTCAGGAGCAATCCTTGACGCCGTCACGTGTACTTTTCCAGCAGCTTTGGAGACTTTGTCGTTTTCTTCACTTTTATGCTCCAAAAACGTCCAAAATGCTTCCTTTTCCAGATTTCTTCTCCAAAGTACCTAAAATGACAAAAGGAACGATTTAGGGCAATATTTGATCAAATAAATACGATTTAGGGCTTAAATGACCCCCTAAAAGCGGTACACTTTTCGCTTCATCAAATACCCATACACTTGAGATTTGCTTGTCCTCAAGCAAATGCGCTTTTATTCTAATCAAAATACAAGTTAGGGGTCATTTAACGCTAATATAAAAGTAATTACAACAAATAGTCGTTCCACTTTAATCATAATAAGTATGGAGATTACAAACTAGCACCTCACAAGTAGTGTTTAGATACTCACATCTCTCAGGTGTCATAAAAGTATATCTCATAAATAAAAATGGATAATATCTCTCACTACCTGTCATAGCAAATAGATTACCATAGGCTTGGGAAAGGGTCAAAAACCTCCTCCACTAGGCGTAAGCACCAAAGATAAACTATCAAAGAGGGCTTTTAAACGGGTTATAACGTTAGGTGTAGGGATATGATAAACACGGTTTTGTTGGATAAAGGATATTTTACTGGTGGCGAGTTAAAGATCTTGGTTAATTACATGTACAAAATAACAAAAACATAAAATAAACATAAAATGAAACGGGATGGTAGTCCGTATGTTTTTTTTTTCTACTTTCTTTTTCTCATTTTTTTGTATTTTTCTTGATTTTTCGATTTTTTTTTTTTTTTTTTTTTTTTTTTTTTTTTTTTTTTTTTTTTTTTTTGCATACACTCTTGCCCTACCATCCAAAATAATACATCACAGGGGCGTTGCATTTCCCTTACACTTGAACTTTTACATAACTTTACAATTAACTATTCTAATGACTCGAATTAAGATAATCGAAACACTTGGAGTACTTTTAAAATATTTAGCACATATGGGGGTAATAATGTTGTTCTTCCCCATTACTCCATTACACTAGTACTTTACCCATGAGTCCCAATCGTCCCAAAACAATATGTACAAGGATATGACTCGACTTAGCAACCATGTAATCAATTAGATAATTAACTTGGGGTTTAAACAAATGTTGTCACAATAATGCACTAAAAATGAGTGCATACAAGGTAAGCTAAGGCGATTTGGGTGTACTTTCAAGTGGGGTGTAAACAAATTCTTACTTTAAGTAAAATGCTTAAAGTTAGAAACGAAAAGATAGGCTCTGAGGGGTTTACTAGGGGTATCGTGTACTAAAATTGAGTACAACGCAAAGGGTGTGGGAGAATTACTTGACCGATGTAGCCAATGTAATTATAACAAAAACACAGGTGTAAAACAATGGGTTAATCCTAATGCCTCTTATCATGTAGTAAATCTAACTACACGAATGTAGTCTCACTTGTGGCCTCAGAATGGTCCTAACGCAAGTTCTAGAATCTAAGTGCTACCGGTACACACATCATAGCATAAATGCTTTTCCTACCAATTCTAGGGGCGAACCTCACATATTTGGGGGTGGAAAATTTTTTAGTGGTACGGTTTTGTGCTAGTCATATAACTCCTATCCGTGAGACGCTCATTAAGACCAAAGTTTCACTCCTATATGTTGTAAAAAATTTTAAATTTGGCACTAAAATTGCCTTAACAGGTATTTCTCTCAGTTTTATTACACATCTACCATTAAACAAACGAAAAATCAAGCGTAATTGCATTCTCTAAAGTATCGTACTTTACCCCCCCCCCCCCTTACACTTAAGATGAACATTGTCCCAAATGTTCAAATAACAAGATGTAAAAGTAAATAAGGTAAAAAAAATAAAATCAAATACTCCCCTGATTCGTTCGGTGGATAAAGGGGTAACATGGTTAGATCTTCTTCCAAGAGAAAGTAGAAGCTCCAAGACTAATGCATCCCCAAAAGCTAGATTCCACATACATCTCCTTGTCCAAAATGACCTATTAAACCTGAGAAAACAAACACGAAAACCTGCATAACATCGGCGGGATAAATCTATATAAGGATATAATGCTTGTGGAATGATTATTTTGCAGATTCCTGGAGTTTATAAGTTAGAGATTTAATAAAAACCTTTTATGATTCTGGTAGAAAAAAAAAACTTTCAAAAATTTCAGAAAATTAAAACCTGACGCCGTCAGAAATGATCTGACAGAATTCTCATGTTCAGTTTCCGGAAAATTTCTGGAAAAACCTATACCTTACTTCCTGGAATTCCTGCAAAACATCATTATGACTCAATACAAGCATTTGACTCAAACAATTACTAATATGCATGTTAATTTATTATTGTTACGATTCATGTTCATTTGTTCTAATAAACCGATTTGGATTTCCCTTACACTTATCTTTTGCAAAATACCTTTATATGTAGTTAAGACGAAGTTAAAAACAAGATAAAGCATTTTCACAATTTAGTTTTGAACATGAATCAATAATAATAAAAATTAAACATACATACGGTAGCAAATAAAATCAAACAGACAAATAAATAAACACACAAAGCAAATAAAGCTTGGGTTGCCTCCCAAGAAGCGCTTTTCTTTATTAACGAGTCTTGTAGCTAGACTCAAAGTCGCGTACATTACGTGATTCCATCCTTGGTTACGGTTTCTAGGCCATTCTCATGTCCGGTTTTATATTCTGGTCCTAATTTCAGACAATCCTTGTAGAAACCGGATATCCTTTCCATAACATAGTCTACTCCTTTACTTCTATCTTCATCATTCCTATAGTAGACCGCTTGCTTAAGCTCCTTCTCAACATTTGACAAGTGTTGGAATTGCTCTATCTTATATGGCATTTGGTAGTTTACCTCATCGGTCTCATCCTTAAATCTAACTATCCCTAAGGAAGGTTCATAAGTCATTCTAGAGACCTCAACAAATGGTTTTCCAAAAACTACTTGAGTTAAGCATGCATCGACTATTGGGCGGATATCTTCTACAATTACAAAGTCGGTGACATAGGTGAAGTTTCCTACATAAACCGGTAATCCCTTAACTCTTCCCGTGAAGTTACTCATCCAACCCTTATCAGGGAACATCCTATACCCAAGTTGATTTTTCATTATTAAGTTGTAGTGGGCTCTAGTCATGATGTTTATGGGCAATCTAAGGTCGATGTAAGCTTTCCACAAATGCAAATGTCCAATATTGCATGGTATGTTGAGATTAGAAGGGTCGCCTATTTTTATAATTGGTCTACCTAGGAAGTATGGTGTCTCAGGGTCATCGAATAAGTCTGTATGATATGCGCGCTCTTCCTTAGTGGGTAGCCTATTGAAGTAGTCCTCATCATCATCTACTTCTTCAATCTCACTTTTCCTAACTTCTTTATCAACCTCGACTTTCTTAACCTCATCCTCAGGTTCACTATTATCCTCATTCCTATCAATTGGTTTAATAGTGACAATGTTGACGAAGTGGACGTGTTTGGATGAAGAGGGATCTTTTACTTGGGGTCCGCTATTTGTGTTCCTAGCGTCCTTATGTGGAGATGATAGCACTCGGTTATTGAGGGCTTTCAATAAGTTGTCAATTTTATTGGTCGTCTCCGTTTGTTGTTGATTGAATTCGGATTCAAACTTGGCCAAACGAGCTTCTTGAGATGCCATAAATTGGGAAATCAATCCTTCAAAGTTATTGGTACTACCATAATTGTTGGAAGGATTGTTATTGAAAGTACGGTTCGAGGGTGAACCGCTTGATTGGAAACGATTAGGTGGGTTGGAAGAATTGGTATGTTGTGCGTTTTGGTTTTGTTTCCACCTAGGGTTTGGGTGATTTTTCCATGAGGAGTTGTATGAATCACCGTAGGGGTTTGGCTCGGGTTTGAAAGTGTACCACTTGTCTCCCGCTCCGTTGGTACGCGAGGATGCGTAGTCCGCAAAAGCTTGTTCGGGGAGTTCCATGCAATCACGAGTGTCGAGGGGACCACTACATAATTCACACGAAGAAGTGATTTTGTTCACTTGGCTTGAAGGTTTAGGAGCCTCGTAGGATTTCATAAGAAACTTAACTTGGTCTTCAAGTTCTATGATCCTACGGTCGGAAGTGCTTGAATTGTTCGAAGGCAAAGATATTGCCTTGACCTTTTTATTGAAATCACGGGGATCACTCCAACTTTCGTTGTCATAAAGAGCAAGATCTTCCAGGAGAGCCCATGATTGTTCCGCACTTAGATCACGTAGCTTACCACTGGCCCATTGGTCAATGGTTTGCCTCGTAGAGAGATTGATATGGTCATAGAAGATTTGGACTTGGAGCCAAAGTTCTATGCCATGGTGAGGGACTTTTTGGAGTAAGTCCTTGAATCGAGTCCATGCCTCGTAGAGGGTTTCGCCTTGACGTTGTTGGAACATCAAGATATCATTCCTTAGCTTGGTAGTTCTTCCTGGTGGGAAAAACTGAGCGAGGAAACAAGTGGTGAGATCATTCCAAGAGGTGATGGATCCTGCGGGTAGACGCTCTAGCCATTGACTAGCTTGATCCCGCAGAGAGAATTGAAAGAGATGCAGTCGGGTCGTCTCTCGAGTGGCAACATCAAGGTCTATGGAATCAACGATTTTGAGAAAGTCCTTGAGATGTTGATTAGGATCTTCGGAACGAAGTCTATGGAATGCGCATCCGCTTTGCACCAACCGGATGGTGTCGGATCGCAAGGGAGTGACATTGGCTCCTTGAGTGAGCTCAATGGTGTTTCGATAGCCATGGTGGCTAGGACGGGAGTAGTTTCCTAAGGTACAGGCTATGGGAGGTGGGTGTTGTTGTGGTGGTGGGTTGTTGGGATCAAGGATATTACCACCTTCCATGATGTCGGATGGGTTACGAACAAAGAAACGAAGAAAAAAGATAGACTAAAGAAAAACCTAGAAAAATAAAATAAAAATCTCACTAGAAAGGAATCTAGTGAGTAGACCTAATAAAATAAAAATTCAACCTAAACAATAACTATTCCCCGGCAGCGGCGCCAAAAACTTGATGCGTGGTTTTGTGACCTTACAACAGGTTTTACCTCTCGAGGGATCTCAAGAGGCTTGCAATCCCCACCAGGCAGTGTACCTGACCGATGTAGTATAGTGAAGTGGCAAGTACCGGGGGATTGATCGTTCTCTAGGGGAATAGTGTCGTTAGGATTGAAAAACTACTCTAATAGGTCTAAGGGTGAGGGAAGATTCTTTTTGTATTTTTATATTTTTTATAAAAGCAAGTAAAATCTCGGGTTTGAAGGAGTGGGCGGAATTAGTTGCTAGTCAACTAACCCAAATAACTACAATTGCAAATAAAATAAAATAACTGAAAATGAAAAGGTTGTGAAACTTATATGGAGAGAAATGTGTTTACTTAGATTTCCTTACTCCCTAACTATCTTTTACCGGTTGATTAGTGTGTATTAATTGCGTGGATGACGGGTGTATTCCTTAATACCAATCGTGGGGTGGCGTACGTACTTCCCCAACTCTACAAGCTCCTACTTCACTCCTATGTCGAGCCGGCTAAGAAGCTCCTAACATGGGATCACTAGAATTCGCTCATGCATTAAATACAACCATAAAAACCTTAGTACGCATTGGTTCATGTTTCTTAAGACGTTCAAGCAAGTTACCGTATAGGAGGTTAGCCAGTTTTCTTAAGCCTAACATCGATAAACAATCATCCAATACAATTAATAACACACCAACAACCAATAATCAATAGTTAGGTTTCATTAGATCTAAGCAAACACAAGATAAATCTAGCCTAGCATGTTAATTAATAGACAAGAACAAGATATAATCAAACAACACATAGACATATTGAATGATTAATTGATTACTTATCTTCAATTGAACATGGGAGATCCAAGGGTATAAAACCCTTAAAAATGGCAGAAAAATCGTCTATGGTTTCTCCTCACAAAGTTGCACACTAATGACTAAAAATTGCAAAACTATATATAGAATTTAGGGCTGACGGCGTCACGTTGTAGGAGGTGACACCGTCACCTCGCCGCGGCTAGGGTTCCCGGATGGTCTTCCTGACGCCGTCCCTCTTTAATCCTCCAAAATCCACTCTGGCGCGTCAAGGGTTGACGCCGTCACAATTGTGCTTGACGCCGTCTCTCTTTAACTTAAACCGTGACGGCCTTGATCACCTTAAAGGGTGACGCTGTCAGACTTCCATTGTAAAACTTTCTGGCGCGTCACGTGTATTTTTCATATCCACCTCTTTTGCCAAGCCGTGACGCCGTCAGGAGCAATCCTTGATGCCGTCACGTGTACTTTTCCAGCAGCTTTGGAGACTTTGTCGTTTTCTTCACTTTTATGCTCCAAAAACGTCCAAAATGCTTCCTTTTCCAGATTTCTTCTTCAAAGTACCTAAAATGACAAAAGGAACGATTTAGGGCAATATTTGATCAAATAAATACGATTTAGGGCTTAAATGACCCCCTAAAAGCGGTACACTTTTCGCTTCATCAATTATATTCATGTGCTTGTGATTATATTTATGATATTTCGTGGTTGTTTCTTGTTATGATTTCATTGTATTCATACATGTTGTGGTTGTATTTATACATGTTGTGGTTATATATACATGTTGTGGTTGTATGTATTGTAGATGAAGATTGTTTCTATTGTGAGTTCTCATTGTTGTTATCTTTGTGATTGTGAAGAGTCATGCCGCCGAAAAGAACTACTACATCTATGACACCCGCTGATATCAGGAAGCTTGTTGCCGACAGTATTGAGGCAGCACTAGTAGCTGAAAGAGCAGCCGTAGCCGCTGCTGCTGAAGCTGCTTCTAGGGCAGAAACAGAAGAAGCTGCAGGACGAGCTACTAATGGTACTAATGGTCGTAAATGTACTTACAAAGACTTCAAGAGTGGTGATCCTGTAAAGTTCAAGGGCACTGAAGGAGCCACTGCCATGATTCGATGGTTTGAAAAGACAGAATCTGTATTCCTGCTATGCAACTGTCCCGAGGATAGCTATGTCGTGGTGGAATTCTTACGCCCAGCCTATTGGTATGGAAAATGCTCACAAGCTCACATGGGATGAATTCAAGAAGTTATTGTCTAAGAAGTTTTGTCCACGCACGGAAGTGAAAAAGTTGGAAACAGAGTTTTATGAGTTAGTGACTAAGGGTAATGAGATTGAAGCATACATCAGAAGATTTCAGGAGTTGGCTGCATTGTGTCCAACTATGGTTCCAGACAACGAAAAGCTGTTAGAAAATTTCATTGGTGGTTTACCATCCAGCATCCAGGGGGATGTAATCTCTTTTGACCCACAAACACTGGACGAGGCTATCAGAATATCTCAGAAGCTTATGGCTCAGGTAGTAAAGAAAGGGACGACTGCAAACAATAACAACAGCAACACCAACAATAACCGCAACTACAACAACAACTCCAACAACTATCGAAACAACAACAACAACTATAACAATAACCGAAACCGTTCCAACAATAACAACAACAACAAAAGAAAGTGGGACAATAACCAAGGTGGCAACACCACTCAACCACCACCAAAAAGGCAAGAAGTTGCAAAGGCCTATGCTGCAGGCCCAGCTGAAAAGAGAGGTTACAATGGTACCTTACCCAAGTGCAACAAATGTCAAAGTCATCACAACCCTGGAAATTGTCCAAATCCTTGTGGGAACTGTAAGAAGGTTGGTCATTTGACCAGGGATTGCAAGGTTCCGATTGTGGCTGATAATCAGAGACCCCCATTGACATGTTTTGGTTGTGGAGAAAGAGGACATTTCAAGAATGAATGTCCAAAAAGAAAGAATCAAGGAAACGGGAATCAAGGTGGAACAGCTAGAGGCAGAGTGTATGTGATAGGAGGTGAAGATGTCAAGGAGGACCCGAATGTCGTTACGGGTACGTTCCTCATCAATAATCGTTATGCATCCATTTTATTTGATTCAGGAGCCGATAGAAGTTTTGTTTCTACTGCATTTGCACCTTTACTCAATATCGAACCAACCACACTAGACACTCCTTACCACATCGAACTAGCTAATGGTAGTTTATTGGCACAAACACCATCATTCGTGGTTGCAGTCTCAATTTTCTAAATCATCCATTCAATATAGACCTCATGCCTGTAGAACATGGAAGTTTCGACGTCATAATCGGTATGGATTGGTTATCCCGACATCAAGCAAGAATCATTTGTGATGAAAAAGTTGTTCATCTTCCTTACGATGGCGAAACCTTGATCGTTCGTGGTGAACGAAGTGGGACTAGACTCAGTATCATCTCATGCATCAAAACAGGGAAATACATAAAGAAGGGTTGTTATGCTTTCTTGGCACATATCACAGAAAAGAAATCGGATGGGAAACGACTTGAAGATGTACCAATTGTCCAAGATTTTCCGGAGGTCTTTCTTGATGACTTGCCAGGACTTCCACCTACTCGCCAAGTAGAATTTCGGATTGACTTAGTGCCAGGAGCTGCACCAGTCGCAAGAGCACCGTATTGAATTGCACCCTCATGAATGCAAGAGTTGTCTAACCAGTTGCAAGAGCTCTTAGACAAAGGATTCATTAAGCCGAGTTCCTCGCCCTGGGGAGCACCGGTCTTGTTTGTAAAGAAGAAGGATGGATCTTTCAGGATATGCATAGACTATCGAGAGCTGAACAAGTTAACAGTAAAGAATCGTTACCCACTGCCCAGAATCGATGACTTGTTTGATCAGTTGCAAGTCTCTAGTTTTTACTCGAAGATCGATTTGAGATCAGGTTACCATCAGCTCAGAGTTCGGGAGGAAGATATCCCGAAGACTGAATTCTCGACACGTTATGGTCACTATGAGTTTCAAGTAATGCCGTTCGGATTAACCAATGCACCTGCGGTATTCATGGATCTCATGAATCGAGTTTGCAAGCCGTATCTGGATAAGTTCGTAATTGTATTCATTGACGATATCTTGATTTACTCGAAGAGCGAAGAAGAGCACAAAGAGCACCTCAAGACGATCTTAGGGCTACTCAAGAAGGAGAAATTGTATGCTAAATTTTCGAAGTGTGATTTCTGGATCCGAAGAGTACAATTTCTTGGTCATGTCATTGATAGTCAAGGATTACAAGTGGATCCTGCAAAGATCGAGGCTGTTAAAGATTGGGCGACACCCAAGAATCCAACAGAGATTCGTCAATTCTTAGGACTTGCCGGATATTATAGAAGGTTCATTGAAGGGTTTTCTAAGATAGCAAAACCTTTGACCAAGTTGACACAGAAGAACCAGAAGTACGAGTGGGGAGAAAAACAAGAGTCCGCTTTTCAGTTATTGAAGCAGAAGCTTTGTAGTGCACCAATTTTGGCATTACCCGAAGGGATTGAAAACTTTGTGGTATATTGTGATGCTTCACATAAAGGACTTGGAGCCATGCTAATGCAGAACGAGAAGGTGATAGCTTATGCATCTCGTCAGCTTAAGAAGAATGAGAAGAATTACACGACTCACGACTTAGAGTTGGGTGCCGTGGTTTTCGCACTCAAGATTTGGAGGCACTATCTTTACGGAACTAAGTGTGTAGTATTTACAGACCACAAGAGCTTACAGTATATACTTAATCAGAAGGAACTCAATATGCGACAGCGTAGTTGGTTGGAATTGCTTAATGATTACGATTGTGAGATTCGATATCACCCAAGAAAGGCTAATGTTGTTGCGGATGCCCTTTGCCGGAAAGAAAGACTCAAGCCTTTGATAGTCAGATCATTAGGAATGACGATCATTTCACCTTTACCATAAAAAATCCTTGAGGCTCAGAGGGAAGCACTCAAGGAGGAAAACCGACCAAGTGAAAAACTTGATGGAATGCCAGAGAATGCAAATGACTTTGTAAGAAGAGCAGACAGAATATTATGCTTCAAGGATAGAAGCTGGATACCTCTCTGTGGCGGGATACGAGAGTTGATTATGAACTAATCGCACAAGTTGAAGTACTCCATTCACCCAGGTTCTGATAAGATGTATCAGGATCTCAAGAGACTTTATTGGTAGCCGAATATGAAAGCAGAAATAGTTACGTATGTTAGCAAATGACTTACTTTCTCCAAGGTAAAAGCCGAATACCAGAAACCATCAGGGTTACTTCAGCAACCAGAAATTCCCCAGTGGAAGTTGGAACGCATTACAATGGACTTTGTCACTAAACTTCCCAAAACAACAGGCGGTTTCGATCCTATTTAGGTAATCGTTGATCGAGTCACTAAATTAGCCCATTTCATTCCAATCAGAGAGACTTATTCATTGGATCAGCTTACCAGACTTTACGTCAAGGAGATAGTCTGAAAGCACGGTGCACCAATTTCCATCATTTCCGACAAAGATAGTCGCTTTACTTCAAACTTTTGGGAGTCATTACAAGATTCATTCGGAACCAAATTAGACATGAGCACTGCCTATCATCCTCAGACCGATGGTCAGAGTGAGAGAATGATTCAGACATTGGAAGACATGCTCAGCTCATGTATGATTGATTTTGGAAATGGTTGGGCTAACCATTTGCCATTGATCGAGTTTTCTTACAACAATAGTTATCACACGAGCATAAAGGCAGTACCATTCGAGGTACTCTATGGTCGCAAGTGCCGGTCTCCTGTTTGTTGAGCCAAAGTTGGCGATGCACAACTCACCGGTCCAGAGTTGGTTAGAGAAACAACGGAAAAGATAATTCAGATCCGAGAGAGACTCAGAACAGCCAGAAGCCGACAGAAAAGTTACGCTGACGTTAGACGCAAACCATTAGAATTCCAGGTTGGAGACAAAGTCATGTTGAAAGTCTCGCCTTGGAAAGGCGTGGTACGATTCAGAAAACGCGGGAAGTTGAACCCGAGATACATTGGGCCATTTAAGATTCTGGAAAGAATTGGTCCGGTGGCATACAAACTTGAGCTTCTGTCAGAGCTCAGCAGCGTACATAACACCTTTCCACTAGAGGAAATTCAACTCGACGATAAGCTCAATTTCGTTGAGGAACCCGCAGAAATCATGGATCGTGAGGTCAAACGGTTGAAGCAAAGTAGAATTCCTATCGTAAAAGTTCGTTGGAATTCTCGAAGAGGTCCGAAGTTTACTTGGGAGCGGGAAGACCAGATGCGTCTCAAATATCCCCATCTTTTCACCAAGTCCACTCCAGAGACCAACACTAACTGAATTCAGGGACTGAATTCCTTTTTGGGTGGGCGACTGTAACAACTCGTATTTTTAGGTCATTTTTCAAACCTCGACAAGTTACTATTCATCATTTACTATTCACCAATCACTATTTATGGTTATCATTCATCATTACGTAAACTAGGTTTACGGGTATTCAAATGCGCGTAACCAGTATGGTTTAGCTGCGTATTCAAGCATCATCAGTAAGAACACTTCATATAGACTAGAGTAGTCTACATATCATCAGTAACATCATCATCAATTTAGGTCATTTTTATAAAAATATCATCCTTGTGGCATTTATTCATACAAGCTATGCATAAATAGTACCTGGTTTAGCGATCATTTGCGTTTTTAACTATTCACGAGTTGTGCTTAGAGTTTCTATTTGTCTTCATGTTAATAATAGTTTAATATTCCATTATAATCTTCTATTATTCAAAAATTTCTATATTTCACATTTTCTGTTTCGTTTCACGATTTCGTCAAATTTTGGTAACAACTCGCTGTTTGAACCTACGTTTTTAGATTTTAATTATATTTATACCCTCTGATGAACTCACCACTCATCTAAAATAATAAAATAGGTCATGATAACAAGTTTTTATATTTTTAGAAGTTTTACATTTTTAAGTTACCCGGTATTGCGTTATATGTCACAAAAACCCTACGTTTGAGTACCGGGAGCAATCTACACTGCACAATACACTCAATACTATAACTACTAATAAAAATCTGCACTCTACCCACTTGTCCCTTGTTGTCCAAGCCTAACCCCCAACACTTGTCCAAAAATAAGGACAAGTGTCTAAGATATCTTCCGTAAGTCTCCATATCTTCCACAATATCACCAACTCTCATTTTACACATCAAACTAACTAAAATTCTGCATCTTCTTCTTGTTATTGTCGATCTATATCAAGATCAAAACACTAAAAATATTGTGTTACTCTTATTAAAGTTAATGCAAGAATGAAGGCCTTGTGGTGCAAGCATTGTTCTTGATTTGTTTCTTCTTCAAAGTCTTGATTTTCAAGAGTTTTCTCCAAGGTTTTTAAAGGTTTCAAAGGTGTCTATAGGGTGTGATTTCAAAAGATTATTCAAAGTGTTCTTGGTGGTTTGAAAGCAAGGGTTTTGGTGTAGATTTGATTCTTGGTTTTCTTGGTGTCCTTGGTTTTCTTGATTTTCTTGTTCATCATCATTTTTAAGGAACAAATCCTCATTCTTTTTATTCATTTAACTACTGATATTCATGTCATTTTATGTATTTTATATGCTACATAAGTTATATATGCTTGATTATACTTGGTACATACTCTAAACCACTAGAAAACCCTAAAAGGACTTAACTTGCAAAACAGTATTCTGATCAGGGGTAAAAATGGAATTAACTGTATTGATCAGTAGACTTTGGGCCTTTAGGGAAAAATATATAGTTGTAGATCTATGTTTTGTGGTCATTTCCCCGGGTGATGATTCCCGTGACGATACCCGATGATTAAGGTCTGATTTTTTTGGGTAAAAACAGTCAGATCTGGTGTACTGTTCCCAATCGGGGGCAAAACTCAAGTTTTATTGCATAACTTTTTAAGCAGCAAATATGTGGCCTGTTCTAGAGAAATAGGGCTATCATCTCCAATTGATTTCATCTTCATAGGATCTGTAGATTTCTAGTTATGGCCGTTTTGGTAAGACGTAAAACCCAGTCAATTTCACCTTTAGGACTGACTTGTAAAGAAAAATTATAAAAAGTGGTTATACCGGGATATTTTTTAGTAAACTTATTTTTAAAGTAAAGTAGGGACTTAGAGGAAGCTAGGGATGTAAAGAACATGATTTTTAGACTTACGGTTTGGGAGATATGAATTTTTGAATGTGGCTAAGCGTGTAAAATTTCCATCAGCTTTGTAATTAATAACTTGTATATTTGAACCTTGAGTTTTTATTTTAACCACCAAATATATTTTGGACCCTTAGACATAATTTGAACCTTTTGACTAAAAATTGAACTCTTAGACTTAATTTAGACCCATATGACTCATTTTGGACTTAAAGTCAAAAATAGGATTAAAATTTGAAATTGGGTAAGAAATATATTTTATACTTGTAAATCATTTTAAAAGCCAAATTCAACCTTGAAAATTATTTAAACATTATGTACCAAGCATAATTAAGGTTACAACTTACATGGCATATAGAGATAAATGTATCATTATTTTTAGAAGCTAAGACACGCGTATGTATATATATATAGGTTGCTTGTAGGATTCTCGCGGTTATTTCTTCATTATCTCACTTGATTGTGCACTTTGTTTTCGGTGAGTTTTCATAGCCCCGTTTTCAATTGATTATTTAATTTCTAAACTCTCGGGGGAGAATACATTGCACCATTTTTACATACAGACCAAAGTATCAAAATTCGTTTACATTGCTTAAGTTACATTATTGCCCAGATTAAAGTCCCCTTTATTTATCATGGACCATTAATTGACATTAAGCGAGAGTGAGTGAATAGATCTATTGAGGGTGACGCCTCCGTTCGGGTTGGTAGCTCCAACTGGTCATACGAACGCATTTCATTTTAATCATATTAGAGTGTCTGGCAAAGCACTCGATTTGGGGCATTTCATTCAGTCTAGCTTCGGGGTCATGAGCTTAAGAGCTAATGTTTTATTTTTGTGGCATTCATGTCATACACTTTATACTTGTGGTTACCGTAGGAACTATTCATTTTCATAAACCTATGAACTCACCAACATTTTTGTTTACCATTTTTAGCAATGTATTTTCAGGTAATTAAGGTATGCGCATCATGGCCTGCATATGGACCTATTTTGGAGTCGTGGTGACGACGTATCTCACTTATCTTTTATGCACTTATTGTCGTTTGATTTGTATAAACATATTTCCGCAACATGAAACATCTTTTGGGACCTAACTTTGTAAATCTGAATGTTTTTAATTAATCAAACGATGTATTTTCAAAATGACACTTTAGGTCGTTCAATATAACTGTAACTGTGGTGCTATGATCAGTCACGCCCTCAAGTGTTCCATTCCGCTGCAAACCAGATATTTGGGGGTGTGACACAATTTAAAAGCCTTTTCACACAATCAACGAAAGTCATTTATCCTTCTTCCTTTTGAAGAATCTCTTGATCCCTTTAGCCATAGACTTGAATCCCCTACGTTGCTCGTCTCGTATTTGGTTGAGAAGGGTTAGCATGGTTTGGTCTTGCAGTTCTGAATATTAAGAAACAAGGGGAGGGGTATTTCTAAATGATTTGATAAAGGTGGATGGAGAAGGAGTGCTATCATGAGAGCTACTTTCATCTTCATCGTCATTGTTATGATGAGAAGATGAGACACCGGAGGATGACTCGGGATACATGGATCTTTTGGATCCACGATCCGACCTTGGTTTCCGCTCAACATTTTGGGTGAGTGGAAGCATGACACGACCATAAACTAGATTTACTTCTGACTTTAGGTATTGCTGGTTGAATACTGCTGTTGGAGTGACTCATACTACTGCTGAGTAGATAAGTGTCACGTATAATACTGCTGGATGGATAAGTATAAAAAGATATTTTGTGTATAAAAGTCCAGTAGATAATATTTTAGATAAGTGTTCAATTAAAAAGTTGTAATACACAGAACGTGTAGTATCTTAGTTACTGACACACATAACATGCAAGTAGTTCGACAAGACTTATCAATATTGTAAAGATCTCCTTTGGACTATAAAAGGGATATCTTAGACTAGATATCAAGTGTGCTTAAGACTAAGACTAGTGCTGAATATTGTGCTTGCTTATGTGCTTAAAATTAACAATCTAGTCAAACAAGTAAAGTCATAGAAACATAGAGATTCAAGGTTTTGTAACCCTAGTGATAGTGAAGATCACTCGTATTATTCTCAATAATATTGAATCTTTTGGTGTTATACTTTATGTGTTCATTATTCAATAACAAGCATCACTATTCCATTTCCATAACCAATATCCTTCTAAGTGTGGTTAAGTAGATTCCGCATACTTAATCATATTCACTCAAAGTATCATATACACACGTTAACAAAGGACTAACATCGTACAAAGTGTATCAAAACATCCTCTCAGATTATAGCTACCAGTTCGTTGGTGATCGTTAGTGGTAGGTTTAGGCATTTTTCACCTATAAAGAGATACATTATTAGCATAATTTTACTCAACATTATAGTGTATGTAATGAAAAGGTGGAGTTGTGATTATCTTAACTAATCTTAGTATGCCTAAACCAAATACTCCTTTGTTTTTTATTAAATCGAAAAACCATGTTAATTTTGAAAAATTCGGCTAATGTTGTTGCATGGTTATGAATTTTTTTTTGATATGTATTAACAATGTATGATTATGTTTTTGTTACGTTCCTAAACTTGATTAACTACACCAAATCGAATTGGGGATTATCACAAGTTTTTGACATTTTTCAAAGTACAATTAATTGGACAAATCCTACATCTAGGTGAGCGATAATGGTTCCATATTGTTAAGATTTAGTGTTTATTTCAATTAATTACAAGAAAAACTGAAAAATCCCAAAATTTAATTTAATGTTCATATGAACCCTAATTTCAAATTGACAATGAAAATTAATGAAATGACTTACAATTACTGATTAGAAGGAATGGTAGGTTAATGATCTTGAGTTTGAAGTGTTTAATTTAGAGTTTTGATGGTGAATTGGAAGGGTTGGATGGTTTTGGGTTTGTTTTGTCACTGCTGCTGCATTAAGGAGTGTTTGTTATTTTGTTTTCTGTTTGAGAGTAAGAGAAACGGAGTACTGGTCGAAAACTGATGACAGTCCTTTAAATATAAGGGACAGTCCCTAGGACCGTCTATATTTGAGGGACCGTCGTCAGTAAGTGGTTTCTAAGAGATGGAAATTTTTGTGACTTATTTTTAACCTTGAGTTTTATGAAAAGTAATTTATTGAGGACTCTTAGGATCAAATGTTTAGATAATATAGAATACTAGACACGGTATAGAGGAAACAGAGGAGACACGATACGCACGAGTAGTCAAGAGGATTGGGTATTGAGGAGAATCGAGACAGAAGAAGTAGGAGAGACTCATTTTGAGTGAGGAGGTTGATGACATGCTGAATGTAGAGTAGGGATAGAGTCGAGACAGAAGAAATAGAAAAGATATAGATGAGACGAGAATAAAATACGAGACTTGCATCGGGTTGTTCTGAAGTCATTCATGTCTATGGCAAATAAAGATACGAAGAGGAGTAGAATAGTAGTCGTAGAGGAGAAATTGAGGAGAAAAGAGACGTCAAGGATGTTAAGAGTGTGCGTCATCCATAGTGATTGATAGACGTGCCTTTACGGCGATTGAGTAGTCGACTATTGATAGTGGTTGTAACAGTGTCACTATTATCTCCAAAAATTCATTAAGAATCTACGGGGATAAGCATTTAGGCACAGAGTCTAAATTCCTAAATTTTATCTACGACGTATAGAATTAAAACACATAGATTTTCAGTCAAGAAATTAACATGTTATTAGCAAGTACGTAGCACGTTGGACTATCACGGTTTAGAGAAAGCGTACCTTTGCCAATAACATTTCTTAAAGATACCTTACCGTGAAAGATGTTATGAGTGAAGCAAGGTTTGAGTAGTGACGAGTTATCCCACGTTTGACGAGATCATGAATAGGCGTTCATATCTTCGAGTTGCTTCTCTCGTGCATCTAAGGAATTAACTTACAAGAAAAACTTGGTACTCAATTTCTCATGGGTTCGAGATAGTTAGTCATAAACATCCTTTGCATTTACATGCATAAGATGAGGGTGTCGTTAGGAAACAAATATTCACATGGATACACGTCTAGTTGAATTTTATTTCAAGATATAAAAGATTTTATTTGAAGATGTTTTACTTAAAATCCATTAGTGCTAAATGAGATTTTTTAGAAAATTAAGTTTTTCAAATAAAAAATCTAGATTCGTC
This sequence comes from Artemisia tridentata subsp. tridentata, assembly GCA_021014915.2. Lineage (NCBI taxonomy): Eukaryota > Viridiplantae > Streptophyta > Magnoliopsida > Asterales > Asteraceae > Artemisia > Artemisia tridentata. The sequence continues at coordinate 210,064,032 of CP139502.1, forward strand.
TAAGAGGTTTCACAAATATAATTTGTTTTGACTTGCTCGTTGATGACTCACATGAATTAAAACCTAAGCCCGTTTTATCTCCGAATGCCTTTTGACTATTTAGTAAATCCTTAAGAGATTGAGAACTCTTTTCAAATTTAGCTAACATATTAGCCTTTTCCTTAAGCTTCTTAATTTCATTTTTATGATCTTGACACATTTTACAATCTAGATCAATTTTTATACCACTTTCAAGTCTAGACATTTTATCTTCCAAAATGATTTCTTTTTCCAATTTACTTTCAAAAGATTTTAAAGATTCATTTTCCGAAAATGTTTTTAGACTCATGATGGAAAAATGTTCAAAATCACTTTCTAATTTTGAAAACTCTATAATGAATGTGTCATAGCAAAAATGTTCCATTTTGGAATGTACCTCACTTGAAGTTTCAACCATTCGACATATTTCCTATTCAATACATGCGTTGTCTTTTCATCAGTATCACTTCAAGATTCTCCAATGAGTTCTCTTCGTAAGCTACTCATGTGGTCCTTGATGGCGTTGCCTTCATTGAATACAATTACACTAGTAGTACTTGTATTTAATCTATATAAATTTCTATCTATTGATTCATCTTCAAAAGTGATGAATTGTTCATATATATGTTCAAGATCAATTTGGTTATCTTTAGCTTGACTAATTTCTTGATGAAAGTTTAAAAGACTTTTCCAAATGTCATTTGCCGTTTGTCACAATAAAATTCTTTCATATTCACTTTTCGGCAAAGCTTTGTAAATCATTATTTTAGTTTCAATATTTTTGCAAAATTTTCTTTTAAAATCATCACTTTAATTTTCAAAATTTATTTCCGTTGGTTGAAAATCACCAATTAAAATGACATGCCAAAGATCTTGATCTATTGATTTTACATAACTTTCAAATCTATTTTTCCATTTAATAATGTTATTGTTTTCGAAAAATGGTGGTCCTTTCAAAGAATGCCCTTCTAGATATCTTTCAGAATCCATAGATCGATTCAAGTTTTAAAATAAAGTATATTTTAAAGCTCTTGAGTGACCCGCTCTGATACCAATTGTAGAAACTAGAAGGGGGGGGGGGGTTGAATAGTTTCATCATTTATAATTACGTTTTAAGACTTTTTGCAACCTTTTTATTCTGTTTGAAAATTGTTTGATTCTAAGTTATGTGATATAAATCAAATATATATATGAGCACAACGACAATGCATAGAGTAAAAGAAAATGTAAAGAAGAGATAAGGAATAGAGACAACCAAACCGAGACGCGGAGATTTATAGTGGTTCGGCTCGAAGCTCACTCTTCGTCATACTCCACTCCTCGAGTATCACACTCGAGAGTTCACAATCACTATGTCAACACACTCCCTATAGGCGGAGCAAACCGTACAGCAACACTTACACCAATTAACGACACTAAGTGGAATGTCGAGTTCTAATCCTAGCTAGAAACAATCTACACACCGACACACGGCAACACGGACAAGCACCTTGTCCACTTGGATTTACACACAATCCAAATCTTCACACGGACGATCACCCCGTCCTAATCTTCACACGGACGATCACCCCGTCCTAATCTACACACGGACGATCACCCCGTCCTAATCTACAAACTATTACAAAGACTTCACACTTTGTCCCAATCTAAACTAACACAACTAGTCACGACTCACACACAAGTCGGATACACAAATATACACGAATAGAGTTTGGAGGTGGGAGAAGAGAATCGTAACACTAGTTACGTGTGTGTGTGAAGACTAATCTATAACACTTCGTTTCTTGATGAATACGAGCGTTCTTCTCTTGCACTTTGATGTAGAGGATAACGGGATCACTTATAAACACATATCAATACGTTATAGTGATCAAAGAAGAAGAAGGGAAGAACAGAAAGTTTTTGTGCCAAGAGGATCAGTTTTTCTGCAGGGAATAGTGCAGTATTTATAGGAACCAGGAGGAGCAGGGACGGTCCTTTAAACCTTGGACGGTCCCGTATATATAAGGGACCGTCAACATATTTAAGGGACCATCCTGACAAACGCTCCCATTTTTCCCTTGGTGTGGTGAAAATTTATCTGGTGAAAATTTATCTGGTTTTAGGCGGGAAAACTAGTTGTTAGAGAATTTTAAATTCAAATATAGTTTCTTATTAAAACATTTCTTTATAATTACAAAAATACTTTTGTAAAAAATGTTTTGTCACATAAAAATGTGAGATTTTGAGAAAATATTTTCTTTGATCACTTAACTAATATTGGTATAGTATTTGTTCATACCTTAAGTGATGTTGTAGTCGAGACGTTGTCGAAACGAGTTTTCTCGATCAAAAACTTATTAAACGTAGTTTTACGTAATATGTTTTTATATTTTGTGATTATCAAAACGTATAGAGACCGAATAATGCAAATGACATTTTTGACATTATTAAACATATGTGTTTTTAAACTTTATAATTATCAAAACGAGTCTAGGTTTCATTTTTATGCACAAAACCTAATTTGAGGGATTTGCTATACAATTCGTTATAATTCTTAAATCAATTGTTAATTAGACTAGATTAGTGTAGTTTATAACTATTATGCTTTCCCAATCATCAATTATGCATAAATCTAATTTACTTTGAAAGAAATTGATTTCTAGAAAACCCTCAAATTACATTTCATAAAATCTTCTCACGATTAGGAAAATCATGAAATCATTTTTCATTGCATTGTTAATACAAACTAAAAACATTTCCATTCATGCACGATTGTCTCTCTAATGTTGTAGAATATACATAATTAATATGTATGTTCACAACATTCAAGCCTAGCAGATGAGCAATATCAAGCCTAGAAGATGAACTAAATTTGCATATAGTTTGCATATAGGCACACACTAGGCTAAAATCGAGTCGAGATAATCACATCTTCACATAGTTTACATATAGGCACACACTAGGCTAAAATTTTGTGTTATAATATCTATACTCGTTATATTAAAATCTACTTATTTTAAACCATAGGTGACAAAATGCTCCACATGTTCGATCACGATCATGAAGTAACAGAGACCTCATACCAAAAACGTCAACTGCAAAACCTGGAATCATGATACTTTCACGAAGATAGAGTTGTTGACCCATCTCTCCTAAATGAGGACTACATTTTTCACATGTTCAGTACCATTGGATTCGATTGCTTGTTAACTATAAACGAGCAAATTTGTCCCCGATTCGTTATAGAATTCTTTCATCAAATTCGTCTCGTGCGTAATGAAGATCATACACAAACACTACTGTTTCACATAGACAACTCAACAAATTTCTATGTCTCTTCAACAATTCTCTCAAATCCTTAGGATTCCAAACCACGGTCAATGTGCCTACACCGAAAATTGGTCACTTGAATCTATGTCCAACTGTTGAGAATGATTTGGTCCTCACTGTTCATTCGTACCTTCACCCAAAGACATAATAGACTTTCTTCGTGTCCCACGAAAAACTCATGATCGCTTACTTGACAATGAAAATGTCGAACTTCACAACTTCCAAAATCTTGTTCTTGATCCCAACAAAATTCTTTTCAGTAAAATCAGTCTTGAATTAAGAAAGTGGGCAGTGATACTTAATGAAAATGTCTTTAGTCTTAAGAAAAATATTAAAATATTTCCCGCATATTGCGCACACATGCTATACTGCTTAATCACCGAGAAGCCCTACAATTTTGCTTATTTCTTTGCAAAAAGAATCGCACATCTTCATCAAGATCCAGAAAATTTAATACCTTACGTTATGTTCCTCACCCGTCTGTATCGTCATGTAATGATGTCTTGTCCTCAACTTTGAGGTCCACAATACGAATTGGTCAATCCAGTAATGTATCCTCTAACTCCTTTAACCATTTCGACATTCCTTGATCTCGATTCATCATGCAACTCAGGTACTTTCAATGATCCAATAATAGTAGAGCATGAAGAATCCTAGAGTATTAGTGAAGATGAGTAAGTAAGCTAATCTAAGATAAGAAGTAGAATGACTTTAGGGGATATTATGTATGAACATTATTATCTAATGTTAGAATCAACATTTTCATTAGGATTTATGTATTTCTAATGTTATATGACTTATTAGGATTATATATTATTATTTTTTGTCTTTTCAATTTTCTATTGCTTGATATTATTTGTTCATGAGATCACCAATATCATTAGAATACACTTAGGAAAATTAGGATAGTTGTTGGTCTGAATCAACTTGAGTAACTCATGAATTAGCAGAATAATCATAAACGAGTGATGTTTTGACATGCAAAGAAGAATGTGTTTACGATACTTGATCGAAAAAATTACAAGTTTACTCAAGAACCCACTTTGACACACTAATAACACTTGGGTGGATTTCAAAGGGATAGTTGCAGAATACTATCCCTGTTGAGTGACAAATTGAAATCACAAAGATTCAAGCTAAGCTTGAATACTAAGTGTTGAGGATTCTAACACTATAATACTTTGTATTACAATTTGTGTGGAATCTCTCTTCTCACCCTTACTCGATGCACAAATTTCGCTTTGTTGAAACAGATACTTATAGCGGGCAAGTTACTATTGCTTAACGTGGGAATAGTGAATTTGCCAACTTGTCGTAGATAGGCACGTGCCTAGTCTTCTAGCTTAAATGTCCTTTTGGTTTATCGCAGTTGACAGTAAAGTGTACTCGTGAGCTACTTTAGTGTCTTGGGAAGGAGCAATGGTTATTTTCCCAAGGGTTTTCCCGCTTAAGCTTGTTTGTATAATCCCACCTAACTATCAGAGTATATGAGCTATGCTCTGTTGGTCTGTTCAGAGAGCTGAGAGATCATCAAGGTATTTCTACCCTTGATGATCCCTTATGCTTGAGCTAAAGTTCCTTGTACATACTTGATGACATGCATTAGTAAGTTCACAAGTAAACTTTGACGATATCTAAGACTTGAACATCTGTTGGAGCTGCTCGCTGATTTTATCTTCTTGAAATGATCTTCAAGTAATCTTAGATTCATTGATGAAGTCTCTGTGTTTTGAACTCTGATTAAGTTTCTCGCTGATTTTACCAGCAGCGAGACTTCTTGATAAGTTAATTTCTTCTATAGTTAGGTTAGGCGTTCATTATCTCATGAGAAAGGTCGTCAGGGATAAAGAGACATTTGTCAGATCTCAGTGTCCCTAATGCTGCTCATATACTTTCCTTACTGATTCTGCATCAGTGAGGTAAGGTGCATCTTCAGTTGGTATTTGACGTTTCATGAAGCATGATGTTTGAGCTACTCCCTGACCAGGGAGTAACATACTTTCTGATTTAACAGAGAGTGTGTGCTCACTGATATTTTCAGTGAGTGATTTAGCTATTTTATGTTCAAATACTTGTCAGGGACATTTGGGTCAAATATTGACCCAACAATCTCCCCCTATTAGAATATAGAAATAGCCTGACTTTTATCAGGGATAAGTGTGCATAACGGCTTCTTCTTATACTCTGAGTTACAACAAAGGTATAGTAAACGATTATTGTTTAGGCTATATTGTTTGATACCACCTATTGAATATTATCTAAGATAAGTGAATATAACGACTTCTTCTTATACTCTGAGTTGCAACAAAGCTAAAGTAAACTGTTATCGTTTTAGGCTATGTTTTTTATACCAATTGTTGAGGTTGAAGTTGTGTTCCAGCTTTGAGTTGCCATCTTGATCTTGATTCTTATCTTCACTTGTTTGAGCTTTTTCTTCAGTTGGTGATGATTCTTTTTTGAGATCTCTAAGATCCTTTTTGAAGATGACTCCCTGAATATTTTTTACTCAGGGATTAATTCGACACTTTGGTTATTTTTAAACTTCAGTGAGGGATTATTGGGCTTATACATGGCTCATTAATAAGTTTCCTTTATACAGATAACCTAAGTGTTTATCAGTTGTAAGTGAGCATTATGGCTTCTTCTTACAGACTGTCACAACTCATAATTTCAGGTCATTTTCCAAACCCTGACAATTACTATTCATGAGTTACTATTCATAAATCACTATTCATCATTTCACTATTCATCGTTTTAGAAGTCAGTTTAAGACTTTGAGAAGTCGCCAAAAATTTTACTATTCACATGACATTATTCATTCCCGAAGGAAAATCACTATTCATGGGCATCATTCATCATGTCGTAAACTAGGTTTACGAGTATTCAAATACGCGTAACCAGTTAGGTTTAGCTGCGTATTCATGCATCATCAGTAAAGACACATCATACGGACTAGGGTAGTCTGCATGTTATCAGTATCATCATTTCCATATCAGTTCATGCATGTGTTTGTATGATTTTCATTAACGTATGCTTAATTGTTTAATTAACGTTACCACTCAGTCATTTCTACCAACAGTAAACACAAATACTCCAGACAATGATCCTAATACATTTTCAAGCTAATTATAATGATATAGAGATTATATTATTACTTTACCCGGTGTTTTTAAATCAATTGCTACATTTTCCATTAGGAGCTTATAACTCCGTCGGTTTACGAAATTTCAATCCGATTATCATTCTAACACCCGATTCTTGCAAGGAATATGATTTTACACATTTTACGACTTCGTCATATTTTATTTTTCATCGTCGCGATTTATTTCTAGTTAACTCGATACCCGGTAACACCCAATGTACACATAAACTTCACTAACTCTTCCAATAGCTAGACAAGAGCTTTAATTACATCAAATCCTTCCTTATTTCCTTCCATGTCCCCCCCCCCCTTAGCCACCCTAAACCATCATCTTTCAAGCTTAGACAAGACTCCAATTAATGCATATGTTTTCTTGTCCTTTGATTTAATTCTTATAACACATTTCCTACACAATTTCATTAGCTAACAAAGATCAAACACTCTCTCCCTCTTCATCCATACCCACGGCCACAACAAGAACAAGGGGAGAAATCCATCATTTTGTGAAGTTCAAGTATTAATCTTACTCCATTTGCTATCCTAGTTAAGGTTTTGTGATCAAAACCCTAAGTTATTGCACATTTTCTCATCAAATCACTCCAACATTGTAAGTAAACTTCAAGAACATCATTTTGATCTTTTCATACTTTTATTTACTTCATATGATCATGTATTTTCAAGTTATACTAGTTACTTTTGCAAGTTACTTATGTTTTGATACCATTTTGCTTATAAACTATCACAAACACTAGATCTATAAGTTTCACTAGTAATCACATGAGATCCACCAAGGTTGGTGATGTTTAGGACCCCATGACACCCTAAGAAGGTGTATGGTAGGATTTGCCAACTTGTGGAGTTGATTTGAGGTGGTATGATCAAGTTTAGAAACATAGAAATGAGTTTTTAAAACATATAAATACCTACTGTCCAAAATCGTGTAAACTGGAAAACTCTGTAATTTTTGGTATATTTTGGCTTTCATATTCAGAAAGTTCTTTCAAAAACGAAACCGTGGCCGCAAGAATCACTAAAAACCGACTTATAACGAAGGAGATATGATTTTTCGAAGTTAGACGACGAAAACTAATTTTCTGAAAATAAGCGTGCTGTTAGCCGAACTTTAAAGGACCAAACGAGGTGTTAGACGTGATCTAGGAGAGCCGAACTACTGAGATTATGTTAGTTCATTTTATGACGAATCCGTGGATACAAAGAACGTAGAAAACGAGCTTATAACGACCGAGATATACACGTTCAAAGCCGACGAACTCTATTCTATTTTGACAGCCCTATTTGAAAGTATTTTTCTAAGTATAAAAGTTAACATTTTTACAAGTCATCACATTGATAGCCGGTTTTCTATCTATTCAAGACGCGTATGATGAAAAGTCCAATAACTTGACACGAAAACCTTGTAACAATGTTTTATTTTCAAGGACGTCAAATTCATTCACTAGCACTTAACGTGCACTAATTCGCGACTAGTTTTGCGAGGCCGTTTTGGATATAGTTTCACAAGTTATGAAAAGTATTGTTTTGTGACGAAAACATTATATTTGCCAATAGAACACCAAACAAGGATCATGGAGTGTGGTTTTAACATATTTACCGAAATGTGGTTTATAACTTAACGAGACGTCAAAAATGTATTTTTCGACGATAAACGTTGTTTTCAAAACTTTCGAGTGGTATTGATAACATACGTGTTTGCATGAGTAACAACATTTCATTTGCTTACTTTAGATCACATCATTCATAATAGGTCGTGGTTAGAGACCGAGCTTTGCTTCATCATATCCATTGTGATCATTGTTGCTATATCATATCAGGTGAGTTTTCATAGCCCCGTTTTAAATTGTTTATTGATTTCTAAACTCTCGGGGGAGAATACATTGCACCATTTTTATATGCGGTCCAAAGTATACAAACTCATTTACATTGCTTAAGTTACATCATTGCCAATTTAAAGTCCCCTTTTATTTATCATGGACCGTTAATTGTGAGCAAGCGAAGGTGAGTGGATAGATCTATTGAGGGTGACGCCTCCGTTCGGGTTGGTAGCACCAACTGGTCAAACGAACGCATTTCATTTCATACATTTAGAGTGTTTGGCAAAGCACTCCCTTTTGGGGTATTTATATCAGTCTAGCTTCGGGGTCTTGAGCTTAAGAGCTAATGTAATATTTTTATGTGACATTTTGTCATACAAATTATACTTGTGGTTTCCGTAGAAGCATTTCATTTACATAAACCTATGAACTCACCAACATTTTTGTTGACCATTTTTAGCAATGTATTTTCAGGTAATTAAGGTATCGCATGTTGGCTTGCATATGGACACATCATGGAGTCGCGGAGTCGACGCGTCTCACTCTATTTTTATGCACTTATCCATCGTTTGAAATGTATGAACTTGTTTTATGAAAACCTGTTTCACCTTTTGGGACCTAGCTTTGTAACTCTGAATGTTTTTAAATAATCAAACGATGTATTTTCTAAACGATACTTTAGGTCATTCAATATAACTACAACTTTGGTGCTATGACCAGTCGTGCCCCTGAATGACTCATTCCGCTGCAAGTCACAAAATTTGGGGTGTGACAGATTGGCATCAGAGCAAAGGTTATAGCGAACTAGGTTGTATCATTGACCCTAGTCTATAACTACATCATCATAGCATCTCACCATTTCATCATAAGTGCATATTCACTATACATGCGGTTTCATACATACATCATTTCATCATAACTCGCATAATGTGAGGAGTTATTTACTTTTATTTCACATCGGTTGTCACTCAGATGTCTTCACCCAACCACCCTATTATCGTTCTAGCAAACTCAGAGATCGAGGACGCTTTTTCATCCACTCGTACACCTACCTCACCACACTCACCATTGTTGGATGATAATTTCCACCTATTTGAGGTATTAGCACTACCTGAGCCGGACTTAGAACATGCTATCAGGTATGACACCGAGACTTTGAGATTCAGGAGATGCCCTTGCCTTCCCACCACCACCATTGTCATTCCCCATTTCCATTTCCACATATCGGGAATTAGATGACACCTTGTGGATAATACCCGGATCACCGACTCAACAGGAACATCAGCAGATTCCTCAAGAATGGTTTGGAATCTACATTATCTCGGACATGATCGATGTACTACTCCAGACCCCACATCAGGACTCATCCCGACCCCAAGATGCCACAACCCTGGATTCACTCAGAGGAGCACTAGGGAATCCCTAGACTAGACTTATATCTTCACTAGCTTTTACTATTATCCTAGCCACAGGATGTGTGGTATGGTTCAAAGAAACTTGTAGTATTTTGATTGTTGTACAATGAAATCACCAAGTATTGACTTACTATATGGATATGGTTGTGCTATCTATGATATCGGTCCATGTAAGACCGAAATTTTCATTTTAGATATCCACGTGTGTTATGGTTACAAATATGACATTTCACGATTTCATCTTGTCGCGATTTCACCCCACTTATACATGTCATGGTTGCGTATATGTGAGTATGATGATCTTTATCACCTATAAATTCTCATGGTCTCTTATGATGTTGAAGCAGTTAGGTTAAAGCAAGCCACTCCAGACATGACACAAGCCACATCCTTCGCCAAAAATCTTACCCATGAGGGAACTGAAGGAGCGAAGGAAGTTTACGAATGGTTCGAAGAAGTAGAAACGATATTTCGGTGTGGCGACTGCCGCAAGGAAGACAAGGTCAAGTTCGCCACTTGCACTTTTCGGGATCATGCCCAGGAATGGTGGACTAAACATGTTCAGATAGTAGGGGTCGACGCTGCTTACTCAATCTCTTGGGAGAAATTAAGAAGGATGATGACTTTAGAATATTGTTCAAGAAGCGAACTACAAGCACTAAAACAGGAAATCCTCAACTTTACCATGGTAGGAGATGATGTTGTCAAGTACAATACTCAGTTTTACGAATTAGCACGATTAGGCCCAACAATGGATGAACCGGAAAGCAAGAAACTTGAGAGGTATATCGGGGGACTCTCCCCTGAAATTCGCATGTTGGTTGCCTCATTAGAACCCGATACCATGCTTAAAGCTATCCATATGGCGATCGAGGCAAAGGAACACATAGCTCACACCCAAGCCGTAGGAAACAATATGGACAACAGACAAAAATGGAACAACAACAAAAAGAGAAAGTAGGACAACAATCAGAGCGGTAATGCTACCCAACAACCACCAAAGCGACAAGAAGTTGCTGAGGCCTATGCAGCAGGCCCAACTGACAAGAAAGGTTACAAAGGTACCCTACCCAAATGCAACAAGTGTCAAAGTCATCATAAACCTGGGCCTTGTCTTAATCCTTGTGGTAACTGTAAGAGAATTTGACATTTGACTAGAGAATGCAAGTTCCCAATTTCATTGCCGGAAATCAGAAACCTCCAGTGACATGTTTTGGCTGTGGAGAGAAAAGGACACTACAGGAAGGAATGTCCAAGACAAGGGAATCAAAGGAATGGGAACCAATGTGGAATAGCTCGTGGAAGAGCCTAGGTCATCGGAGGAGGAGATGGCCAGCACACCAAAACATTGAGGACGACAACCATGTTTAAGCACAAAGAACTTCTGCCTTTAGTAATAAACCATGGATGGAGCCCGCTAGGGTTGTATTTCTGTAAGTAGTCTAGCTTAAGTACTTTCTTGTAACCTCGTTGTATCATGTACTCTTCTATCTAATGTAATCCCTATCTTTTAGCATCGCCACCGTGATCACAATCTTTGTTTATTTCGTTTCCTATTTCGATTATGCGATTTTCAACCATTTCACGACAACACACCACTATCCTAAAAGGGGGTTAAGTAAGGATTTATCTCCAACTATAGGCTATTACCATTCCGTAAGGTGTTCCACACGTCCCATAACCCATTCAACAGATTTTGTTGCAAGATATTTTAATACCGCTTATTAAAAATTGTCTCACCTAACCTTACTTTAAGCTACTTTACTATCATCTCAAGGAGTTATTTCACAACATTTCCAAGACAAGTTATGTTACTATAGCCTTATAAATTGGCTTTCTGCCATCCTACCAACTATTTACTACCATTTTACCAAACAACACGTTGAGCACCATCTAAAACTTTTGAGAAACACAAGGCTATTTTGACCAAACCAAGCATCGCATTATTTTCCCTCAATTATACATAGCCTGATCACCTATGTCTAATTCAGGGAAGATTATGCCATGAAGGAAACAATTATCTTTTCAAGATTTCTAACAACAATTTTCATTCAAAACATCCCAAGAAAGAAAAGCTTTGTAAACAAGTAAACTCTTCATAAACATCCTTATCGGCCAACTCTCTCTGAGTACCTACACCACATATCACTCACTTATCAGTTAAGTTGGGATTTGCCCTTGACTTTTCTAGGAAAGATTTTCTATTTTCAAGGAGAATTTCACGACATAAGAAACCAACGAAAGGGGTTTTGGAACCACAAATAAGGACTAGAAATATACAGCCAGTTGACTCGTATCGCAACGGAAAACATAAGATCTCATGAGGCAATCCAAATCACTATCTCTGGCATAGTCACCAAATTCTATCAATTCAGAAGTACTAGTTAGACCAGGTAGGACAACGGACCTAAGTCATGATCCAGTTTAGAAAGGGTCAAGTAAGTTGGATATGCATACCCACAAGTCTTACCCAATATTAACCGATAGGCATTATTCAACCCCAGAAACGAAATGCTAGACATTTACACATTCAGGCATGACATACCTACCCGACTACTTTATCCTGTTTGATGCTTCCAATTCAAAGGAATTTTCTTTAAAGAGCGTTTATACAACTCATATACCCTGTAGGAAAGTAATTATCTGATATGTCTGTCTTGACAAATAAATCCTTTATGGTCAGGCTTCAACAAAACTACGGAGCACTAAGAAAAGTATAACACCAAACTTTGCTAAAACATTCCTATCCACATCATGTCAAAAACCCATCCATAAAATCTTGGGTCGTATTTGAAAACCAACCACCATACTACGACACTTCATACAATCAGGATCTTGTGATTGTCAAAAACGGAATTTTTGAAGGGAGATTAGAATTTTGACAAGGGAGATCTAGGGAAAAACTATTAAACAACACAAATTTTGGCAATAAAGACCAAGCATCTTAGGTGAAGAGAGGCTCATATCTTGACATCAGTTATAGCAAGACACAAGGAATCAGAAACCGTTACCGTAGCTTTGTTCTTCGATAACCCATTTCCAACAAACCTACCATTGTAGGAGTAGTCACGAGACACGTTGTGCAAATTTCAAAGGCACCTAATAAAGGATGGGCTATGCATCTCAAACTTCTGACAATCCTCTTAAGATATTTTCTTTCCAATCAGATATACATACGCTCTACCATCTTTAGACCAATAGGCAATTAAGAAAGCTAATGTTGGGGCAGATGCCCTTAGCCGAAGGAAAGACTCAAGCCTTTGAGAGTCAGACCATTGAGAATGACAATCATATCACCTTTACCATCACGAATCCTCGAGGCTCAAGTTGAGGCACTCAAGGAGGAAAACCGACAAAATGAAAAACCCCATGGTATGCCGAAGGATGCAAATGATTTAGTAAAGAGGTCAGACGGAGTATTGTGCTTCGAGGATAGAAGCGGGATACCTCTTTATGGCGAATGAGAGAGTTGATCATGCACGAATTGCACAAGTCGAAGTGCTCCATTCACCCAGGTTCTGATAAGATATATCAGGATCTTAATAGACTTCAATGGTGGCCGAATATGAAAGCAGAAATAGCTACGTATGTTAGCAAGTGTCTTACTTGTGCTCAAGTAAAAGCCGAATACCAGAAACCATCAGGATTGTCTCAACAACCAGAAATTCCCTAGTAGAAGTGGGAACACATTACAATGGACTTTGTCTCCAAACTACCCAAAACATCAGGAGGTTTCAGTGCTACTTGGGTAATCGTTGATTGACTCCCTAAATCAGCCTATTTCATCCCAATCAGAGAAACTTATTCTATGGACCAACTAATCAGACTTTATGTCAAGCAAATAGCCTCAAAGCACGGTGCACCAATTTCTATCATTCCGACCGAGATAGTCGCTTTACTTCAAACTTTTGGCAGTCATTACAAGATTCATTTGGGAGCAAATTAGACATGAGCACTGCCTATCATCCTCGGACCAATGGTCGGAGCGAGAGAACGATTCAGACATTGGAAGACGTGCTCAGAGCATGTGCGATTGACTTTGGAAATGGTTGGGCTAACCACTTGCCATTGATTGAGTTCTTTTAAAACAATAGTTATCACGCGAACACTTAGACTACACCTTTTAAGGCACCCTATGGTCAAAGTACCAATTACATAGTGACACACCGAAATCAGAAGGTCAAGTTCACTGGTCTAGAACGCAATTGTGAAATAACAAAGGAAATGGTACAAGTCAAGAATCAGTTACAAGTAACAAGAGAACAATAGAAAAGTTAGGTCAGTTCAGGATGCAAACTCATGGGGACTAAGTATCCCTAAGTAGTAAACCATTGGGATTCGAGTTGTAGAACAAGCTATGTTGAAAGCCTTGCCTTGGAAAGGCATGATACAATTTTGGAAACCCGGGAAACCGAACCCTAGGTATATTGGACCATTTAAGATTCTAGCTAGAATCGGCCGACTGGCATACAAACTTGAGCTTCCGTCAGAGCTCAGCAACATACACTACCCATTTCATATTTCAAAACTCAGGAAAGTGCCTTCCAAACGAATCACTCGTAGCATATTTCATTTCATTCCATTACGAGAACTTCAAATCGACGATAAGCTCGATTTCATTAAAAGATCCAGCAGAAATCATGGACCGAGAGGTCAAACAGTTGAAGCAAAGTCGAATTCCTATCGTCAAAGTTCGCTGAAATTCTCGCAGAGGTCCTGAGTTTACTTGGGAACGGGAAGACCAGATGCGATTCAAATACCCACATCTTTTCACCGAGACCACTCCAGAGACCAACATCAGCTGAATTCAAGGACTGAATTCCTTTTAGGGTGGAAGACTGTCACAACTCGTAATTTCAGGTCATTTTCAAAACCCCGACAATTTACTATTCATGAGTTACTATTCATAAATAACTATTCACGGATCACTATTCATCATTTCATTATTCATCGTTTTTGAATTCAGTTTGAGACTATGAGAAGTCGCCAAAAATTTTACTATTCACATGACACTATTCATTCCCGGAGGGAAATCACTATTCATGGGCATCATTCATCATGTCGTAAACTAGGTTTACGAGTATTCAAATGCACGTAACCAGTTAGGTTTAGCTACGTATTCATGCATCATCAGTAAAGACACATCATACGGACTAGGGTAGTCTGCATGTTATCAGTAACATCATTTCCATATCAGTTCATGCATGTGTTTGTGTGATTTTCATTAACGTATGCTTAATTGTTTAATTAACGTTACCACTCAGTCATTTCTACCAACATAAACACACATACTCCAGACAATGATCCAAATACATTTTCAAGCTAATTATAATGATATAGAGATTATATTATTAGTTTACCCGGTGTTTTTAAGTCAATTACTACACTTTCCATTAGGAGCTTATAACTCCGTCGGTTTACGAAATTTCTATCCGATTATCATTCTAACACCGATTCTTGCAAGGAATATGATTTTACACATTTTACAACTTCGTCATATTTTATTTTTCATCGTCGCGATTTATTTCTAGTTAACTCGATACCCGGTAACACCCAATGTACACATAAACTTCACTAACTCTTCCAATAGCTAGACAAGAGCTTTAATTACATCAAATCCTTCCTTATTTCCTTCCATGTGCCGCCCCACTTAGCCACCCTAAACCATCATCTTTCAAGTTTAGACAAGACTCCAATTAATGCATATGTTTTCTTGTCCTTTGATTTAATTCTTATAACACATTTCCTACACAATTTCATTAGCTAACAAAGATCAAACAGTCTCTCCCTCTTCATCCATACCCACGGCCACAACAAGAACAAGGGGAGTAAATCCATCATTTTGTGAAGTTCAAGTATTAATCTTACTCCAATTGCTATCCTAGTTAAGGTTTTGTGATCAAAACCCTAAGTTATTGCACATTTTCTCATCAAATCACTCCAACATTGTAAGTAAACTTCAAGAACATCATTTTGATCTTTTCATACTTTTATTTACTTCATATGATCATGTATTTTCAAGTTATACTAGTTACTTTTGCAAGTTACTTATGTTTTGATACCATTTTGCTTATAAACTATCACAAACACTAGATCTATAAGTTTCACTAGTAATCACATGAGATCCACCAAGGTTGGTGATGTTTAGGACCCCATGACACCCTAATAAGGTGTATGGTAGGATTTACGAACTTGTGGAGTTGATTTGAGGTGGTATGATCAAGTTTAGAACCATAGAAATGAGTTTTTAAAACATATAAATACCTACTGTCCAAAATCGTGTAAACTGGAAAACTCTGTAATTTTTGGTATATTTTGGCTTTCATATTCAGAAAGGTCTTTCAAAACGAAACCGTGGCCGCAAGAATCACTAAAAACCGACTTATAACGAAGGAGATATGATTTTTCGAAGTTAGACGACGAAAACTAATTTTCTGAAAATAAGCGTGCTGTTAGCCAAACTTTAAAGGACCAAACGAGGCGTTAGACGTGATCTAGGAGAGCCGAACTACTGAGATTATGTTAGTTCATTTTATGACGAATCCGTGGATACAAAGAACGTAGAAAACGATCTTATAACGACCGAGATATACACGTTCAAAGCCGACGAACTCTATTCTATTTTGACAGCCATATTAGAAAGTATTTTTCTAAGTATAAAAGTTAACATTTTTACAAGTCATCACATTGATAGCCGGTTTTCTATCTATTCAAGACGCGTATGATCAAAAGTCCAATAACACGACACGAAAACCTTGTAAAAATGTTTTATTTTCAAGGACGTCAAATTAAATCACTAACACTTAACGCGCACTAACTCGCGACTAGTTTTGCGAGGCCGTTTTGGATATAGTTTCACAAGTTATGAAAAGTATTGTTTTGTGACGAAAACATTATATTTGCCAATAGAACACCAAACAAGGATCATGGAGTGTGGTTTTAACATATTTACGCGAAATGTGGTTTATAACTTAACGAGACGTCAAAAATGTATTTTTCGACGATAAAAGTTGTTTTCAAAACTTTCGAGTGGTATCGATAACATACGTGTTTGCATGAGTAACAACATTTCATTTGCTTACTTTAGATCACATCATTCATAATAGGTCGTGGTTAGAGACCGAGCTTTGCTTCATCATATCCATTGTGATCATTGTTGCTATATCATATCAGGTGAGTTTTCATAGCCCCGTTTTAAATTGTTTATTGACTTCTAAACTCTCGGGGGAGAATACATTGCACCATTTTTATATGCGGTCCAAAGTATACAAACTCATTTACATTGCTTAAGTTACATCATTGCCAATTTAAAGTCCCCTTTTATTTATTATGGACCATTAATTGTGAGCAAGCGAAGGTGAGTGGATAGATCTATTGAGGGTGACGCCTCCGTTCGGGTTGGTAGCACCAACTGGTCAAACGAACGCATTTCATTTCATACATTCAGAGTTTTTGGCAAAGCACTCCCTTTTGGGGCATTTATATCAGTCTAGCTTAGGGGTCTTGAGCTTAAGAGCTAATGTAATATTTTTATGTGACATTTTGTCATACAATTTATACTTGTGGTTTCCGTAGAAGCATTTCATTTACATAAACCTATGAACTCACCAACATTTTTGTTGACCATTTTTAGCAATGTATTTTCAGGTAATTAAGGTATCGCATGTTGGCTTGCATATGGACACATCATGGAGTCGCGGAGTCGACGCGTCTCACTCTATATTTTATGCACTTATCCATGGTTTGAAATGTATGAACTTGTTTTATGAAAACCTGTTTCACCTTTTGGGACCTAGCTTTGTAACTCTGAATGTTTTTAAATAATCAAACGATGTATTTTCTAAACGACACTTTAGGTCGTTCAATATAACTGCACCTTTGGTGCTATGACCAGTCGTGCCCCTGAATGACTCATTCCGCTGCAAGTCATGAAATTTGGGGGTGTGACACAGACTGAGTCAACAAAGAGAACATAAAATAAAGCTAGTAAAATCAGATTCTTTGTTAATGTAGTTGGAGTTTTTACTTCAGCTTTGTTTGTCCTGAACCATTTCCTTTATGTTCAAGGACTATGTCCCTGATATTTGTTCCTTTTAAGCCACTTTTTGATGCACAATTGAAATCTTTTTTTATCAACTAAGTCCCTGATGATCAGTCCTCAGGTTCAAACATTTTCCTGGCTGACTTTGGTTTACATAAATTCTTTCTCCGCCTAAAAAACTTCAACATTTGTGGTATTTTTTAGAGTTCTTGCATTTATGGTTCAAGATCTAAGGACTATGTCCTTGATGTTTGTCTATCCCTGATTGAAGTTTCCTCAGTCTTCTATAGTGGTACTTGGTCAAGATATCAGATAGGTCAATGGTGTATATGCCTATAGCCATTCTTCATTGTCCTGATAAGTAACTTGATTTCTCCACATGTCTTTTATTCCTGGTTTAGTCAGATTGATAGACACAGGTGCTATCAGAGAGTAATTTTCTCTCTAATAGCTCATCAGAGAGTGACACATTGATGCTATGAATTAGTTTTTATTGGGTGACACTCTCTGATTCACTAAGAATCAGTGAAAAGTTTTAGACTATTTTATACATGAATACATATAAAGAGTGTTGGGAATTATATTTGTGTTGATGATGACAAAACATGAAAGATGAAGGGCTTAAGAAGACAAAGGATGAAAGTTTATAAAATGCAAAAGATCTTTTATATATTTTTTAAATATCCTTTGTAACCCTAATCCTCTAGTGTATAAAGAGGATATGGGCTGTGAGTTTTAGAGGTACAGATGTTAGAGATGTAACATCCAGGAAAGGGGTGTGTGCGTGTCTAGGCGTCAAGCTCCTACAATGGACGCCTAGGGTTTGTATTGTTAGTAGTTGTTAGAGATGATGACGGAGAAAAACCTTGTATTCAATAATAATGATTAGTTTGTTTATCCGCTGCGTATTGTTCTTAATCTTTATAATTGTGTAATCCCTAGATGAGGTCTAAACAACCTCGAGCTATAAACGATCTTCACATTTGGTATCAGAGCCTAGGGGCTCGAGATCGTGGGATTCACAAGGTTTGGTTTGTCGAAGATCGAAGAAAACAAGAAAAAATTTGTAACTTTCAATTTTCGTAACTCACTGCAGGGCTGTTTTCAAAGGGCGATAACTCCTTCATTAACCATTGGATCGGGCTAAAATTTTTACTAGAGATTCTTCATACATCAAGGAAGATTTTCATCGGAGGGATCTTCGATCTGAGCTTTAGATCGTCAGGTATAAATTTTTGAAAACTGCTGCAGAGGATTATATGATTTTCAAATTTTTAGGGTTTTCTTGATTCAACTTCGTGAATTTGGTTCTATTCTTGTTAAATCATCATGGAAGTTGTTTTTATATTGTTTGGTGTTCATTATACATGGAAGAAACGCAACTTTAGCTTCTACCAATCAGTTTGTGTACTAATCATGTTACTGGATAAAAAGCTATAAGAATTGAAGCACGCAACCCTTGCTCTAATTCTTATTGCTGTTGTTGTTTCACATTAATAAGGTTGGATCTAATTCGTGTGTAATGATACTGGAATGTATGGTGTTTAAGGGTGTTCAAAACCCTAATATGGTTTCTCTTAATTGCGCTTCATGTTCTGGTGTTACATCTAAGGTTACTGGAACAACCTTATTTGTACTGCTCGACATTATTTTTTAAGTGCACAATAGGGTTTCTGATTTTGGTGACTCATGCAGATGCTTAATGAAGATACTGGTCTTTTCAAGCTACTGATTTGGCAAGTGATACTACAATACTTTCTGTTGCTTATTTGCTCGATTAATGCTGCCATTTTTAGATTTTATTAATGTACACAAGAGGGTTGATATGTCATAGCAGTTAGTACTGTCTTCGGGAAATTGTTAGTACTGCTCGTTCGAGTTTGTACTGCTAGTTTCTTCACTTTGTACTGCTTGCTTGACTCAAGTTTGTACTGCCAACGTGTCTTAACTTTGTACTGCTGCTCGAACCATTCGTATTGCTCGTTATGATATTTATTAGTACTGCTGCGCGTTTCGACTTCGTACTGTTGGTCTTTCGTTTGTAATGCTAGTGAAAAACGTTT
Source organism: Artemisia tridentata subsp. tridentata (assembly GCA_021014915.2). NCBI lineage: Eukaryota > Viridiplantae > Streptophyta > Magnoliopsida > Asterales > Asteraceae > Artemisia > Artemisia tridentata. The sequence goes on from CP139502.1 coordinate 210,083,855, forward strand.
GTACTACTGGGTTTTCACTTAGTACTGCTTGTCAAAGAAAGTTGATATGTGATTATTTGCATGTGGAGATGACTTGGTTTCTTTAATCTGATTTGTGAGTTCCTTATGCATGTTCACTGATTACCTCAGGACGGTGGAAAGAATTCAACGTAACATGTTTTGGTATTTATTCTTCATAATGGGACGATGCATTTTATTTCTTTACCATTGCTTCTCATTGGACGGTAAATTTAAAGATGAAGCTTTACATGAGATGATTGTTTATATTCACATGGGACGATGGAGGTTTATAATATCTGAAGAGTTTTAGCTTCATATGTCCTACGTGACGATATTATTTGAAATTTTGCATGGTACTTTTCTTTGATAATGGGACGGTGACAAGAGTTAGAAGCATTATCTATATGGCGCTTAGATTTATTCTTATATGGAACATGTGATTGGTTTCATTATTTGCTATTGTGTTTCATGCAATATCGACAAAGAGGTTATTATCAAGATTTGGAGGCATGAGATTACAACAGTAAGGGGAAGCATATATAATGGAGATCTGGAACAGGTGGTTCCAACACACACACGGGGATGACACACACACACGAGTTATTTGGTTTTTGGATTTTTAGTTTCGGTGATTAACAGATTAAAATCTCGTTCTCATTGGTGAAGAATATTATTTATTGCTTGTTTGACGATTAAGTGGAATTATTCGGGTTTGTGTTCTTATTATATCTACAAATTGACAAACACTTGAAGGAGTTACGTTATTGTGCTCATTGATTATTGTCAAGAGATTGCGGTCTCCCTATACATCGGTTTTGGTATACGTTCAAAGTTATATTTAAGACATGAGTTTGGGTTATTCTACTTCAGCATTAAATTGGTAATGGTTAGCTTTCTTCATCATTACATAGAGCTTACAGACTTGAAAATTACAGTTAAAGAACTATTCTTTATTGATTACTAATGCTTGGTTTCGAGTTCTATTGTAGTCATCTTTTATTAGTATTCATGCTGCTATGATCGTTCATGGATGGTACTACATGGTGTTCGTTGCTATGGTGGTTAGTTATTCGACAAGTTCTTTCAAATGGTTAACATATGGGTTTCAGGGGAAGCTTACATGTTTAAATGTTTAACCATTTATATGCTACATCAAGGTGAAGGTTTTTATGATTGCTTGCTGGTATTTTTACTGAAGATTTGGGATTTTTTTGTCTTGGGTTCATTTATAAAAGAAAGCGTTTTGTTGTTCATTCATGGAGGGCAATTCAAGACATTAGAAGACTAGATTTGAAGTATGATACTGATTCGTGTTTATGAAGATCAAGGTTGCATACTTTTGTCCCCAAATTGATTATGACAAAAAGGGGAAGAATATTTTTGAATATTGCAGCTTGAAGATCCTTGATGATATGCATGGATTAAGGGGAAGAACGAAATCTTTCATACTTAGTTTTGTCATGATTAACTAGGGGAAGATTCTTGGGAACTATATTTGAGTTGATGATGATAAAAAATGAAAGATGAAGGGCTTAAGAAGACAAAGGATGAAAGTTTATAAAATGCAGAAGATCTTTTATATTTTTAGTAAATATCCTTTGTAACCCTAATCCTCTAGTATATAAAGAGGATATGGGGCGTGAGTTTTAGAGGTACAGATGTTAGAGATGTAACATCCAGGAAAGGTGTGTGTGTGTCTAGGCGTCAAGTTCCTACAATGGACGCCTAGGGTTTGTATTGTTAGTAGTTGTTAGAGATGATGACGAGAAAAACCTTGTACTCAATAATAATGATTAGTTTGTTTATCCGCTGCGTAATGTCCTTAATCGTTATTATTTTGTAATCCCTAGTTGAGGTCTAAACAACCTCGAGCTATGAACGATCTTCACAAAGAGGACATTAGGTCACATTTTGATTCATTAATCTCCCCCTATCTAACTATACAGATAGTATAAACCAAATCAGTATTAAGTGAGCATTGACTTCTTCTTGCATACTGATTTTTGCATCAAAGAATTACAATATTTTTCATAACTAATTCTATTGATGTCGCTGAAGGATATATAGACGCTAAGACTTGATTCCTTTCTCTTCAGTTCTACAACCTTCTTGTCTTTAGTCCAGTGTCTTCGTAGTTCATGTTAGGAATTAAATGCTGAAGACTTAATTTTGGTTTAGTATTGTTGAAGATATAGCACTAACAGTACTAATAGAGTTAGTACTGCTAGTGTAATTGAAGGCCGTTGAAGATAACTAACAATACTAACTGCTGAGTTAGTACTGCTAGTATAGAAGAAGATACGGTTGCATGAAGACTTCTTAATGACGTGTAGAAGGATAAGTATCGAAAAGATTGTATGTATATCTTATTTAGTTAGAATTATACGGATAGATACTTATCTTGTAAAGGACTCCTTGTGCTATAAAAAGAGGTCCTAGGTTAGATGTTAATTATATATTTTTGTTAAGATTCAAGGTTTTGTAACCCTAGTGATATCAGAGATCACTCGTATTATATCTAATAATATTGAATCATTTGGATTTATATTCAGTGTTCATTGTTCATACAAACTGTGTATTACTGTTACATTAACCAATCTTCTAAGTATCAATTGTTAGATTCCGCATAGTAGTTGATATAAACTCAAAGTACACTTAACACATTCTAAGTGTCTTTAGATCCTCTCAAGTGGTATCAAATCCAGGTTGATAATTTGATTTAGAAGAAGCACTCTTTATTCCTTAAAGACGATGGACATGGAGACAACACAGACCAACACTGCCGCAAAGTTGCCTATGCTGAAGCAGAATGATTTCGAGATGTGGAGGCTTCTGATAGAACAGTACTTTCAAGTGCAGGACTATGCACTCATGGAGATCATTGAAGATGGGAACTCCTTCAAACCATCAACAACTGAAACAACAGTTGATAGTGAGGTAAAGACAACTGTGAATACCTCTCCAGTTACTGCAGAAGAGAAGCTGCAAAAGAAGAATGATGTCAAAGCTAGGAGTTTGTTGATGATGACCATCCCCAATGATCAACTCCTAACATTCAGCAAATACAAGGATGCCAAATCCTTGTTTGAAGCAATCACTACCAGGTTTGGTGGCAATGAAGCCACCAAGAAGACCCAAAAGACCTTACTGAAGCAAAACTTTGAGAATTTTAGTGCTACCAGTAATGAGTCTCTTGATCACATGTTTAATAGGTTGCAGAAGATAGTCAGCCAACTAGCTGTACTAGGAGTTGAGATTTCTCAAGAAGACCTAAATTCAAAATTCTTAAGGAGTTTACCTACTCAATGGTATACTCATGTGGTGGTCTGGAAGAATAAGCCAGAAATCGACACCATGAGCCTCAATGATCTATACAACAATTTTAAGATTGTTGAACAGGAAGTGAAGAAATCTGGAAGTGCAAGTTCAAGCACTAGGAATATGGCACTTGTGTCATCTCCCAGCAACACGAGTCCAGAAGAGGTGAAAGTGGCTTTAGGAGTTAGTACTGCTAACCCTAGTGTTAGTACTGCTAGCTCATCAACTAGTACTGCTGGTAATAGTGATACTACTTTTTATGCATTCCTGACTAGCCAAGCCAATGGGTCTATGTTGTCACATGACCAACCAAGCCAATTGGTTTATGCGTTTTGGCATTCGTTCATGGAGGGAAATTCAAGACATTGGAAAACTAGATTTGAAGTATGATACTGATTCGTGGTAATGAAGATCAAGGTTGCATACTTTTGTCCTCTAATTGATTATGACAAAAAGGGGAAGAATATGTTTGAAGATTGCAGCTTGAAGATCCTTGATGATATGCATGGATTAAGGGGAAGAACGAAATCTTTCATACTTAGTTTTGTCCTGATCAACTAGGGGAAGATTGTTGGGAATTATATTTGAGTTGATGATGACAAAACATGAAAGATGAAGGGCTTAAGAAGACAAAGGATGAAAGTTTATAAAATGCAGAAGATCTTTTATATTTTTAGTAAATATCCTTTGTAACCCTAATCCTCTAGTATGTAAAGAGGATATGGGGCGTGAGTTTTAGAGGTACAGATGTTAGAGATGTAACATCCGGGAAAGGTTTGTGTCTGTCTAGGCGTCAAGTTTCTGCAATGGACACCTAGGGTTTGTATTGTTAGTAGTTCTTAGAGATGATGATGAGAAAAAGCTTGTACTCAATAATAATGATTAGTTTTGTTAATACAAATATCGTCCCAAAAACGTTATTTATATTTTACGATCTTTACTTAGTTTTGTTAATGACAAATACAAGGTATATCTTTTAGCAAATCATAAATACAAGTTAAAGTCTTTTTAGAACAAATTTACATTTCACAAGATCACTAGAATTTACATTTTATACATTTACATGTTTATTTCCTAAAATGGAAACTTTATTTTTCAATAGTTAGGATGACATCATGGCATGCAACATATACACAATCTTGGTAAGATTTTGTGATATTTTGTTTAGATCTTCAAGCCAAAGAGTTGACATTTGAAGATATGGAAAGATATGGCAAGATTTGGAAAGATTTGAAGATCTCTTAGTTGGCCTGACACGGTGGATCCAAATGGATACAAAGACGGATCCAAGTTTTGGGATCCGCCGGATCCGCCGCCTGTTGCTCAGCTTTGCCTATAAATAGCAAGCTGATCATTTGGCCATTCTCATCACTCATATAGCTTAAATACATACTCATTCATTTACTAAACCATATCATTCATTCATTCATCTCATTTGATCTTTCCTTTTGTAGCAAAGGGATCAAACATACAAGGATCAACGTTCTGTCGTTATCCGTCTAGCTTAGCTACTGTGTGATCTTGTACTAGTTTGCATATCATTGTTTGTATCATTTATATCAGTAGAGTGAGGTTAGTGTTTTAGTCCTTAAAACACAAAGAGTGTTGGGAGTGGTTGTACCCTTGTGAAAGAACCAAACGGGAGTGGTTGTACCCTTGTAAAGAACTCGGTGTTTAGCTTATTACCGGAAAAAGAAGTAAGCGACGTGTAAAGGTTTTCTCCACCTAGAAGGGAGTTTGTTTCTTAGTGAAAGATAACTCTCGAGTTAGAGGCTCGAGGAGTGGAGTAGGGCAAGGAAGAGAATCCTTGTAGCCGAACCACTATAAACATATGTGTAGTGTGGTTTGATCATTCCTCTCTTTACTTTTCATATATATGGTGTGATTATTTGTTTGTGTATGTTTTCTTTGAAATCACATTAAGTAACAAAGCGAATTAATTTTAAACGGTAAAACTATTCAACCCCCCTTCTAGTTTTCCACAATTGGTACCAGAGCAGGTTACTCAAGATTTTCAAAATATATTGTATTTTAAAAACTTGAAACGATCAATGGATTTTGAAAACTTTAAAGAAGGGCAATCTATGCAAAGACCACCACTATTTGAACCAAATTGTTTCATATATTGGAAAAATCGCTTTGAGACATATGTGAAGTCAAAGGACATAGATCTGTGGTATATTATTGTAGAGGGTGATTACAAGCCCATAAGTAATGATATTTCAGGTGGTCGGGTTGTAGGTGCTTCTTTTATTCGTCACAGTGATGAACAAAAGAAGTTGATTGCCAAAAATGATGCTTTACAATGCCTTACCTAAGAAAGAATATGAAAGAGTTTTTATGTGTAAAACGGCTAAAGATATTTGGCAATCACTAATTATCACTCATCAAGGGAACTCACAAGTCAAAGATAACAAAATTGATCTTCTTGTTCAACAATATGAACAATTTGTTATCTCTGAAGATGAGACCATTGATAGTGCGTTTGCTAGGTTTAATACTATTATTACATCTCTTAAAGCACTTGACGAATCTTTTTCTAGTAAGAATTTTGTCAGGAAATTTCTAAGAGCACTCCACCCAAAGTGGAGAGCAAAGGTGACAGCTATTGAAAAATCTAAGGATCTCTCAAGTATGACACTGGACGAGCTCATAGGAAACCTCAAAGTTCACGAAATGGTGATGGAAAAAGACTTAGAAATAGTTATAGGCAAGAAGGAGAAAATGAAGTCCATTGCATTGAAAGCTAAAGTTGAGTCAAGTGATGAAGTGTCTTGTTCTAGTAGCGAAGACGAAGAATATGCCATGGCCATAAGAGATTTCAAGAAATTCTACAGGAGACGAGGAAAGTTCGTTAGACCACCTCGTGAAGAAAATAAATCCATCCAAAAAGACCGTGATGATAGGAAAGGAAAAGTAGACAGAAAGTGTTATAGGTGTGGTGATTCTAGTGACTTAATAGGAGAATGTCCTAAGCCTCCAAAGAACAAGTCTCAAAGAGCCTTTGTCAGTGGAGCTTGGAGTGATAGTGAAGGAGATGATGACGAGCCTAAGAACGACGAAGTTGCTCTCATGGCTCACGACACAGAAGAGGTACATTCTGACTCATCATCTTCTATAGATGATGAAACCTTAGAAGTAGAATATAACAAACTGTGTGATATAACTTTAAAAATCATAAACAAAAATAAGTTCTTAAAAACCAAAACGACACTTTTAGAAAATGAAGTTTATTGGCTTAAAGAAAAGGAGATACGAATGGAAAAAGGTGAAAATGCTAAAGAAACGTGTGTGTCATTTCAGGAACTTAAATTAGAACTAGAATCATTAAAAACCATACAGGAAGATCTCATCAAACAAAATTCCAAGTTTAAAAAGTTTGATAAAAACATAAGTTGTGCAGATGAGATAATGAAGATACAAAAACAACCTCATGATAAAACCGGACTAGGTTTTATGAAACTAGGAACTTTAAGTGACTTTAAGAAACAAATTGTGAAAGAAAAAGAAACTATTCCAACTAAGTCAGAAGCCCACGGATCCGACGGATCCAAAGTTTTGGATCCGCCAGTTGTACCAAAAGGATCCGCTGGTACAAGTTGTGAACAGAAGGTTCTAAAAACTGATCGTACTGAATTCGTTAGAGTCTCTAGAAAACCTAGTACTAGTATAACTAATAACAAACTAAAACCAGCAGTTTCTATAGGAAAAGGTCAAGTTAGAAATGAGTATAGAGTTAAAACGTTTCAACAGAGACCTCAAACTAGTTTTCCCAAACACCCCTTTCCAAAAAGTAATGTTAACCCACAACATGTTTACCAAAGTAATTGGAACCAAAACATGTCTAGAAACTTTCATGGTACTAATTACATGCCGTGGAACAATTGTCCACCATTTCCTTACATGAAGCATGATAATGTCATGTTTAACCCAAACGGACCCATGAGATATCGGGGACCAAACGCTTGAGTTTTTCTTGAACTTTGGTGTGCTTAAAAGTTGAATTAGAACCTGATGAATGGATCAAAGTAATAGGATTTGACACACGGTTAAGGTGGTTAAACCTTGTGACTTTGTGTGTATGATATATTGAGTTAATATGATTAAGTACGCGGAATTTACTTAATCACACTTAGAAGGTTATTTTTGTTATGGAAATGGAAAGGTTATGATTAGTTATATGACAATAAACAATGAAAGCTTTTCACCAAAACGATTCAATATTATTCAAAATAATACGAGTGATCTTTCTATCACTAGGGTTACAAAGACCTTGAATCTTAAGTTTTTCTAACTTGTGATATATTTGTGTTTGTTCTATGTCTTAACAGTTATGAGTTCTAATAATAACGTACTTGGACACACACATATCACTTGACTAAGATCTTCTTTTATAGTCCAAGAAGATCTTTACAATATTGCTTAAAGTCTAGCCGACCTACTTGTTAACTTATCTTGAGTGTGTCAGTACATAAGATACAACATGTATCTGTGTACACAACTTGTTTAACTAAGCACATGGGGTAAGATATTATCTACCGTATATTGTTGACCAAAATACAAATAATATCTTTTCATACTTATCCACTTAGCAGCAGAATGTACATTAGCAGCAGCAATGAGTTATCTCTAGTAGCAGGATCAAGTATAATAGCAGCAGGATCAACAGCAGCAGAATACTAAGCCTTGCAGCAGAATCATTTATCGCTAGCAGCAGAATCAAACGTTCTAGCAGCAGGAACAAACATTAACAGCAGGAACCAAATGTACTAGCAGCAGAATCACACTTAACGTTTTTTTCTTTGAATAGAATCCGATATTTAACTTCTTGAATATTTAATTCCCAACAATCCTCCCCTAAACATGTGAATCCATTTCAACATGTTTCTGAATTAAATTATGGATTGTGAAGATCTTTCAAACACTTCTGTTCTTCAAGATTGAATATCTTTCTCAGTAATTCATCTGCTTTGTTCTTTGACTTTAACAATATCAACACATTGCTCCAATCTTGGACTAAAAGATGGTGCAATTTCCTTGGATGGAGGAATTATAAGAGGCAATGATGCTGTGTATCTTGGATGCTTGTTTCAACAAGTGAAATCATCTATCAGCATGCCTTTGCAGGTGATGAACAAACGTGGTAAACTGAAATTGAAACTTTTCTTCGTTTGACCTAGATAGAACTTTCTCCTTTGGAATGTTCTAGTCATTTTCAACCTCCATGTCATCATCTTGTATGCTCTTGTCTTCTCCTTCCTTTTATTTTATTATCTTCCTTTTCTGGGCTATTATTTCTTCCCCTGAGATTGTTACCTCCCCTGAGATACAAATAACTTTTGTTTCCTCCCCTTGTTTGGAAGATCTCACTATGTACCAAAATATATCTTTCCTTATCATCTGATCCATCATTTAGAACTTGTTGTCAGACAATGTTGTACATGAAGCCATCAATTCCTTAAGAGTTTAAGTTACTGCCCTCATCACTTCTAGGTGTGTTAACTCCTATGAGAGGTGATTCATTGGACATTTGATTCATGGTCCATCAATGGATGGTTTTTGTGAATCTCTTGAAAATCCTTGTTTAAGAAATTATTTGACTTAGTAGTATGTTCATGATTTTAGTATTGAAAAATCATACTTCTTTCAACCATTTTGAAGGGATTAAGTGTATAACAGACACTTAATCAAAATTTTAGTTTAAAGCAACCTCTGGTTGTGTGAGAACCAATGTTTTCAGTTATAAATAACTGCCTGTGTAAAGATAAACTCAGTCAAAGAGTTTTCCTGATAGGGTTTCCAGCTCATAGTAATTGTTACCTCTAACACAAGTGTTAGATTCACTTTTACTAGCTGTTCTTTCTATCAGATGTCCTTAGACTTGCTCATTATACTTGAAAGTATAAAATGATAGAAAGTGAGTTGCATCAGTTACTATCTGATCAACTAAGTCATCAATTCAATGTGAAATTTCATACTTAGGTTTCAAGAAAGAAGTTTTAAGGAGTTTTTAAATTCCCAAACTCAGTCCATCATAAACCTAATATGTAGCAACTGGATATTCTGATTCTGCTGCATCCATTTCACTTGAAACATCCTTTTGTGTTTACATGTTCATACCTGAAATTGTTAGTCTAAAACCAAAAGAACAATGTACAAAGTACTTGTCTTGTATTAGAATAAACATATGACTAACTGTATGAAATAACACAATCTTAAAGTAATAGCTAGTACAAATTTACAAAGACAACAGTACAGACAAAAATTTAACTACCAGACTTAATTGAGTAATCACCAGAATTAACTGAGTAATCACCAGAATTAACCACACTGGTATATATATAAAAACACATAGATTGAAAAATTTAAGTATTAAGCATTCCAATACTTGCTACCAAGTACTGAAACCTTCCAACATCAAAAGCTTTGGTTAGCAGATCTGCAAAATTAAATTCTGAAGCAATTTTAAGTACTTGAATTAATCTTTTCTCATTGCAGTCTCTTATAAAGTGATGTCTAATTTCAATGTGTTTTGTTTTAGAATGTTGCACTGGATTTTTAATAATACAAATTGTACTACTATTATCAATATGAATAACAGTGTTTAAGAAATTGTACCCAGAATCAAGAAGTTGGTTTTGAAGCCATAGAACTTGACTAGAGCAACTTGCAGCAGCTATATATTCAGCTTCAGTTGTTGAATTTGCCACACTTGTTTGCTTCTTACACTGCCATGAGACAAGTCTACACCCAAGGAATTGACATCCTCCAGTTGTTGACTTTCTGTCCAAGCTAGCACCAGCATAATCACTATCCGAATATGCTACCAAGTTAAAAGGAGATTCCCTAGAATACTATATACCCAACCTTGGTTGACCTTTGAGATATCTAAAAATTCTCTTGACTGCAGTTAAATGAGAAACCTTTTGAGTTACTTGAAATCTTGCACAAACACAAACAGGGAACATGATATCAGGTCTAGATGATGTAAGGTACATCAAAGAGCCTATCATAGATATGTAAGTGTGTACATCCACACTCTCTCCATCTTCATCTTTCAGAAGGTGCTTCTCAGAGTCCATTGGTGTGCTTGCTATTTTTGAATCAGCAAATTGAAATTTTCTAAGTATCTCTGCAACATATTTGTCTTGACTAATAAATATGCCTTCAGATGATTGCTTAACTTGCAAACCCAAAAAGAATGTAAGTTCTCCCATAGAACTCATCTGAAACTTATCTTTCATAAGCTTCTCAAATTCTAAACACATCTCTTTCCTAGTAGATCCAAAGATAATGTCATCCACATACACCTGCACTAACAGAAGATCCTTCTTGTGCTGTTTGATGAAAAGTGTCTGATCAATCTTTCCTCTTTGAAATCCATTTTCTAATAAGTAGGAAGCTAGTGTTGCATACCAAGCTCTTGGTGCCTGATGAAGGCCATATAGAGCTTTCACTACTCTGTACACTTTGTTTGGATGTAATGGGTCAATGAAGCCTGGAGGTTGTGAAACATACACCTCTTCTTCAATTTTACCATATAAAAATGCACTCTTGACATCCATTTGGTAGACTGTGAAGCCTAAAAATGAAGCATAAGCTAAGAAAAGCCTAATTGCCTCAATCCTTGCTACAGGAGCATAAACCTCATCATAGTCTATCCCTTCTTCTTGTGTGTACCCTTGGGCTACTAATCTAGCCTTATTCTTAATCACTATTCCCCTTTCATCCCTTTTGTTCTTAAAAACCCATCTAGTGCCAATTACCTTCACACCTGTAGGTAAATCAACTAGCACCCAAACCTTTTGAATCTTGAACTGAAGAAGCTCTTCTTGCATAGCCTCTAACCAGCTTGAATCATCTATGGCCTTAAGAATGTTCTTTGGTTCATCCTGTGAGAGAAAACATACAAACAAGCAAGAGTTTGAAAGCTCATGTTGTTTTGAAGCATAAAGGGCGTCAAGAAGCCCTTGTTGGTATGAAGTCATCAATTGATGTCTTGTCTTCACACCAGATTGTACATCTCCAATCACATGTTCCAGGGAGTAGACTTTGTGAATTCTTGTGTGTGGTGTAGAAGGAACTTGATAATTTGATGGAAGATTGTTGAAATCCACCTCATTATCTGAGAATTCTGCTTCTTTTGTTTCTGAATGGCCAGCAGTAGAATCAATTGGCCTAACAGCAGGAACAATAAGCCTAAGAGCAGAATCACCAGCAAGAACAGATACACTACCAGTAGCAACAGACATGCTACCAGAAAAAACATTTTGTTGTTCCTGAGTTCCATCTTCTTTACTTTCATCTTCAACACCTTCTTTAGCTTTGCTAGAAGAAGATTCATCAGTTGTTGAAGTTGATTCTACACTTGTACTTGACCCTATTGGCATTATCACATCATTTTGATCTTTCTCTAACTCTGCCTTATTTGTTGTATTAGAACCTGCAAAATCATTAGTTTCTGCAACAAAAGGCACATAATTCACTGAATTGGTTAGATATTCTAGATCAAATAGCCATTTTGGTCCTTGACCTTCTACATTGGATTTGTTTTCTAAAAACTCCACATGTAGGTTTTCCTCTACTATTTCTGTTCTTGTGTTGGAAACTCTAAATGCTTTGCTATTAAGAGAATATCCAACAAAGAATCCTTCATCTGTTTTACCATCGAATTTTCCTAAATGGTCTAAGGTATTGAGAATTGTCACATGACATCCAAAAGGTCTAAGAAATCCTATTGCAGGAGTTCTACCATTAAAAAGTTCATATGATGTCTTATTGTGAGGCTACACAACTAAAACTCTATTTTGAACATAGCAAGCAGTGTTAACTGCCTCTGCCCAAAAAGTTATAGGTAGCTTAGAATCAGCTAACATTGTTCTAGTAGCTTCTATTAGTGTTTTATTCTTTCTCTCAACGACACCATTCTGTTGTGGTGTTCTTGCAACACTAAATTCTCTCCTAATACCCTTTTGTTTGCAGAAATCATCCATAACTCTATTCTTAAATTATGTCCCATTATCACATCTAATGACGTTTACTTTCTTGCTTACTTGGTTTTCTATCTGTGTAATGAAATCCTTAAGGATGCTTGATGTTTCATCCTTAGTAGCTAAAAAGAAAACCCATGTAAATCTGCTATAGTCATCAGTAATAACTAGACAATATCTCTTATGCATTATGCTCATTACTGAAACAGGTCCAAATAAGTCCATACGTAGCATAAACAAAGATTGATTGATAGAGTTAAAAATCTTGGGCTTACAAGTGGCTTTGTGTTGTTTGACTTTAAGACAAGCAATGCATGTTTGATCATTTTCAAATCTTTTCTGAGGTAAACCTCTTACCAAACCATTTTTGACAATCTTAATTATGGTTTTGAAATTAATATGACCAAGCCTTCTATGCCATTTCATTGATTCATCCAATGTGGCCTTTGCAACAAGACAAGTTAAATTCTTTTTAGGAACAATGTTCTTCATGTCTACACTGTACATATTGCCCTTTCTAGGAATTCTAAGAAGTACTTGACTTTCATCAGGCATCTTAAAATCAGGAGAAAGTACAAGACATTCAGTCTCACAGAAAAGAACATTGTTCTTTTTGTCACACATTTGTGAGACACTAAAAAGATTATAATTTTGCTCTTTTACATAGAACACATCTTCAAAATCTAAATTTCCGGATTTGATTGTACCTTTACCAGAAATTTTTCCACGAACACCCCCTCCAAAGGTAACATATCCTCCATTGAATGATTGAAAATCTGAAAGATAAGACATGTTTCCTGTCATGTGCCTTGAACATCCACTATCTGAGTATCCTTGATCTTCTTGTTTATCAGTTGAATGTTCCTGCACACAAATAAGAGTGTTAGTTTCTTTTGGGGACCCAAGCCATTACTGACTTGGATCTGCCTCTTGCATCAATGTAATTTAATCTTTTAAGGACAGTTGATGAAACATTGGATTTTAGAATCCAACATGCTGAGGCCTTAATAGCATTTGCCCTGTTTCCCTTAGCAGCAGGAACTGATGAATCTTCTTGTTTATCAGTTGAATGTTCCTGCACACAAATAAGAGTGTTAGTTTCTTTTGGGGACCCAAGCCATTACTGACTTGGATCTGCCTCTTGCATCAATGTAATTTAATCTTTTAAGGATAGTTGATGCAACATTGGATTTTAGAATCCAACATGCTGAGGCCTTAACAGCATTTGCCCTGTTTCCCTTAGCAGCAGGAACTGATTTCTTAGCAGCAGGAACTGCTACCTTTTCAGCTCTACCCTTTAGTTTCTAAACTTGTTTTTGGACCACTGCTTTTGTTTGAATGGGCCTTAGAACAGTTGTTGGTGCATGTTTGAACGTTGTTTTTGCACCCTTAGCTGTTGATTTTGGGTTAATAGTCATAAATGGTCGAGCAGCAGGAACAATTAGTCTAGCAGCAGGAACCATTAGTCTAGCAGCAGGATCTGAGTTTGAGCCAGACTTGTTTTTGACTACTCTGGGGTTTGTTCTCTTAGAACTAGAGTGAGAGTGAGACTTAGGAGTTTGCCTTTTGTAGTTCACTCTATTGTTTTCATACCCAGATACCCATTGGTTGCAGAAAGCTGCAAGATGGTCAAAACTACCACATGTGTAACAAGCTTTATTATAAAAAGGAAAGTCATCACCTAATTGGTTAGACTTGAGGTTGTTCCAATTCCTTTGGTTACCTCTAGGCTTGTTGGTGGTTCTATATTGTTCACAATATTTAACTGGTTGCCTAACATGTTTAACATTGTTCTTAGGCCTATTAGTATTATGATTGACTATCTTAGGAACCTTTGTTCCTACTTTCTTAACCAAGACAGGTTTAGACATAACCTGTTCTTCATCATCATCACTATCAGTTGTACAATCTTCAACAACTATAGCATCTCCTTTCTTAGCAAAGGACACCTTGTCATGATAAAGTAAAGTTTTATCTAAACTTTTACTTATCTTTTCTACCTTAAGAATCTTACTAGCCTTAGAACCATATTCCATGATTGGTTCTTGAAACTCAGCTAAACCTGTGTGTGCTAGGTCAATACCTGGAGGTGAATGAATACCTCTATATGGTGGAGGAACAGTGTTATAACCTACACCAGAATTAGCTTTATTGGTTACTTGAGCTTCAAAAAGCTTATTAACTCCCTCTGAGGCATGAGCTAAAGCATCTACAGTTATCTTAACATTTTCTTTTTCATTTTTGTGTCTAGCTAATGAATCATTCAGCTCAACAATACACTCATCTTTGATCCTTATGTCTTTTTGAAGTATATTAATGTCATTAACAAAACTAGATTCATTATTCTTAAAATGTAAGACTTGTTTTTCTAGAACACCTAGACCTCTTTTGTGATTAGCTAAATTAAAAAGAGCATTAAGTAGCTCTTCTCGATGAGCATCAAATCTCTTACTAAGGTCTTCATAAACTTTAAGATTAGAGCATGATTTAGTACAATTTATGATAGAATTTACCTCTGAATCAGAAAAGGCCATTAGAGCAATCTCATTGGCAACAAGAGCAGCATTTGGTGGTGCATCCTCTTCATTAGCCATAGAGCTCCAATCATTTCCAACACCATCAATAGCCAACATAGCCTTTGGCTCTTCAACTATTACTTCTTTTCTCTTATCTTTTTTGTAAGATCTAAGCATCTTGATTGTGTGGATGATTCGGGTGGTCTTGGATCTTGAAAGATAAAGAAAACCATGGTTGAGTTTTAGAGAGTAGTTAGAGAGAGACAGTTGGGAATCTTGTTGAGACAAAACCTGGAAAATGTTAGATTAGAATGTGAAAGGTTACAAGAGTTCCACCCCTTCCCATGTGTGGGAAGGGTTTATATAGTTCCTAATATTGGTGCCCCTAGTGGGCTGTGGAGTGAGCTGACAGTGGGGAAAGCCCCGACCCACTCCACAAATATATGTAACTACACTAATAATACTAATAATACTAATAGTACTAAACTACTATAAATAAGCCTACGAGCTATGTGAATGCTAAATAGATGCTCGGGGTGACCGAACCTTCATCTGAATATTTATATTTCTAAAAATCTCCCCCTAAGGGAGGTCACCCCGGAAATCATAACTTGAATTCTAGCATTTTGTCTACAGAACTTGTCTTCATAGCTCGTAGTCTTTGATTCTTCAATGTCATGAAACTTTGTGCATTCAGCAGTGGACTTTTGATGACTTTTCGGTTGTCATGGATGATTTTAAGTGTTCTTTGAAAATATCATCCAGCATGTATCTTCTAGCCATCATTCAGTAGTATGTCTCCTTGTGATGTGATATTCTTTGAGCCGACCTGCTCACACTATTTGGTGTCATGATCTTTAGCATCAGAGTTTGTAGAAGCCGTGTTAAAGGTCTTTTAGGTTGATCATGACTTTGTTGAGTTACAATGATGATGTAGTGTGAACATGTGGTAGATGATTGGCATCTTTACTGCAACCAGCTACAACTGCAATCAGCTACAGCATCCAACAGCTACAACCGCCAGAAGTTCCTGCATACGACAGTTAGCAACAAATCGACCGGTACTTACAAGTTTGGACTTTGAGATTGTTAACAGCATAGTGTGAAAACTCTCTCTAATCCTCACCAAGACCCTTCCTAATCGAAAACCCACAGAGGGCCTTTTAAGATCATACCATAGTATATCAACGATTAGGTGAGTCGCTGGAGATCACTCCATGACTGTAGACTGTTTGAAACCGCCGCGATCACTAAGCGTAATCCACAAGGAATTACCTAAGTGACCTGCTTTCAGGGCTATTTGATGTTGACCCTGGCAGGAATTTCCATTCAATCACTGAGAATTACATTTGTAAATTCTCTCATAAATGTTCTGGCAGATTGCTAAGATCTGCGTAGGACTCATAAGTTTACAACTGGTGTCCTTAATGTTGAACAACCAGTGTAGAGGTAATTTGTGTTCCTATGAGATCTTATGATGAATCTCGTGGCTCTAGACTCTATAGTGCGTTTTGATTTAGTGAGCGGAGGCTGGAGAGGACTGCCACCTTTTCAATATCATCTAACTCGGAGTGAGAGAGACGATAGGAATGTATTGAACTCCGTGACAATTGAAACAAGAATCCTTTGTGGGACCTTGAGTGGCTAGGCAGGGTTGTGCAGCGTATCACTGGGTCCATGATACTTTGTCTTCAATGCCAGCAATCAACTATGTGATTCTGACAGCATATGTATTGACCCGGTTTCTGCCTAAGTTGTAAGGAGGGCTATTTCTTTTCACCCTTTCTCACTTCGTTTCTTTTTAATTCTTCAACCCCTTCAGTGCTTACCGAGACTTCATTACTAGAACCTTGTTGGGTTTGTTCCAGTACTAGCTCCATCTCAGTCGGCACTCTTCCCTAATTCACTTTTCTCCTTTTTTTTTTAATCATACCTTAGGACTTCTACACTATCTAGTGGATTGTCCCTGGGTAGATCCCTCCGGCTCTGGCGGGATCGTGGGAACTTGAGCCTAACCTAACCATCCTTATAACTCCGTGCATTAATTAAAATGGTCGGTCTTTGGTATTCATCCACGATTGCCAAAACAAATCTTTGAAAAATCTCTCAAAGTGTTCATGATTCTGAAACACATTTTTGTAAACACTTGAGAGTTTTATATTTTTCAAATGCTCCCCCTCAACATGTGCTCAAATGATTGTTTTATAAATTTGCACATGTTAGGTAGAGCTCGCACTTTTTTGAATTGATTTAAATAAGTTAGAAAATGTGGGAGAAAATGTGTCTGATTTAATTCATATTGATGATGAAACATACTATGCTCCCCCTTAATCTAAGAGGGAGATTCACTGCTTATTTTGCACAAATTGATTATTATGACACAAATGATATTGACCTTTTTGTGCAGACGATGTAATTATCCGCTTTTCTGAGTAAGTCATTGGTCAACATCAATTATCCATCCACCAACAAGAACGTCCAAGTATTGTAGATCCCCACTTGGCGAGATCCGAATAGATGGATGGTGGTGGTGGTGGTGAAAGTGTTGTTGTTGTTGTTGTTGCCGACGTTGTTGTTGTGGTGAATTCTGAGCCAATCAATAGAGTTTGAACGTCTGATCAAATGGTTAGAATGGGAACTGGCACATTCATTTTGGCTATGGAATCTGCATAAGAATATCAACACAGATATACATGCATACAGACACACTATTCCTTAATAGCTACCCTTCAGCAGCTTGCCACATTATTATACCAAATTCATTTAATCAAACCACAGTCAGGAAATACGTCAAACTACTATCTAGCATGAAGAGCAAGTAGCAATCATGAGCATGGCAATTCACACAGATTTCAATATTCAATTCAGGATCTTAGGAACATGATTCTATCATGATAGCTATATACCTAAGCGAATCCTGAGAACATATGCACAATATCAACAACAATTAAGCAGCAATCGACTAACAAGAGTCAAACAACAGTTGAAACTCATTCATTCAGATCATACACATGTCATAGGAGTATTCAAAAACATCAACTGCAACTGGTTTTCTTACTTCTTTTAGGTTTTGAGTCTTAAAGTATTTAGGGGATTACACGAGGATTCCAAAGTAACACAAATGAACCTTCTAGATATATAAAGCTAGGAAACTATAAGCACATTGCACATAATGTCCTAAACTTTCTAGCAATTCAAACATTTGGCCATTTGATATAAAATTTTAGCAAGATCCTCTTCAACTAATACCCCATTAACTACAAAACCATTTCTAACAAGTATGAGTTAACCAAGAAATCCGTTTGATGATATAAAATTTGAATTCACTCTCCCCCTCAATCAATGACCCGTATTCTAGTTAAATATTTGTAGTCGTTGATTGAGTGACAAATTTTATGCACAATCCAAAAAGAATTTCAAGCAACACAAAAATCACCAAGTGTCTCACAAATAATTTTCAGAAGAATCATAGAATGAAAACTATTTGCATACAAAGAAGATTTCTCTTCTTTTTCAAGAAATGATGCACTGAAACGTACATTAGATCGAAGAAACATGGATATAAAGTAATCCATGCCCAGGTGAACATCACCCAGTTGGAGGAACAGCCGTCTTTTTGGCGACGTGCTTTCCCCATTTTGAAGCGCGGGTTGCTATCTAAAGTAATAGCAAGCCATTTAGACATGTTTGATGTTGACCCTGGCAGGAATTTCCATTCAATCACTGAGAATTACATTTGTAAATTCTCTCATAAATTTTCTGGCAGATTGCTAAGATCTGCGTAGGACTCATAAGTTTACAACTGGTGTCCTTAATGTTGAACAACCAGTGTAGAGGTAATTTGTGTTCCTATGAGATCTTATGATGAATCTCGTGGCTCTAGACTCTATAGTACGCTTTGATTTAGTGAGCGGAGGCTGGAGAGGACTGCCACCTTTTCAATATCATCTAACTCGGAGTGAGAGAGACGATAGGAATGTATTGAACTCCGTGACAATTGAAACAAGAATCCTTTGAGGGACCTTGAGTGGCTAGGGAGGGTTGTGCAGCGTATCACTGGGTCCATGATACTTTGTCTTCAATGCCAGCAATCAACTATGTGATTCTGACAGCATATGTATTGACCCGGTTTCTGCCCAAGTTGTAAGGAGGGCTATTTCTTTTCACCCTTTCTCACTTCGTTTCTTTTTAATTCTTCAACCCCTTCAGTGCTTACCGAGACTTCATTACTAGAACCTTGTTGGGTTTGTTCCAGCACTAGCTCCATCTCAGTCGGCACTCTTCCCTAATTCACTTTTCTCCTCTTTTTTTTTTAATCATACCTTAGGACTTCTACACTATCTAGTGGATTGTCCCTGGGTAGATCACTCCGGCTCTGGCGGGATCATGGGAAATTGAACCTAACCTAACCATCCTTATAACTCCATGCATTAATTAAAATGGTCGGTCTTTTTCAAGAAATGATGCACTGAAATGTACATCAGATCGAAGAAACATGGATATAAAGTAATCCATGCCCAGGTGAACATCACCCAGTTGGAGGAACAGCCGTCTTTTTGGCGACGTGCTTTCCCCATTTTGAAGCGCGGGTTGCTATCTAAAGTAATAGCAAGCCATTTAGACATGTTTTAACCATCCATTTTAACTTCTGCTCGAGCTTCATTTAAAGACCCGTGCCATTATTGAATGACATTTCTAAGTCCGTAAATGTTATCGATAAACAGAAGACATGCCTAGGTGAAACTATTTTTGGTCTTTTCTAATTTTTTAATTTTTATGGTTTTTCTGATTTTTCGATTCTCTATTTACAATTAGAAGATTTCTATATATCTATTTACAAAATGGTATAAGATATGAAAAAGAATGTAAGAAGGAAAATATATACAAGGATACGAACTGAAAACCATTACTCCTCAGCATCCTGAATCTTTTCCGCTTCCATCATTTGACTTGCTGAAGAGTAACGTGAGCACATTTAATTAGGGATTAATTCAGGCCTTTCACTCTCCCCTAATTAGTGCTCTCCCCCAATCTGACAACCTTTCTGATGAACACCCATAATAGGAAGAAGACTTTGGATGAACGCCCATAATATGAAGAAGTCTTTTGATAACCAAATGCATGCCGTCTTTAGTCTTCTAACACTCCCGACCTTGAGTAACGCCATCAAAAACCTTAGGCATCTTTTCGATAGTTTAAGTTGAGCCTCAACTGAAATCTAGCTTAACCCCACAACTCATCAAACAAGAACTGTCATGAGGTTAAGCTAAACCACAAATTTAAGCCCAGTAACAACTTGATTTCAGCTTAACCTCACAACTCATCAAACAAGAACTGTCATGAGATTAGGTTAAAATCAAGTTGGACCTAACCTTAAACTACAGAACAACTTGAACCTAACTTAACTCCACAACTCATCAAACAAGAACTGTCATGGGATTAAGTTAAATATCAAGTTGTAAGAAAAGAACTCAACATTTTTGAATGTAGAGAAGACTGTAGACTCGACCTTCTTCAAGATTGCCCAATGTGGAGGAACAGAATACCAATCATCTTCATCTCACCAAATGCCTTCCAGTAACCTTACATATAACCCATCAGCCCGCAGCGTACACATGAGACGATAACACACAGCAGAGAATGAAGAATAGACTGACGACTCGACCTTCTTCAGTCTTTAGTATAACACCAAAGTAACAAGTTGAACCACTGATCATCTATAGTATGTATCCTCTTGGATATTAAGCCCTGATCACGTGAACCTGTTGTGCGTCCTTGATGTACACATTCTCTCTCCCCTGATGGTTACGATTAATCAGCCCATGACGTAAAAGTGAAACGATAATACCAAGGTAACAAGTTGAACCACTGATCATCTCTGCGGTTATCAACACCGGAATAACTTCAACTCGGAAGCAGTATAAAGCCCGATCACGTGAACCTTTTGTGCGTCCTTGGTGTACACATTTCTCTCCCCCATGATGGTTACGATTAATCGGAATCATCATCATGATGTGTACATGTAGCCTAATGACGTAGCATTGACTAGAAACCCTTTGATGCTGATTGAACCAGCCCGTGAGAAGATGTCGATTAGCATTCCATGACCATGTTCTTCAACACCTTGATAGAGGAAGAAGATGTAGTGTTGGAGAACCATGGTTTGCACGACTCCTGAACTGACGTATTCAGTAGTCGTATGACCAATTCTCAATCATCAACCAACATGTAGATTAATATTCACCCTTTCCCCCCCCCCCCTCAAAAATTGCATATGCCTGCCAACTGCAATTTTTGATGATTGAACAAGTGAATATGAATACCATCAACTGTAAGTAGCTCCACTTGACGGTTCTTGAAGACTGACATGTTGTTTATTCACCCTTTCCCCCCCTCAAAAATTGCATATGCCTGTCAACTGCAATTTTTGGTTGAATAAGTGAATAAAAGTATACTCCAATATGCGCCGATCCACTTGAAGACTGAATAAGCACGGAAAGAGCATGAAACTTGTTGATGAGAATGGCCATAAATAAGAAGATTCCTCTTCTTTTGAAGATAAAGTGCACTCAAGCGTACACTTTTCTTTTCTTTGAAGAACGAGGCCTGAACTGATGTGTACAGACGTCATTATCTCTCTCTTTACTACTTCTCTCATCTAACTCGTTACCAACCCCATTATCATTTGTCGGCTTGACGTCGTGACCACTGATGGAGAAATACCCAATATGATGAACTTGAGACTGAAGTAATATAACCCGAACTTGTGACTTAAACTTGTACTAATGCGTGACAAAGAGCGGTGTAGAGACTTCGTGCAACATCGAATCCCTAAGTACTCTATACTCTTCAACCAACCAACCATCAAGTATAAGACGTACATCACCTCTTGGATATCCACAACTTCGTGTGACACTGAGCACTACAACGTGACTCCTTAAAGTGATAGTTATTTTGCAATAGAGAGAAAGAAAAAATAACTAGATATCCAAGTCCTCGTCATTGTAAATGTTGAAAGCGCGAACATGGATCTCGAAGAATCTTCATCCAACCTCCCTGATATCTTCAGATACTAAGTACACGCACCCATGAAATTTCACTTCAGCCTCAAATAAATAATACCGAACTAACCCCGTAGTCACATCTTGTCGATTAAATGCCTCGATCCAGCCATTTGTGATGTTATAGCTGAACTTTGATAATGATTTTAACCCGATCATGGTCAAGAGCGCATAGCTCATCATCACGGGATTTTACAAATCTATGATTTAAACCGAGAAATAAGTTCTTTCTCGGGATTTTACAAAACCAAGAAGAAACCGTGAGACAGTAACAGATTGAATGTGGCATGACTGATTTGGTTTTGGTGAACATCAGTTTGGGTTAAGAATATCTTGAGAATTACAGATCACATCACACCTTTTAAAATCTTTGTCCAACTAACCAACCTCGAACACAAACCACTATTTGTGACCACTTGATGAAGGAAACCCGATATACCAATCTTGCAAATGAAGTAGAATTACTCAAATTTGTTACCCAAGCTTGCATTGTTGTTGGAAGAACGGTGTTAAGTCTTTAAGTGCTTAATGTTATCCTGACAAAGTATGAGACTTTCATCACCTCTTGCGATTATCCACAACGTCTTCTACGTGTGACACTGAGTACTACAATGTATCTCCTTTAAGTGATAGTTTACCAGGTCTTCAACCATCCACCCCGACTTCTAGAAACTAGATAACCTAAGTCTTCAACTTACATCATAAGCACGAGCAAGTTATCATTGAAATCATGCATCCAACCATCCCCAATTTCAAGATAAAATAGGTAGACTCTTTCGTGAAATCCAACTTCACCCTCAAGCAAGGAATATCAAATTAACTTCGTAATTAATTTGTGCGGTTGAATAGTCAAAGAGAGAAGAAACAAGCGCTAATTATTAGCAGTGCCCAAGACTCATAGTCAGTCCAATCAAACATAGTTATCTGTCCCAGCTGCTTGGATGATATCAGATGCAGTGCATGGAATAGATGTCGTACTATGTACAGGATTTTACAGTTCTTTGAGATTTAACCAAGAAATAAATTCAAGAGCAAACTGCACAACAGTAAGTATCAGACTGCTGAAATCTTAAGCAATTCGCTAAGCCCCAAACCGCTGAAAGCTAAACCACTGAAGCTGGAACCGCTAATATTCATACCTTTGGAGACTGAACCCCTGAATCCTAAATCGCTACGATCTGACCCGCTAAAACCGGAACTGCTAGTATATAAACCACTGGAGACTGAACCAATACGATCTGACCCGCTGTAACTGGAACAGCTAAAATTCACATCGCTGGAGACGGAACTGCTAGGAAACTTGCGCTAATTCTCCCCCTCAAAAAGGGCATGAAATGACCTTTTTGCCAAAAATTGAAAGTTCGTGATGGTTGTGAATTTGTCAGGCACAATACATGGAAATAAACAAATAAAATTACTGCAACGACGATGGAGATTAAGACACTCTTGTAGTAACCCCTTGCTTGTCTCCTCATCAACGGCTTAGTAAATTAACAAAGTCACTGAAGCTCGTAATATGCCAAAGCCGCTTGATGAAATGTGTTTATCTTAAGAGTGAATAAAAGGTTAAAACACGTCTCTAAACAATCCACCTCGTCTTTAAGTCTGACCACCTCTTGAGAAGATCTTGAACTACAATCCCATTAGAAGCTTGAGAGAGAACAATCACTTGATGAAGCTTGATAAAGGACAAGTTTGCGACTTATACTTGCACTAAATTTGTGATTTAGGACCTATGTTGAGCACAACAACGTAACTCCTTTAAATATATGTAGAGATATATACCCAACCTTCCATCCTTTATTGTATATATCCACTTCTTGAACGTCCAAGTCTAATCACCTTAATCACCTTAAATTGCAAATTGTGATTTAGAACCTATATTGAGCACAACAACGTAACTCCTTTAAATATAGGTAGTGATATATACCCAACCTTCCATCCTTTATTGTATATATCCACTTTTTGAACTTCCAAGTCTAATCACCTTAAATACGCTCGAGCAAGGGTCATCAAACATCGTGCATCCATCCACCCCGAGATGTTTGAGACACTAAGTACACTAACCCGTGAATCAACAAACCAACCAAGTTATCATAATTTCCCAATTCCTGCCGATCTCGTAGCACAAACTTATCTCGAAAACAATAGTCAAACCCCATAAGTATTACTATGTCTAAATCCAAGTCCAGCCTACTTCTCCAAAATTAATTTCACGGGATTTTACAGCTCTTGAGATTTCAACCGAGAAATCGAATCTTTCGCGGGATTTTCTAAAATCAACAAGAGAAACCGTGAAATCAACAAGGACAACTAAGAGTGAGTTGCAATACTAATCTTCAAAATTCAAATCAACGAAGTTAAATCTCAACTTGGTCAAATCGCAACAAGTCAAGTCGCAGTTTGTCAAATCGCAACAAGTCAAATCGCAAACAACCAAATTGCAATAAGTCAAATCGCAAGTGTCAACTCGCAACGTCAAACTGCAACTGGTCAAATCGCAATAAGTCAACTCGCTATTTACCAAATCGCAACTTGCCAACTCGCTATTTACCAAATCGCAATTAGTCAACTGTAACTCAAATCGCAAAGATCTAATCGCAAGCTCACTCACATAGCATGCACCATTGCTGCCAAACCCACAAGTCTGTAAACACATTGACATTCATATACCCAAATCCTAGTCGTGATGTATGTAATCACGTGAGATTTTGTAGATCCAAACATACCACTCATTTTTGCCAAATACTTATCAAAAGAAATTGTGAATCCCAAAAATACCACACTTTCGTCCAATAAATAGCCGAACTAAATAACTCGCTTACGTCCAATGTTAGGCCCGATCCGAACATAAGCCCAAAAACTCTCTTGACCAGCCCATTCAACTATTTAGTAGCCCCAATCCAAAGAAAAACATCCATACCCTATCACATTGGGTATTTAAACATCACTAAACCAACTTATCTCCAACCCTAATCATATCTTAATCCGCCTCTTTCACTCTCACCTAACTGCTCCTCTTCCAAAAAAAATATTCGATCAGTAAAGTTACCCACAACTCAAACCCTAAACTCAGATCATCTTCACAAATGGAACGCAACCTCATCAATCCGTATACAGATATCACGTAGCCACGAAACACACTCCAAATGAGACCCTTGAGACTTTTATCTCATATCGAATCATAGCACAATAACAAACCCGTATGTATTACTTTTGGTTTAGCGAACATAAAAAAAAACAACTTCAAGAACATATGTTCGAATCATTAAGCCCACGAAAGATGCAAGATATCTCAGCTTCAAGATCTTTGAAAAAGGGTCTCGGGTAGGCTTATAACCATTTGACTTTTGTTTGTTGTGTTTTTTTCCATCGAAACAAGGAGAGATTTTAACAAGGTTGTTATAAATCTGCCTTAAACGATTTCGTATATGAAACATAGAAGCTTGTCTTCAAAAAATTAGATCAGTGATGAAAAATCTCTTGTGGTTTTATCATTGAACGAATCTTGTTTCACACGAGATTACTGAGATCTTTTAATTTTGTTTTGATTGTTTATGGATCAATGATGTGAGATGCGTATTGTGAATTGATCTTTGAAGATCATTGGTTTGTTATACCTCACGATGAGTTTGACTGAGATCTTGTATTAATAGTTGTTTGAACTGATGATGAGAGGCGTTTGTTTTGTGGTTCTGGTATTGGACTAGTGATGTATGGACTTTGTTGGCATGAATTAGACTCGAGTCTGGTGTTATGTTGTTCTGAGGTGTTTTGTTGTTCTGTGGTCGTGGTCTTTTCTGCTTCATCTTCTTTCTTTTTATCGTTTTGAGTACTTTGACTTTTCTTGACTAGTCAACTGTGGTAAACCGCCAGTCAATAAACCGCCAGCCAATAAACCGCCAGCCAATAAACCGCCAGTCAATAAACCGCCACAGTCAATAAACCGCCAGTCAATAAACCGCTAGGATAAGTCAAACTGCTGTTGACCGGTCAAACAGTCAAATCGCTGGAGCATCAAGCCAAACTAGTCACTTTCATCACTTTTGTCTTCTTCCGGTTTTTGTTAAAAAAACAAACTGTCAGGTAAAGGCCAGTCAAATCGCTGCACAACAAAGAAGAACTAAACCGCTAGCAAGAAATTGTTCCCTCGTTCTTCAAGCCGCTAGCAAGAAACAAAACTTATCTCAACCAAGAACACAAATCTTTTGGAGACCAACCATCACTTTTCGACTCGTTTTCACCAAAACATACGCAAGCAGTTTTAGTAAACATATAACCCAAATAGATATTCGGAAAAAGACAATTTAGGCACTCACAAACAATTGAAATGATGTTCGGACAAAACTAGAACCAAACGAACAACCAAGAAAAATATAGACCAACAAGCCAAATCCTTAACCAATTAGTGGGCTTGTAAACACATGATCATGATGACTGTTAAGGCCCATAACCATCACTACATATTCGTATCTAGAGCAAGGCAAGTGAAATGATTTTTGAATTTCAGTTCGTACCAAAACAACACAACAAACGAGAAATATAGAACAGTTAAGGCAAAAATTAGTGTTCGAGCAAAACAAAAAAAACAAGAGAATGGAGACCACAAATCCAAGCACACACAATCAAACCGAACCTAACCTTGGCTCTTGATACCAATTGTAAGATCTAAACATCTTGATTGTGTGGATGATTCGGGTGGTCTTCAATCTTGAAAGATCAAGAAACCCATGGTTGAGTTTTAGAGAGAAGTTAGAGAGAGAGAGTTGGGAATCTTGTTGAGAGAAAACCTGGAAAATGTTAGATTAGAATGTGAAAGGTTACAAGAGTTCCACCCCTTCCCATGTGTGGGAAGGGTTTATATAGTTCCTAATATTGGTGCCCCTAGTGGGCTGTGGAGTGAGCTGACAGTGGGGAAAGCCCCGACCAACTCCACAAATATATGTAACTACACTAATAATACTAATAATACTAATAGTACTAAACTACTATAAATAAGCCTACGAGCTATGTGAATGCTAAATAGATGCTCGGGGTGACCGAACCTTCATCTGAATATTTATATTTCTAACATTGCTTATACCATGTGTTCCTATTATCCTGCTTCCTTGGGCTTCTACATTCTTTAGCAAAGTGTCCTAACCTTTGACAGTTGAAACACTCCACTTTCTTCTTATCAAACCCAGCAGTTTCATTACCATTTATGGTAATTTGCTTCCCAGTTTTTTGCCAAAACTTCTTAGCCCTCAGGCTAAGTAAAGCAACCTGCCACTTAATATCCATCTCTTCCAAATCATCACCATCTACCTGCTCAAGGTCTTCATGATTTAGATGAGAACCACTAGATTGACTGGTTATAAAGGCATAAAATGTTGGATCTCCAAGTCCAGCAACATCCTTTTGTGAACTAGTAGAAGGACCACCATACGTAGCATTAGAAACACTTTCAACTTCATCTACCTCTTCAGACTTACTAATACTAGGAAATGATAATAGTGCAGCATCCCCAGAACTAGTACCATAGTTTCCAGACTTCTTTAGACTTTGTTCAACAATTTTGAAGTTGTTGTGCAAATCATTGAGTTTCATGGTTTCAATGTCTGGCTTGTTCATCCAGACAATAACATGAGTATGGAACTCATCAGGTAGACTTCTTAAAAACTTCATGTTGAGATCTTCCTTCTCTATCTCAACACCCAAGACAGCTAACTGACTGACAAGCTTGTGCAACCTTGAGAACAGCTTATCAGGAGTTTCATTGCTAAAAGCAGTAAAGTTTTCAAATTGTTGTTTCAGCAATGTTTTCTGTGTCTTTTTGGTAGTTTCATTACCACCAAACCATGCACAAATCTCTTCAAAAAGAGTTTTTGCATCAAGATACTTGTTAAAAGATAGCATCTGCTCACCAGGAATGGTCATAAGCAACAAATTTCTTGCTTTTTGATCATTTCTCTTATGTATCTTTTCATCATTGGAAACTGGTCCAGTATTTCTTTTCCTAAGTGTTTTGCCTTCAAGGACAACATCTGAATAGCTTGGTGAAAAGAATCACCATACATAATGATATCCCAAAGAGTATAATCTTGAACCATAAAATATTGCTCAATTCTCATCCTCCATAACTCAAACTCATTTTGTTTGATCATGGGCAACTTTGCAGCAACATTTGAAACCTGAGCATCTTGTACATCCATTTCTATTTTAGCTTCTAAATCAACTATATCAGCCTTGCTCTGATACCACTTGCTAGGATTCGACACACGGTTAAGGTGGTTAAACCTTGTGACTTTGTGTGTATGATATATTGAGTTAATATGATTAAGTACGCGGAATTTACTTAATCACACTTAGAAGGTTATTTTTGTTATGGAAATGGAAAGCTTATGATTAGTTATATGACAATAAACAATGAAAGCTTTTCACCAAAACGATTCAATATTATTCAAAATAATACGAGTGATCTTTCTATCACTAGGGTTACAAAGACCTTGAATCTTATGTTCTTACAACTTGTGATATTCTTGTGTTTGTTCTATGTCTTAACAGTTATGAGTTCTAATAATAACGTACTTGGACACACATATATCACTTGACTAAGATCTTCTTTTATAGTCCAAGAAGATCTTTACAATATTGCTTAAAGTCTAGCCGACCTACTTGTTAACTTATCTTGAGTGTGTCAGTACATAAGATACAACATGTATCTGTGTACACAACTTGTTTAACTAAGCACATGGGGTAAGATATTATCTACCGTATATTGTTGACCAAAATACAAATAATATCTTTTCATAATTATCCACTTAGCAGCAGAATGTACATTAGCAGGAGCAATGACTTATCGCTAGCAGCAGGATCAAGTATAATAGCAGCAGGATCAACAGCAGCAGAATGCTAAGCCTAGCAGCAGAATCATTTATCGCTAGCAGCAGAATCAAATGTTCTAGGAGCAGGAACAAACATTAATAGCATGAACCAAATGTACTATCAGCAGAATCACACTTAACGTTTTTTTCTTTGAATAGAATCCGATAGTTAACTTCTTGAATATTTAATTCCCAACACAAAGATTGTTGATGCTCAAGGCAAATGACGGGAAACAAAAGCCTTTTCTCAACCTACCAAGTGTACGATGGTGGTAATGTCACATTCGGTAGCAAACTTAAAAGTAAAATCATCGGAAAAGGTACGATCTCTCATGACTCTCTCTCTATTGATGATGTTGCTCATGTAGATAATTTAGGTTTTAACTTGCTTAGTATAAGTCAATTGTGCCGCAAAAAGTATAACGTCCTTTTCAGTGAAAATGGAAGTAAAATACTTAAAGACGGCATAACAGTAGGAAAAGGTGTTTTAAAGAATAACGTATATGTTATGAAATTAGATAAAACACCTAAAGACAAACTTTGTCTCACTTCTTTGGATGATAACTCAACTCTATGGCATCGACGCTTAGGTCACGCCAATATGAGGTTAATTCAATCCTTATCATCTAAGGAACTCGTTAGGAACCTGCCCAAGTTGAAATATGACCAACACTTTTGTGATGCTTGCAAAATAGGAAAACAGGTTCATAATAGCCATAAGGCTAAAAACATGGTGTCTACATCTAGGTGTCTAGAATTATTACATATGGATTTGTTTGGTCCATCCGCTATAGAAAGTTACGGGGGAAAATACTATACTTTCGTAATAGTAGATGATTACTCTAGGTATATATGGACTAAGTTTTTAAAAACTAAAAACGATGCATTTGATAAATTTGAAATCTTAAGTAAGAAAATTCAAAATCAAATAGGAAGTAACAGAGTATCAATTAAAACTGACCATGGTCGTGAATTCGACAACGAAATCCAATTCGGAGCTTTTTGTGATGCCAATGGCATAACTCATAATTTCTCGGCTCCTTGAACCCCTCAATCTAACGGTGTGGTAGAACGCAAAAATAGGACAATTCAAGAAATGAGTAGAACCATGTTAAATGAACAAAACATACCTCAAAAGTTTTGGTGTCACGCTGTAGATACATCTACATATATTCTAAATCGAGTTCTAATTAGACCATTCTTGACAAAGACTCCATATGAGTTATACAGAGGCAAAAAGCCTACTTTAAGATATTTTAAAGTGTTTGGAAGCAAGTGCTTCATTTTAAACACAAAGGATTATCTCACCAAGTTCGACCCAAAGTCGTATGAAGGTGTATTTCTAGGATATTCACAAACTAGTAAAGCATATATATTTTTGAAAAAAGAAACCGCAAGAGTCGAGGAATCGTTGAACGTAACATTCGACGAAAGTCCACCTCCCTCTAAGACATCACCTTTGGTAGATGATGACTTAGTTGAAAGACAAATGGTTGAAAATATAGAAAAAATAGAAAATGATAAAGAAGATGAACCAGTTAAAAGTGATTTAGTCAACATCAAAGAAACAAAAAGTCATCCAATAGAAAACGTCATAGGAAAACTAAATGAAAGAACATTGAGATTTAAAGCTCAGAATGAAAGTAATTTCTTTTGTTTTGTTTCAACAATTGAGCCTAAAAATATAAATGAGGCTATAAAAGATGAATCATGGGTTATTGCTATGCAAGAGGAATTAAATCAATTTGTTAGAAATGACGTTTGGACACTAGTTCCACAACCTAAAAATCAAACCATAATCGGCACAAAATGGGTGATTTGTCACACCCCCAGAAATTGAGTCCAGCGGAAGCATACATGCCACTGGGGTGCAACTCAATTGGTATCACAACACAAGTGCAGAGAACGGTTTTCACCTCAATCATTTAGATTAAAATTGTTTAACAAAAGTGTTGAATTTACATTGATAAAAGTAGTGCGGAAATAGGCCCTTTATTGCTTAATACCTGAAAATACATGCTAAAAGTGTCAACAAGAGGTTGGTGAGTTCTTAGAGATTAGTGAAAAATGTAATGCATTAGAATGAAGATTTCCCAGCAAAGGCGTTATAAATCCACCCAGTTCCAAGCCCCGCCCATACAAGACTTGCAACCTGTGTGTTTACAACCCACTGCCAAATATGATTTGGTTTAAGTGAACGTCAAATGATTTATGGACCACAAAATGTAATGTTAAGTGTGACAATGTCGCTATATAAAGGTAAGTGTGATAATGTCTCCATATAACTAAATCTAACAATGTCGCCATATAAATAAATCTGACAATGTCGCCATATAAATAAATCTGACAATGTCGCCATGACAATGTCGTCATAAGATAAATTCTGACAATGTCGCCATATAAACAATTATGCGAAAGGGTGATACTCCGTTTCTTCTTAGGTTGTCTGTAAGTGTAGTTCGTGGTTCACGGGTGAGGTTACCTGGATAGGTGGGCAGTTCGATTACGCCCAACAGCCCACTTGAGCAATTTTCCATTCTCCCATTGATTCCTATGAAGATAGGAAACTTGTATTTATCATTCACAAATTCCTCTTTGTTTATGCTGCTAACTCTCAGTTTGGTCCTACTTCTGATTCATTTTGTTACTAAAAAAGGAGGAGGAAACTTAGTACCAAATGCTTGGCAATCCTTGGTAGAGCTTATTTATGATTTCGTGCTGAACCTGGTAAACGAACAAATAGGCGGTCTTTCCGGAAATGTTAAACAAAAGTTTTTCCCTTGCATCTTGGTCACTTTTACTTTTTTGTTATTTTGTAATCTTCAGGGTATGATACCTTATAGCTTCACAGTTACAAGTCATTTTCTCATTACTTTAGGTCTCTCATTTTCTCTTTTTATTGGCATTACTATAGTGGGATTTCAAAGAAATGGGCTTCATTTTTTGAGCTTCTTATTACCCGCAGGAGTCCCACTGCCGTTAGCACCCTTTTTAGTACTCCTTGAGCTAATTTCTTATTGTTTTCGCGCATTAAGCTTAGGAATACGTTTATTTGCTAATATGATGGCCGGTCATAGTTTAGTAAAGATTTTAAGTGGGTTCGCTTGGACTATGCTATGTATGAATGATATTTTGTTTTTTATAGGGGATCTTGGTCCTTTATTTACAGTGTCGCCATGACAATGTCGCCACATATATGTATCTGACAATGTCGTCATAATACTAAAATAATACGTAATTAACAGTCCATAACATAGGCAATATGAAATAGCTTAATGCACTAGTGTCCATAATGAAATGATCAAGGGTGAACAATGTAAACACAAAATACTTCCGAGCAACGAATGAAGTATTTTAACCATTAAATAATGTTTGAAAAACAACTCACGTCTCAAGCAAAACAAGCATGGAGTTTAAATGTAAAACGAGCATAGAGTTTAATGAAAAACGAGCATAGAGTTTAATGAAAAATGAGCATGTATTCTCCCCCAAAACAGTTATAAAACAAGTAAAAGGAGGGGCTATGAAACTCACCTGATGCGACAGCAACAATGATAATAATGAATATGCTGAATTGAGGCTCGGTCTCTAACCGCGACCTAACATGAATGATATGATCCTATGTAAGCAATGAAATGATGCTACACATGCAAATACGTATGATAACGATACCACTCGTTAGTTTTGAAAATAACATTCATCGCCGAAAAATACATTTTTGACGTCTCGTTAAGTTAATAAACCCTTTTTGTACAAATGTGTTGAAACGGTACTCCACGATCCTTGTTTGGTGTTCTATTGGTAAATATAATGTTTTCGTCGCAATTTACTATTTTTCACAACTTGAAAATGTGCCCAAACGGCCTCGCAAAACTAGTCGCGAAATGGTGTACGTTATGTGTTATCAATAAGCTTGGCGATTTTAGAAACCTCATATCTTTGTCTTGAATTCATATGTTTGTCATTTTGATCATACGCGTCACAATCCATGAGAAAATAGGCTCTCAATGTGACGTACTGCAAAAACTGTTTTTATACTTAGAAACACTTTTCTAATACTGGCTGTAAAAAATAACTAGAGTTTGTCGGGTTTCAAATGTGTATATCTCGGTCTTTATAAGCTCGTTTCTACGTTCTTTATATCCACGGCTTCGTATTAACATGAACTAACATAATTTCAATAGGCCGGGTCGTCTAGATCACGTCTAACACCTCGTTTTGTCCATTGAAATTCGTGTAACAGCACGTATAATTTTCAGAAATTAGTTTTCGTCGTCTAACTTTGAAAAATCATAACTTTCTCATCGTAAGTCGGTTTTTACTCATTCTTGCGGCCACGGTTCCGTTTTTGAAAGAAATTTCTAAATATGAAGGCCAAAATGTCTCAATGTTTACTGATTTTTCCAGTTTTCATGTTTTTGGACAGTAGGTTTATATACTTGTTAAAAACACATTTTCTTAGTTCAAGTCTTGTTTATACCACTTCCAATCAACACCACAAGTACTCTAATCCTACCATACACCTTCTCAAGGTGTCATGGGATTCTAAACATCACCAACAATGGTGGGTTTCATGAGGATGTTACTAAAAATGATAGATCTATGTTTATAATGAATTTTTGTGTAAAGTGGTATACATTTAACATAAACCTTGCATGACTAGCCACAATAAAACTTGATAATACAACAATATATAGATAAAATGAAAGTATGAAATGATCAAAAATGTTCTTGAAGATTACTTGATGGTTTGTGATGATTTGATGAGAAATATGTAAGAAACCTTGAGATTTAATCACAAAATCCTAACAAGGAGTGTAAATGAGCCTTGATTAATACTTGATCTTGAAAAATTAATGGATTCTTGGTGTTCTTGGTTCCTGGCCGTGGGGTATGATGAATAAGGAAGAGAGGTTTTGATCTTTTATTAGCTAGTGAAATGTATAAGTGAAGTGTTATTGAAATTAAATCAAGTTTAAGTATTCTAGGTGCATTAATGAGTTTTTGTGTGTTAGGCAATGGGGGGTCGGCTTTTGGAAGTAAAATGGAAGAAAAATGTGCCAATTAATGTTCTTGTCCCCCTCAAATAAGCATGTATTAGTTGTTTTGAGTATACATTAGGTATTATCGGGTACCGAGTTAACTAGAAATAAATCTTGACGAGGTAAAATAAAATACGACAAAGTTGTAAAAATTGTAAAATCATATTCCTTGCAAGAATCGGGTGTTAGAATGATTATCGGATTGAAATATCGCAAACCGACGGAGTTATAAGCTCCTAACGGAAAATATAGCACTTGGTTTGAAAACACCGGGTAAAGTAATAATATAATCTTTATATCATTAAAATTAGCATGAAAATATATTAGGATCATAGTCGGGAGTATTGGGTATAATGTTAGTAGTAATGACTGAGTGGTAACGTTTAACAAATAAACGAACATACGTAATGAAACACACACAAACCCGTGCATGACTTAATATTATAATGATGTTACGGATGATTTGCAGACTACCCTAGCCTATATGATGTGTCTTTACTGATGATGCATGAATACGTAGCTAAACCTATCTGGTTACGCGTATTTGAATACCCGTAAACCAAGTTTACGATATGATGAATGATAACCATGAATAGTGATTTTCCTCTGGGAATAAATAGTATTTTGTGAATAGTAAAATTTTTGACGACTTCTCAAAGTCTCAAACTGACTTCAAAAATAATGAATAGTGAATGATGAATAGTGATTGGTGAATAGTAACCATGAATAGTAATTCCTGAGATGAATAGTGAAATTTTAAAGCTTGGAAAAGGACTTGAAATTACGGGTTGTGACAAACTCCACCCGTTAAAGGAATTCAGTCCCTGAATTCAGTTAATGTTGACCTCTGAAGTGGACTCGGTGAAGAGATGTGGATATTGGAGTCACATTGCGTTGATAAAAGATAAAACATCCATTAGATAGGGATTCGTAATAGTACATGAAGTTCATATGATAGAACTTAAAGTGAAACACAAAAGAAATACAACACTAGAGAGTTTAGGTTTTCGTTTATTTTTAAGGCAGAAGTTCTTGGTTCTTGAACATTGTTGTCGTCCTCCACGCCGTTGATGTGCTGACAATTCCCTCCTCTGATGACCTAGGCTCTACCACGAGCTATTCCGCCTTGGTTCCTGTTCCCATGATTTCCTTGTTTTGGACATTCATTCCTGTAATGTCCTATCTCTCCACAGCAAAAACATGTCACTGGAGGTTTCTGATTTCCGGAAATGATTGGAAACTAGCATTCCCTAGTCGCATGACCAATCTTGTTATAGTTGCCACATGGATTAAGACAATGTCCAGGGTTATGATGATTTTGACACTTGTTGCATTTGGGTAGGGTACCTTGGTAACCTTTCTTTTCAGCTGACCCTGCAGCATAGACCTTGGCGACTTCTTGCCTCTTTGTTGGTGGTTGAGTAGCATTGCCACTCTGGTTGTTGTCCCAACTTCTCTTGTCGTTGTTGTTTCGGTAGTTGTTGGAGTTGTTGTTGTTGTTGTTATTGTTTGGAGTAGTTCCTTTCTTCACTATCTGAGCCATAAGTTTATGAGATATCCTGATAGCTATGTCTAGAGTTTGTGGGTCAAAAGAAATCACATCTCCGCGGATACTGTGAGGTAGTCCACCAATGAAATTTTCTAGCAGCTTCTCATTATCGAGAACCATAGTTGGACATAGCAACGCCAACTCCTGAAACCTCCGGATATATGCCTTGATATCATCACCTGCTGTTACTAGCTCATAAAACTCTGTTTCCAACTTCTTTATTTCAGTGCGTGGACAGAACTTCTTAGTCAGCAATTTCTTGAATTCATCCCACATAAGCTTGTGAGCATTTTCCATTCCCCGGGGGTTTGCATATGAATTCCACCATGACATAGCTTCCCCAACGAGTGTATGGGTAGCAAACTTTACCTTGTACTCCTCTGGACAGCTACACAGAAGGAACATAGATTCAATCTTTTCGAACCAATGAATCATAGCAGTGGCTCCTTCAGTGCCCTTGAAATTTAGAGGATCTGCACTCTTGAAGTCCTTGTATGTACATTTACGTCCATTAGTTCCATTAGTAGTTGTTCCTGCAGCTTCTGGGGTTTCTGCCTGTGAAGCGGCTTCAGCAGCGGCTGCAGCTACGGCAGCTCTTTCAGTTACCAGTGCTGCCTCTATACTGTCGGCGACAAGCTTTCTGATCTCAGCTGGTGTCATAGTAGTAGTAGCTCTCTTGGGTGGCATGATTCTTCAAAACAAGAAAAGAAGAGTGATACGTAAATAAGACGTTTCTGAAAAGTAGGTGCTCTAAGTGGCTTGCCATAGAATGAAAGCTTGAAGTTGAGTTATGATTTGCTGACATGCTTCTAGGCGGCGGTTTATGAGGTGATGTAGATGCGAAGGCTCTTGCAACGATTGGGTACACACACATGAATTTTGAAACTTTAGAAATTGAGTAGGAATGCAACCCGGACATAATTCTATTATAACTGTCCTCAGTATTGCAAAATTCATCTCTGAGTCGGGCATAGGTGGTCAGCCTATGTCCCACTATCCCGGGTCGAATATAGATGACCAGTCTATATTCCACATAGGTTCAATGAATTTTGAAATACTCAGTTCAGTTATACTAATACTATGTCCTTCACATTTGAAAAGACGTTCTGAAAGACTACAGCAAGTGACCAAACTCGAGGTCGAATGATGAAACTATGCAAGGAAAAAAAAGTGTAACGCTGCGAAGTGTATGATATGTGAGCATACTTATATGAAATACAACTATAGTAATCAACTAGAATAAGTTGGTATAAATGATTTGATAATAAGACACAAATCTCATTAAATATGTCAGCAATAAACCACAAATGAGGCATCAGCTTGGCAGGCAGGCACGCGGCGGTCATAGGGTTAAGTTTTTTTAAATGTAGCTATAGTCTAGGTTTTAAAATCACCCAGTTCTCTATAGCCAAGAATCTGATACCAATCTGTCACACCCCCAGAAATCGGGTCCAGCGGAAGCATACATGCCACTGGGGTGCAACTCAATTGGTATCACAACACAAGTGCAGAGAACGGTTTTCACCTCAATCATTTAGATTAAAATTGTTTAACAAAAGTGTTGAATTTACATTGATAAAAGTAGTGCGGAAATAGGCCCTTAAAAATATTAAAACGGTCCCCAAATGAATATCAGAGTCTCCTATGACCATGCCATGCCCTACCAAAAGCCTCTTGTAGCGTGCTATTGCTTAATACCTGAAAATACATGCTAAAAGTGTCATAACGAGGTTGGTGAGTTCATAGATATTAGTGAAAAATGTAATGCATTAGAATGAAGATTTCCCAGCAAAGGCGTTACAAATCCACCCAGCTCCAAGCCCCGCCCATACAAGACTTGCAACCTGTGTGTTTACAACCCACTACCAAACATGATTTGGTTTAAGTGAACGTCAAATGATTTATGGACCACAAAATGTAATGTTAAGTGTGACAATGTCGCTATATAAAGGTAAGTGTGATAATGTCTCCATATAACTAAATCTAACAATGTCGCCATATAAATAAATCTGACAATGTCGCCATATAAATAAATCTGACAATGTCGCCATGACAATGTCGTCATAAGATAAATTCTGACAATGTCGCCATATAAACAATTCTGACAGTGTCGCCATGACAATGTCGCCACATATATATATCTGACAATGTCGTCATAATACTAAAATAATACGTAATTAACAGTCCATAACATAGGCAATATGAAATAGCTTAATGTACTAGTGTCCATAATGAAATGATCAAGGGTGAACAATGTAAACACAAAATACTTCTGAGCAACGACTCAAGTATTTTAACCAATCAATAATGTTTGAAAAACAACTCACGTCTCAAGCAAAACAAGCACGGAGTTTAAATGTAAAACGAGCATAGGGTTTAATGAAAAACGAGCATAGAGTTTAATGAAAAATGAGCATAGAGTTTAATGAAAAATGAGCATGTATTCTCCCCCAAAACAGTTACAAAACAAGTAAAAGGAGGGGCTATGAAACTCACCTGATGCGACAGCAACAATGATAATAATGAATATGCTGAAATGAGGCTCGGTCTCTAACCGCGACCTAACATGAATGATATGATCTAATGTAAGCAATGAAATGATGCTACACATGCAAATACGTGTGTTAACGATACCACTCGTTAGTTTTGAAAATAACGTTCATCGCCGAAAAATACATTTTTGACGTCTCGTTAAGTTAATAAACCCTTTTTGTACAAATGTGTTGAAACGGTACTCCACGATCCTTGTTTGGTGTTCTATTGGTAAATATAATGTTTTCGTCGCAATTTACTATTGTTCACAACTTGAAAATGTGCCCAAATGGCATCGCAAAACTAGTCGCGAAATGGTGTACGTTATGTGTTAGTGAATAAGCTTGGCGATTTTAGATACCTCATATCTTTGTCTTGAATTCATGTGTTTGTCATTTTGATCATACGCGTCCCAATCCATGAGAAAATAGGCTCTCAATGTGACGTAGTGCAAAAACTGTTTTTATACTTAGAAACACTTTTCTAATACTGGCTGTCAAAAATAACTAGAGTTTGTCGGGTTTCAAACGTGTATATCTCGGTCATAATAAGCTCGTTTTCTACGTTCTTTATATCAACGGCTTCGTATTAACATGAAATAACATAATTTCAGTAGGCCGGGTCGTCTAGATCACGTCTAACGCCTTGTTTTGTCCATTGAAATTCGTGTAACAGCACGTATAATTTTCAGAAATAAGTTTTCGTCGTCCAACTTTGAAAAATCATAACTTTCTCATCGTAAGTCGGTTTTTACTCATTCTTGCGGCCACGGTTTCTTTTTGGAAAGAACTTTCTAAATATGAAGGCCAAAATGTCTCAATGTTTACTGATTTTTCCAGTTTTCACGTTTTTGGACAGTAGGTTTGTATACTTGTTAAAAACACATTTTCTTAGTTCAAGTCTTGTTTATACCACTTCCAATCAACACCACAAGTACTCTAATCCTACCATACACCTTCTCAAGGTGTCATGGGATCCTAAACATCACCAACAATGGTGGGTTTCATGAGGATGTTACTAAAAATGATAGATCTATGTTTATAATGAATTTTTGTGTAAAGTGGTATACATTTAACATAAACCTTGCATGACTAGCCACAATAAAACTTGATAATACAACAATATATAGATAAAATGAAAGTATGAAATGATCAAAAATGTTCTTGAAGCTTACTTGATGGTTTGTGATGATTTGATGAGAAATATGTAAGAAACCTTGAGATTTAATCACAAAATCCTAACAAGGAGTGTAAATGAGCCTTGATTAATACTTGATCTTGAAAAATTAATGGATTCTTGGTGTTAAATCATATTCCTTGCAAGAATCGGGTGTTAGAATGATTATCGGATTGAAATATCGCAAACCGACGGAGTTATAAGCTCCTAACGGAAAATATAGCACTTGGTTTAAAAACACCGGGTAAAGTAATAATATAATCTTTATATCATTAAAATTAGCTTGAAAATATATTAGGATCATAGTCGGGAGTATTGGGTATAATGTTAGTAGTAATGACTGAGTGGTAACGTTTAACAAATAAACGAACATACGTAATGAAACACACACAAACCCGTGCATGACTTAATATGATAATGATGTTATGGATGATATGTAGACTACCCTAGTCTGTTTGATGTGTCTTTACAGATGATGCATGAATACGCAGCTAAACCTAA
Organism: Artemisia tridentata subsp. tridentata; assembly: GCA_021014915.2. NCBI lineage: Eukaryota > Viridiplantae > Streptophyta > Magnoliopsida > Asterales > Asteraceae > Artemisia > Artemisia tridentata. Next base: position 210,123,406 of record CP139502.1, read on the forward strand.
CTGGTTACGCGCATTTAAATACCCGTAAACCAAGTTTACGACATGATGAATGATAACCATGAATAGTGATTTTCCTCTGGGAATGAATAGTGTTTCATGAATAGTAAAATTTTTTACGACTTCTCAAAGTCTCAAACTGAATTCAAAAATGATGAATAGTGATGGGTGAATAGTAACCCATGAATAGTAATTCCTGAGATGAATAGTGAAATTTTGAAGCTTGGAAAAGGACCTGAATTACAGGTTGTGACAGTGTTTAGAAATAAAATAGATGAAAATGGCATAGTATCTAGAAACAAGGCTAGGCTAGTAGCACAAGGCTACAATCAACAAGAAGGTATAGATTACGATGAAACATTTGCACCCGTAGCTAGACTAGAGTCTATTAGGATACTACTTACATATGCATGTGCACATGATTTTAAATTATTTCAAATGGATGTCAAAAGTGCATTCTTAAACGGATTTATAAATGAAGAAGTATATGTTGCACAACCTCCTAGCTTTGCCGATTTTGAAAAACCAAATCATGTTTACAAACTTAAGAAAGCTTTATACGGACTTAAGCAAGCACCAAAAGCTTGTTATGATCGAATTAAGACCTTCTTAGTTGACCATAAGTATACCATGGGCCTAGTAGACAATACTCTCTTCACCAAGAAAAAGGGATCACATATTATCATCGTCCAAATATATGTGGATGACATTATATTCGGCTCAACTTGTCAAGAGTTATGCGATGATTTCTCAAAAATCATGCATGACGAGTTTGAAATGGGTATGATAGGGGAACTAAACTTTTTCTTAGGTCTCCAAATAAAACAATTAGAAGATGGGATATTCTTCAACCAATCAAAGTATATCAAAGATACGCTTAAGAAGTTTGGTCTTGAAGACTCAAAACCTATGAAAACACCCATGTCCTCAGAAACCAAACTCACAAAGGATGAAGAAAACGAATCCGTAGATAGCACTAAATATAGGGGAATGATTGGTAGTTTGCTCTATCTTACGGCTAGTAGGCCGGACATTATGTTTAGTGTTTGTCTATGTGCACGTTTTTAAGAAGATCCCAAAATATCTCATCTTGAAGCCGTTAAACGGATATTTAGATACATTAAAGGCACTACACATTTAGGATTATGGTATCCCAAAGGGACAGGTGTAGAAACCATAGTGTATGCCGACTCAGACCATGCCGGTGACTATGTTGATAGGAAAAGTACTAGCGGTATTTGTACTTTTGTAGGACATTGTCTCACCGCATGGTTTGCTAAGAAACAAACAGCCCTCGCCATATCAACAACTGAAGCCGAGTACGTGTCAGCAGGAAAAGCTTGCCAACAAGCACTGTGGATGAAACAAGCTCTCGTCGACTATGGAATTGTACTCAACGACATTCCCATTCTTTCTGACAACATGCTAGAACCAAACACATAGAAATACGTCACCACTTCCTTCGTGACAATGTTCAGAAGGGAAACATCTCAATTGAGAAAGTTTCCTCAGAGGACAACATTGCCGATATCCTCACAAAACCTCTCAAGAGAGAACCTTTCAACTATCTTAGACTTGGTTTAGGATTAATGGAACCTAGTGAATAGATTAAACGTTAGCTCAAACCTTAGATTAACCAAACACGGCAAAAACCCAACCTGAGTTCTGATCCTGCGGATCCAAACGACAACAAGGGCGGAACCCTTGTTTGGGATCCGCCGGATCCGTCATCTGCTGAGGCAGTTTTTATATATATTAAACAAATACCCTGTACTATTCATCACTCATCCCTAAAACTTATCACCTACTGTATTCGACTCATAATTCACCAAAATCATAATTTAGGCTATCTTCTTCAACCAATTTGTGCTCAAATCATCACTGTAAGTATCCTCAACATGTTTGCACTCCTGATCTGCGTCTAGGATTTCTATTTCATGCACAAAACCAAAACTTGGGGTTATGCATAATTCTTGAAAAATAATGAAGCATATTTACTAAATTGCATAACAAATCAGGTTTTTCATAGTTAGGAATTGCATCTTGTAGTACATTGTCATTATTCATCAAAAACCCCATGAGAAATTTTTGCTAAAATCTTCTCACGACTAGGAAAAACTGTTTTTGAACATTGTTCATACAAATACAAAAATGTTATGTTTTAAGCATCACTTGCATAATGTCTCTTGAATGCTAAAGGGAACACATAACTAATATGTATTTTCGGGTACATTCAATCGTAGCTACATTGAAGTAGGAGCATTTGGGTTATCTCTTGTTTTATCATAAAACTTGCATAAACATAATTTTCATGCATCAAAAGGAGTCAAGATAATCGCACCTCCACATTGTCCCCATGTAGGCACACACTAGACTTTTATACGTATTTTTGATAATTTCAACTAAACTATATATTTTTCGTGTCTAGGATAACTATGCCTCCCACAACCAATTACGATCACAAAAAGACCATTGATTATCTTCCCAAACACCACAAAACCAAGGGTCTCACCGAAGCCCAAGTCAATATATTCAAAGCCTTAGAAAAATGATACGTCCATGAGGGTAGGGTTGTAGACTCCTCATTCTATGAAGATACCAATCTCCGCGAGCAATTGGCCGCGATTCATTTCGATTGTCTTTTAGACATTGATGAGCCCATCATTCCTAGGTTCATTCTCGAGTTCTATGCAACCGTAGGTCTTAGTTCAAGCGACAATGGTCTTATGAGCATTCACTTTAGAGTCAATGGAACCTTATTCAACATTCCCTTAGATCAATTTGGTGATGTCTTAGGAGTTCCTAATCAAGGAACATGTGTCTACTCCGATAAGTGGTCATTGACAATCTTAGAGTCCAACCTTAGGGAGCATCTCTTCTTACCTAGGAACAACCCAACTAGGTTGCATCGAGGTCGTCATGTACCTAGAGATCCTTTTGCCATGGAACTAAATGAACTTAGGCCCGAATTTAGGAAGTTAGAAGATGTTTTGAGAGCTAATGTCATTAGCACGGTAGGGAATCGAGATCATATTAACGCATGTCTTTGTTATATGATGTATTGTGTGTCAACTCATCAACCTTTCAACCTTGCATACTATATCGCCAAACGAATGGCCGATATTCCGGTACAAGGTACCACCGCAATGCCCTACGGGATGCTCTTGACTCGTCTCTATAGAGCCTTTGAACCCATTCCTAGAAATGCCTTAGGTTTTGTTCCCGACTACGAAGAGATTCCACACACCTTTGTCGCTCTAAGTAATTATAGGGTAGCGGTTGAAAAAGGAAAACGTCCTCGTCCTCAAACATCATCATCATCATCATCAATGAGTGACGATGACGGCTTGCCTAATTCTAGGATCGCTCCACCGGAGTACTTGAGTCAACTTCCACTAATCCCGAATGAATCAGCAGAATTCAAGCAAACCAAAGGAATGGTGAAGAATTTGGGGCGTTGGATCATGAAACTTCACAAGGGTATGAAGAAATTGAGCAAGAAGTTCAAGTGAGAGGAGTGTTTGGAATTAGATGTTATTAGACAATGATGTGTTAAACATGTATGGTTCTTAACTTATTACGGTAGTACTTGACTTGTATGTAAACTAACTTGATATTGCAGGTCGATAACACATGTTGTTATCAATTTTCCGAGATTAATCCCCTGTTTGGCTTAACTCCCTATATGGTAGGATATTATGATCGGATTTATCTATGTGCAAACGTGTGTTAGAATATATATGTTTAGCATATTTGTACTACATATTAGCTATTACATACGTTATAGAAGAATTTTCGGGTTTTGGTCAAAAAATGCGAAATTTGACATGCTCTCTGTTTGTTTTAGCACATTCGGACGACGGATCTGGCGGATCCCATATTTTGGATCCGCCTAGTGTATCTCTTGGATCCGCCATTCAAGAACCCACGGATTCCACGGCTCCCAAACTTTGGCTCCGCCTTTGTTGTCTATTGGATCCGCGGGTACAAACAGTAACTTTTTTCAAAAATTCCCGACTCATCCCGACACTTAGATTTTGGTTTGTAGTTTTTTTTAGATTATATTCACTGATTATTAAACTCTCTAGAATGATTTAGGAACTCTTAGAACCCTATGAACTCAATTTCCCACCAAAATTTGAATTTTCAAATTTTACATGTGAGTTACCTTTCTAATACAAGCAAGGAACCCTTTTGAGGGATCCGTCAAATCCGTGGAAACATCTTATCAACAGATTTTCCACTATCTCCTTGCATTTACTGCAAATCCCCCTCATATCACTCAAATCCATTTCAATGGGTTGACTTTGAGATGTAACAAGCTTAAATTTTTGTTCCAAATCATTAGGAACCAACATTCTCCATTGGATTTACATCCAATCCAAACACACAGACCAACAAACCTTCTGTCTATAAATTAGTACCTTAGGACCATCACACGTCACACAACAACCATCTTCTCTACATTTCTCTCCTGTACATCTTAGCTACATTATCAACCATGACAAAATCAAGTACCTCATCCACTAGCAAACCCCCAAAACGAACTGCTCGTATTAGTGTTAAGCCATGTTGCTTCATAAACTTAGCAAACTCATCATCAGAGGAATCATCTCCTCTAAATATCTCATCACCTATTGCAAGTTAGAATTTCCTCACACTCTCCACTCCAACACCACCAAATGTAGTCACTCATACTCCACCACCAATAATTACTCCAGTAGCTACCACTCCACCACCCGCTCTATTACAACCTGTTAGATCACCATCACCCCCAAAATCACCCAAACTCTAACCAATGGAGCTATTTAGGACTCCACCTTCATCACCACATCCATACCTTGATGACTTGGAAGACCTTCCACCAAGGTCAACCAATCCTCCACCCATGACCTTTGAAGGTCAAGAACCCATGCTTTTTCATCCACTTTATCATGATATCCACGGTCCTCTATACCGTGATGCACCACCACCTCAACCTTAAACACAACCTCTTTCACCCACGTCTACAGTAATTGCCATTGATGAGGCAATGTAGATAAATGAGCCACAAACCCAAGAAGAGATCAACGAGGAACTCACCCATCTCCATGCTCTCTCTAATATGGTTGGATCTAGCCTTGATGAAGCAATGGATCTACAAACCATCTTAATGAACTCCATCCCCACTCCACCATCATCCAACCAACAACAACAACCACCCAACAACCAACCACCACCACCACCACCACCACCAAACCATGAGACTATTCTTCCTCTCGGTTTTTCAAGCCATGATTGCTCGCATTGTGAGAGAACCGCTCATTTGGCCCAAAGGACCAACATTTTGGTCCATGAACTCCAAAATGAAATGAGGTTCATATTGAACCACATTCTCGAGCGTCTCAATGCAATCTCTCATCCTCCTCAATAGGAGCTTTGATTGTTTCCTCTTAAAGGAACTTTTAGGGTGTTGTTTTAGAATTTATCTTATTAGTATTTCTTTTTCCTTGTTTGACTGTAACATCATTTTTTCCAAGTAATGAATGTTATGTTTTATGCTTGTGGGTGATCAACATTAAGCATATTATCTCATTTTAGAATACTAACATCATAGTATGGTTGTCTAAACTTCACATATTGCTTTGATCAAATGTACATTAGGTACTAAATTTTGATCAGACACTTCATTTTGACTTTTTAAAGTCAAATGTGCTGAAACTTATTGTTTGGTTGACAATTATATATGCATTTTACTTCCATGAAGTAACTAACTTTTCTTTTATAGCATCTCCTATCCTTGAAATGTATACGTTGGTACTCTAGCAATGGGGAGTATACATCGAGGGGGAGCACATCATATTCTAACCATTTGTTTTGTAGGTTCATACATCATAACCTTGTTACTCCATTTAAGGGGAGTATAAATCAAGGGGGAGCTTTAAAGTTCTCAAAATCGCATTCCGCTACGCATATCTTCTTTTTGTTTCGACAAAAAGAGGGAGAAATGATTAAGTTTGCATTACTGTGAAACATCACAGTACATACATTTATACTTGAAATTGTTTTCAAAACTTGCATAAAACAAACTTAATCTATATTTTAAAAAAGACTCATACTTCATTTATTCATTTGCTTAAAAATACACCTTATGTTTTGTCATCAACAAAAAGGGGGAGATTGTTAATACAAATATCGTCTCAAAAATGTTATTTATATTTTACGATCTTTACTTAGTTTTGTTAATGACAAATACAAGGTATATCTTTTAGCAAATCATAAATACAAGTTAAAGTCTTTTTAGAACACATTTACATTTCACAAGATCACTAGAATTTACATTTTATACATTTACATGTTTATTTCCTAAAATGGAAACTTTATTTTTCAATAGTTAGGATGACATCATGGCATGCATCATATACACAATCTTGGTAAGATTTTGTGATATTTTGTTTAGATCTTCAAGCCAAAGAGTTGACATTTGAAGATATGTCAAGATTTGGAAAGATTTGAAGATCTCTTAGCTGGCCTGACACGGCGGATCCAAATGGATACAAAGACAGATCCAAGTTTTGGGATCCGCCGGATCCGCCGCCTATTGCTCAGCTTTGCCTATAAATAGCAAGCTGATCATTTGGCCATTCTCATCACTCATATAGCTTAAATACATACTCATTCATTTACTAACCCATATCATTCATTCATTTATCTCATTTGATCTTTCCTTTTGTAGCAAAGGGATCAAACATACAAGGATCAACGTTCTGTCGTTATCCGTATAGCTTAGCCACTGTGTGATCTTGTACTAGTTTACATATCATTGTTTGTATCATTTATATCAGTAGAGTGAGGTTAGTGTTTTAGTCCTTAAAATACAAAGAGTGTTGGGAGTGGTTGTACCCTTGTGAAAGAACCAAACGGGATTGGTTGTACCCTTGTAAAGAACTCTGTGTTTAGCTTAGTACCGGAAAAAGAAGTAAGCGACGTGTAAAGGTTTTCTCCACCTAGAAGAGAGTTTGTTTCTTAGTGAAAGATAACTCTCGAGTTAAAGGCTTAAGGAGTGGAGTAGGGAAAGGAAGAGAGTCCTTGTAGCCGAACCACTATAAACATCTGTGTAGTGTGGTTTGATCATTCCTCTCTTTACTTTTGATATATATTGTGTGATTATTTGTTTGTGTATGTTTTCTTTGAAATCACATTAAGTGACAAAGCGAATTAATTTTAAACGGTAAAACTATTCAACCCCCCTTCTAGTTTTCCACAAGTTTGTGTATCCGCTGCGTATTGTTCTTAGTCGTTATTATTGTGTAATCCCTAGATGAGGTCTAAACAACCTCGTGCTATAAACGATCTTCACAAAGAGGACATTAGGTCATATTTTGATTCATTAATCTCCTCCTATTTAACTATACAGATAGTATAAACTAAATCAGTATTAAGTGAGCATTGACTTCTTCTTGCATACTGATTTTTGCATCAAAGAATTACAATATTTTTTAAAACTAATTCTATTGATGTCACTGAAGGATATATAGAAGCTAAGACTTGATTCCTTTCTCTTCAGTTCTGCAACCTTCTTGTCTTTAGTCCAGTGTCTTCGTAGTTCATGTTAGGAATTAAATGCTAAAGACTTTGTTTTGGTTTAGTACTGCTGAAGATATAACACTAACAGTACTAATGGAGTTAGTACAGCTAGTGTAATTGAAGACTGTTGAAGATAACTAACAGTACTAACTGCTGAGTTAGTACTGCTAGTATAGAAGAAGATACTGCTGCATGAAGACTTCTTAATGACGTGTAGAAGGATAAGTATGGAAAAGACTGTATGTATATCTTATTTAGTTAGAATTATGCGGATAGATACTTATCTTGTAAAGGACTCCTTGTGCTATAAAAGGAGGTCATAGGTTAGATGTTAATTATATATTTTTGTTAAGATTCAAGTTTTTGTAACCCTAGTGATATCAGAGCTCACTCGTATTATATCTAATAAAATTGAATCGTTTGGAGTTATATTTAGTGTTCACTGTTCGTACAAATTGTGCATTACTGTTACATTAACCAATCTTCTAAGTATCAATTGTTAGATTCCGCATAGTAGTTGATATAAACTCAAAGTATCCTTAACAACATTCTAAGTGTCTTTAGATCCTCTAAAGTGGTATCAGAGCCAGGTTGATACTTTGATTTAGAAGAAGCACCCTTTATTCCTTAAAGATGATGTACATGGAGACAACACAGACCAACACTGGTGCAAAGTTGCCTATGCTGAAGCAGAATGATTTCAGGATGTGGAGGCTTCTGATAGAACAGTACTTTCAAGTGCAAGACTATGCACTCTTGGAGATCATTGAAGATGCCAAATCCTTGTTTGAAGCAATCACTACCAGGTTTGGTGGCAATGAAGCCACCAAGAAGACCCAAAAGACCTTACTGAAGCAGAACTTTTAGAATTTTAGTGCTACCAGTAATGAGTCTCTTGATCACATGTTTAATAGTTTGCAGAAGATAGTCAGCCAACTGGCTGTACTAGGAGTTGAGATTTCTCAAGAAGACCTAAATTCCAAATTCTTAAGGAGTTTACCTACTGAATGGTATACTCATGTGGTGGTCTGGAAGAATAAGCCAGAAATCGACACCATGAGCCTCAATGATCTATACAACAATTTTAAGATTGTTGAACAGGAAGTGAAGAAATCTTGAAGTGCAAGTTCAAGCACTGGGAATATGGCATTTGTGTCATTTCCCAGCAACACCAGTCCAGAAGAGGTGAAAGTGGCTTCAGGAGTTAGTACTGCTAACCCTAGTGTTAGTACTGCTAGCTCATCAACTAGTACTGCTGGTAGTAGTGATACTACTTTTTATGCATTCCTCACCAGCCAAGCCAATGGGTCTATGCTATCACTTGAATCTATGTCCAACTGTCGAGAATGATTTGGTCTTCACTGTTCATTCGTACCTTCACCCAAAGACATGACAGACTTTGTTCGTGTCCCACGAAAAACTCATGATCGCTTACCGGACAACGGAAATGTCGAACTTCACAACTTCCAAAATCTTATTCTCGATCCCAACAATATTCTTTTCAGTAAAATCCATCTTGAATTAAGAAAGTGGGCAGTGGTACTTCATGAAAATGTCTTTAGTCTTAAGAAAAATCGTAAAATATTTCCCGCACATTGCGCACACATGCTATATTGCTTAATCACCGAGAAGCCCTCAAATATTGCTTATTTCTTTGCAAAAAGAATCGCACATCTTCATCAAGATCTGGAAAATTTAATACCTTATGTTATGTTCCACACCCGTCTGTATCGTCATGTAATGATGTCTTGTCCTCAACTTCGAGGTCCATAATACGAATTGGTCAATCCAGTAATGGATCCTCTAACTCCTTTAACCATTTTGACATTCCTTGATCTCGAATCATCATGCAACTCAGGTACTTTCAATGATCCAATAATAGTAGAGCATGAAGAATCCTAGAGTATTAGTGAAGATGAGTAAGTAAGCTAATCTAAGATAAGAAGTAGAATGACTTTAGGGGATATTATGTATGAACATTATTATCTAATGTTAGGATCAACATTTTCATTAGAATTTATGTATTTCTAATGTTATATGACTTATTAGGATTATATATTATTATGTTTTGTCTTTTCAATTTTCTATTGCTTGATATTATTTGTTCATGAGATCACCAATATCATTAGAATACACTTAGGAAAATTAGGATAGTTGTTGGTCTGAATCAACTTGAGTAACTCATGAATTAGCAGAATAATCATAAACGAGTGATGTTTTGACATGGAAAAAAGAATGCGTTAACGATACATGATAGAAAAAATTACAAGGTTACTCAAGAACCCACTTTGACACACTAATAACACTTGGGTGGATTTTCAAAGGGATAGTTGCAGAATACTCTCCCCGTTGAGTGACAAATTGAAATCACAATGATTCAAGCTAAGCTTGAATACTAAGTGTTGAGGATTCTGACAATATAATACTTTGTATTACAATTTGTGGGGAATCTCTCTTCTCACCAGTGTTGCAAAAAAAGGTCTACAAGGCCGATTAATCGCCGATTAGGTGCTACAAGGCACCGACCTGGCCGATTTATGTAACTGGGTCAAACAAATAGGTCAACCATGGTCAACGGCGATCAACGGCGGTCAAACTTGCCGGAAACCTATAAATCTTGCCGGAAGTACCCAAAACTCACTGTAAACTTATTTTGATCACTTATAGTAACTATTTAAGTCTATTACAAGTTACTTTTTAGAAAATTCCGTGCCGGAAATACCTAAAACTCACCGAAAATACACAAAACTTGCCTGAAATAACTAAAATTTGTCAGTAATGTCAATCCGATTAATCATTGATTAATCCCGCCTAGACCGATTACAAGCTACAAGGTGGTCGACCGCCCGACTACCGATTCGCATTTTTTGTAACTTTGCTTCTCACCCTTACTCTATACACATATTTTGCTTTGTTGAAACAGATACTTACAGCGGGGAAGTTACTATTGCTTCATGTGGGAATAATGAATTTGCCAACTTGTCGTAGATAGGCACGTGCCTAGTCTTCTAGCTTAAATGTCCTTTTGGTTTATCGGAGTTGACAGTAAAGCGTACCCGTGAGCTACTTTAGTGTCTTGGGAAGGAGCAATGGTTATTTTCCCAAGGGTTTTCCCGCTTAAGCTTGTTTGTATAATCCCACCTAACTATCAGAGTATATGAGCTATGCTCTGTTGGTGTGTTCAAAGAGCTGAGAGATCGTCAAGGTATTTCTACCCATGATGATCCCTTATGCTTGAGCTAAAGTTCCTTGTACATACTTGATGACATGCATTAGTAAGTTCACAAGTAAACTTTGACGATATCTAAGACTTGAACATCTGCTGGAGCTGCTCGCTGATTTTATCTTCTTGAAATGATCTTCAAGTAATCTTAGATTCATTGACGAGGTCTCTGTGTTTTGAACTCTGATTAAGTTGCTCGCTGATTTTACCAGCAGCGAGACTTCTTGATAAGTTAATTTCTTCTATAGTTAGGTTAGGCGTTCATTATCACATGAGAAAGGTCGTCAGGGATAAAGAGACATTTGTCAGATCTCAGTGTCCCTAATGCGGCTCAGATACTTTCCTTACTGATTCTGCATCAGTGAGGTAAGGTGCATCTTCAGTTGGTATTTGACGTTTCTTGAAGCATGATGTTTGAGCTACTCCCTGATAAAGAAGTGACATACTTTCTGATTTAACAGAGAGTGTGTGCTCACTGATATTTTCAGTGAGTGACTTGGCTATTTAATGTTCAAATACTTGTCAGGGACATTTGGGTCAAATATTGACACGACAATCTCCCCCAATTTGAATATAGAAATAGCCTGACTTTTATCAGGGATAAGTGTGCATAACGGTTTCTTCTTATACTCTGAGTTACAACAAAGGTATAGTAAACGATTATTGTTTAGGCTATATTGTTTGATACCACCTATTGAATTTTATCAAAGATAAGTGAGCATAATGGCTTATTCTTATACTCTGAGTTGCAACAAAGTTAAAGTAAACAATTATCGTTTTAGGCTATGTTTTTTATACCAATTGTTGAGGTTGAAGCTGTGTTCCAGCTTTGAGTTGCCATCTTGATCTTGATTCTTATCTTCACTTGTCTTAGCTTTTTCTTCAGTTAGTGATGATTCTTTCTTGAGATCTCTAAGATCCTTTTTGAAGATGACTCCCTGAACATTTTTTACTCAGGGATTAATTCGACACTTAGGTTATTTTTAAACTTCAGTGAGGGATTATTGGGCTTATACATGGCTCATCAATAAGTCTCCTTTATACAGATAGCCTAAGTGTTTATCAGTTGTAAGTGAGCATTATGGCTTCTTCTTACAAACTGAGTCAACAAAGAGATCATAAAATAAAGCTAGTAAAATCAGATTCTTTGTTAATGTAGTTGGAGTTTTTACTTCAGCTTTGTTTGTCCTGAACCATTTCATTTATGTTCAAGGACTATGTCCCTGATGTTTGTTCCTTTTAAGCCACTTTTTGATGCACAACTGAGATCTTGTTTTGTGAACTCAGTCCCTGATGATCAGTCATCAGGTTCACACATTTTCCTGGCTAACTTAGGTTTACATAAATTCTTTCTCCCCTTCAAAAACTGCAACATTTGTAGTAGTTTTTGGAGTTCTTGCATTTATGGTTCAAGATCTAAGGACTATGTCCTTGATGTTTGTCTATCCCTGATTGAAGTTTGCTCAGTCTTCTATAGTGGTACTTGGTCATGATATCAGATAGGTCAATGGTGTATATGCCTATAGCCCTTCTTCATTGTCCTGATAAGTAACTTGATTTATCCACATGTCATTTATTCCAGGTTTAGTCAGATTGATAGACACAGGTGCTATAAGAGAGTAATTTTCTCCCTGATAGCTCATCAGAGAGTGACACACTGATGCTATGAATTAGTTGTTATTGGGTGACACTCTCTGATTCACTAAGAATCAGTGAAAAGTTTTAGACTATTTTATACATGAATACATATAAAGAGTGTTGGGAATTATATTTGAGTTCATGATGGCAAAACATGAAAGATGAAGGGCTTAAGAAGACAAAGGATGAAAGTTTATAAAATGGAGAAGATCTTTTATATTTTTAGTAAATATCCTTTGTAACCCTAATCCTCTAGTATATAAAGAGGACATGGGGCGTGAGTTTTAGAGGTACAGATGTTAGAGATGTAACATCCAGGAAAGGTGTGTGTGTGTCTAGCCGTCAAGTTCCGACAATGGACGCCTAGGGTTTGTATTGTTAGTAGTTGTTAGAGATGATGACGGAGAAAAACCTTGTACTCAATAACCCTAGATGAGGTCTTAACAACCTCGAGCTATAAACGATCTTCACGATTGGTATCAGATCCTAGGGGCTCGGGATCGTGGGATTCACAATGTTTGGTTTGTCGAAGATCGAAGAAACCAAGAAAAAATTCGTAACTTTCAATTTTCGTAACTCACTGCAGAGCTGTTTTCAAAGGGCGATAAATCCTTTGTTAACCGTTGGATCGGGCTGAAATGTTTACTGGATATTCTTCATACATCAAGGAAGATTTTCACTGGAGGTATCTTCGATCTGAGCTTTAGATCGTCAGGTATAAATTTTTTAAAACTGCTGCAGTGGAGTATATGATTTTCAATTTTTTAGGGTTTTCTTGATTCAACTTCATGAATTTGGTTCTATTCTTGTTAAATCATCATGGAAGTTGTTTTTATATTGTTTGGTGTTCATTATACATGGAAGAAAAGCAACTTTGGCTTCTACCAATCAGTTTGTGTACTGATCATTTTACTTGATAAAAAGCTATAAGAGTTGAAGCACGCAACTCTTGTTCTAGTTCTTATTGCTGCTGTTGTTTCACATTAATAAGGTTGGATCTGATTCGTGTGTAATGATACTAGAACGTATGGTGTTTAAGGGTGTTCAAAACCCTAATATGGTTTCTCTTAATTGCGCTTCATGTTCTGGTGTTACATCTAAGGTTACTTCTAAGGTTACTGGAACAACCTTATTTGTACTGCTCGACATTATTTTTTAAGTACACAATAGGGTTTATGATTTTGGTGACTCATGGAGATGCTTAACGAAGATACTGCTCTTTTCATGCTACTGATTTTTCAAGTGATCCTACAATACTTTATGTTGCTTATTTGCTTGATTAATGCTGCCATTTTCAGATTTTATTAATGTGCACAAGAGGGTTGATATGTCATAGCAGTTAGTACTGTCTTCGAGAAATTGTTAGTACTGCTCGTTCGAGTTTTTACTGCTAGTTTCTACACTTTGTACTGCTTGCTTGACTTAAGTTCGTACTGCTCGTTATGATATTTATTAGTACTGCGGCGCGTTTCAACTTCGTACTGTTGGTCATTTGTTTGTACTACTAGTGAAACACCTTTGTACTGCTGGGTTTTCACTTAGTACTGCTTATCAAAGAAAGTCGATATGTAATTATTTGCATGTGGTGATGACTTGGTTTCTTTAATCTTATTTGTGAGTTCCTTATGCATGTTCACTGATTACCTCAAGACGGTGGAAAGAATTCAACGCAACATGTTTTGGTATTTATTCTTCATAATGGGACGGTGCCTTTTATTTCTTTACTATTGCTTCTCATTGGACGGTAAATTTAAAGATGAAGCTTTACATAAGATGATTGTTTATATTCCTAATTGGACGGTGCCTTTCTAATACTGCATGGTTGCTTTTAATGTTCATTCTATTTACATGGGACGATGGAGGTTTATAATATCTGAAGAGTTTTAGCTTCATATGTCCTACGTGACGATATTATTTGAAATTTTGCATGGTACTTTTCTTTGATAATGGGACGGTGACAAGAGTTAGAAGCATTATCTATATGGCGCTTGGATATTATTATTATAAGGAACATGTGATTAGTTTCATTATTTGCTATTCTGTTCCATGCAATATCGACAAAGAGGTTATTATCAAGATTTGGTGGCATGAGATTACAATAGTAAGGGGAAGCATATATATTGGAGATCTGGAACAGGTGGTTCCAACACACACACGGGGATGACACACACACGAGTTATTTGGTGTTTGGACTTTTGGCTTCGGTTATTAACAGATTAAAAGCTCGTTCTCATTGGCGAAGAAGATTATTTATTGCTTGTTTGACGATGAAGTGGAATTATTCGGGTTTGTGTTCTTATTATATCTACGAATTGACAAACACTTGAAGGAGTTACGTTATTGTGCTCAGTGATTATTGTCAAGAGATTGCGGTCTCCTTATACATCGGTTTTGGTATACGTTCGAAGATATATTTATGACATGAGTTTTGGTTATTCTACTTCAGCATCAAATTGGTAATGGTTAGCTTTCTTCATCATTACATAGAGCTTAGAGACTTAAAGATTCCAGTTAAAGAACTATTCTTTATTGATTACTACTGCTTGGTTTCGAGTTGTATTGTAATCATTTTTTATTAGTATTCATGCTGCTATGATCGTTCATGGATGGTACTACATGGTGTTCGTTGCTGTGGTGGTTATTTATTCGACAAGTTCTTTCATATGGTTAACATATGGGTTTCAGGGGAAGCTTACATGTTTAAATTTTTAACCATTTATATGCTACTGCGAGGTGAAGGTTTTTATGATTGCTTGTTGGTATTTTTACTCAAGATTAGGGATTTTTCTTTCTTGGGTTCATTTATAAAAGAAAGCATTTTAGTGTTCGTTCATGGAGGGCAATTCAAGACATTGGAAGACTAGATTTGAAGTATGATACTGATTCGTGGTTATGAAGATCAAGGTAGCATACTTTGGTCCCCTAATTGATGATGGCAAAAAGGGGAAGAATATTTTTGAAGATTGCAGCTTGAAGATCCTTGATGATATGCATGGATTAAGGGGAAGAACGAAATCTTTCATACTTAGTTTTGTCATGATCAACTAGGGGAAGATTATTGGGAATTATATTTGAGTTGATGATGACAAAACATGAAAGATGAAGGGCTTAAGAAGACAAAGGATGAAAGTTTATCTTTTATATTTTTAGTAAATATCCTTTGTAACCCTAATCCTCTAGTATATAAAGAGGATATGGGGCGTGAGTTTTAGAGGTACAGATGTTAGAGATGTAACATCCAGGAAAGGTGTGTGTGTGTGTATAGGCGTCAAGTTCCTACAATGGACGCCTAGGGTTTGTATTGTTAGTAACTGTTAGAGATGATGAGGAGAAAAACCTTGTACTCAATAATAATGATTAGTTTGTTTATCCGCTGCGTATTATTCTTAATCGTTATTATTGTGAAATACCTAGATGAGGTCTAAACAACCTCGAGCTTAAACGATATTCACAAAGAGGACATTAGGTCACATTTTGATTCATTAATCTCCTGCTATCTAACTATACAGATAGTATAAACTAAATCAGTATTAAGTGAGCATTGACTTCTTCTTGCATACTGATTTTTGCATCAAAGAATTACAATATTTTTCATAACTAATTCTATTGATGTCGCTGAAGGATATATAGACGCTAAGACTTGATTCCTTTCTCTTCAGTTCTGCAACCTTCTAGTCTTTAGTCCAGTTTCTTCATAGTTCATGTTAGGAATTAAATGCTCAAGACTTAGTTTTGGTTTAGTATTGTTGAAGATATAACACTAACTATACTAATGGAGTTAGTACTGCTAGTGTAATTGAAGGCTGTTGAAGATAACTAACAATACTAACTGCTGAGTTAGTACTGCTAGTATAGAAGAAGATACTGCTGCATGAAGACTTCTTAATGACGTGTAGAAGGATAAGTATCGAAAAGATTGTATGTATATCTTATTTAGTTAGAATTATACGGATAGATACTTATCTTGTAAAGGACTCCTTGTGCTATAAAAGGAGGTTCTAGGTTAGATGTTAATTATATATTTTTGTTAAGATTCAAGGTTTTGTAACCCTAGTGATATCAGAGATCACTCGTATTATATCTAATAATATTGAATCATTTGGAGTTATATTCAGTGTTCATTGTTCATACAAACAGTGCATTACTGTTACATTAACCAATCTTCTAAGTATCAATTCTTAGATTCCGCATAGCAGTTGATATAAACTCAAAGTATCCTTAACACATTCTAAGTGTCTTTAGATCCTCACAAGTGGTATCAGAGCCAGGTTGTTACTTTGATTTAGAAGAAGGACTCTTTATTCCTTAAAGACGATGGACATGGAGACAACACCGACCAACACTGCTGCAAAGTTGCCTATGCTGAAGTAGAATGATTTCGAGATGTGGAGGCTTCTGATAGAACAGTACTTTCAAGTGCAGGACTATGCACTCTTGGAGATCATTGAAGCTGGGAACTCCTTCAAAATCATCAAAAACTGAAACAACAGTTGATGGTGAGGTAAAGACAACTGTGAATACCTCTCCAGTTACTGCAGAAGAGAAGCTGCAAATGAAGAATGATGTCAAAGCTAGGAATTTGTTGATGATGACCATCCCCAATGATCAACTCCTAACATTCAGCAAATACAAGGATACCAAATCCTTGTTGGAAGTAATCACTACCAGGTTTGGTGTCAATGAAGCCTCCAAGAAGACCCAAAAGACCTTACTGAAGCAGAACTTTGGCAATTTTAGTGCTACCAATAATGAGTCTCTTGATCACATGTTTAATAGTTTGCAGAAGATAGTCAGCCAACTGGCTGTACTAGAAGTTGAGATTTCTCAAGAAGTCCTATATTCCAAATTCTTAAGGAGTTTACCTACTGAATGGTATACTCATTTGGTGGTCTGGAAGAATAAGCCAGAAATCGACGCCATGAGCCTCAATGATCTATACAACAATTTAAAGATTGTTGAATAGGAAGTGAAGAAATCTGGAAGTGCAAGTTCAAGCACTGGGAATATGGCATTTGTGTCATTTCCCAGCAACACCAGTCCAGAAGAGGTGAAAGTGGCTTCAAGAGTTAGTACTGCTAACCCTAGTGTTAGTACTGCTAGCTCATCAACTAGTAATGCTGGTAATAGTGATACTACTTTTTATACATTCCTAACCAACCAAGCCAATGGGTCTATGTTGTCACATGAAGATCTAGAACAGATTGATGATGATGATCTGGAAGAGATGGACCTAAAGTGACGGGTTGCACTTCTTAGCATGAGGGCTAAGAAATTCTTTCAGAGAACTGGGAAAAAGATCAACATCAGTGGTAATGATATTACTGGTTTTGATAAGTCTAATGTGGAGTGCTTTAACTGTCACAAGTTGGGGCATTTTGCTAGAGAGTTTAGAAGACCCAGACAGCAGGATAGCAAAAGCAAGGGGTATGGAAGCAAGCCGAAGGCAGTAGAAGAAGAAGAGCTATCTTCAAAGGCCGTGGTTGTCATTGATGGTCTGGGTTATGACTGGAGCTTCATGGCTAATGAGGAGGAAGCACCAGCTGAGATGGCATTTATGGCTTTTTCTGACTCAGAGGTACACTCAGTGAAAAAAATTTCTAAATCCTGTTATGCTCTTAAAGAATATGAAACATTAAAGAAACATTATGATGAGCAGAGGATAGAGTAAAAGCAAACAAACTATAATTTATCTAATCATAAAAGAGGTTTAGCAGTCTTAGAAGAACAAATTTTGCATTATAAGAAAAATGAGGCTGTCTTTACAGAAGATATAGCTATACTTAAAATAGATTTGATTCATAAAAATGCTGAGATTTGTATGCTTAGAGCTAAGTTAGATAAAATCAAAAAGGCAAAAGATAATATTCAATTAACTATAGACACTCTGGAGTATGCATCAAAGGGAGTCAATAAGATCATAGAGTGTCAAATGGTTAATAAAGCTAAGTCTGGGTTATTTTATAAAACTTGTCCACCTCCTCATAGAGGAGTGCCTGCACCCCCAAGAATTGACTTAGAACACACAGGTTTAGCTGAGTTTCAAGAGCCAAAATTAGAATATGGATGTAAGGCTAAAGAAAATGTTAATGTTAATAAACCTGTTGAGTTGAATGAGCCTTTTGAGAGTGCTAGTGACACACTCTCTTGCTGAGGACAAGGTGTCAGATGATAGGAACTCAGATAATCCCATTATTGAAGATTGGGAATCTGATGATGAAGATCAGGTTGTGACTAAACCTGAAGTAGTAAAGCAAGAAGGAACTGCTGTTCCTAAAGTGGTTAAAATTGAAACTGTTAAACCTAGAACACATGTAAAACAAACTAGGCAAACAGTTAGATATTCTGAGATGTATAGGTCCACAAACAAGCCTAGGGGAAACAAGAGGAACTGGAATAACCTCAAGTCCCATCAATTAGGAACTGACTTTGTCATGTACAACAAGGCTTGCTTTTCTTGTGGTAGCTTTGACCACCTACAAACTTTTTGTCATAACCATCAAAGGAAAAAGATGGTTACAGGGAATAAAAGGGTTCATGGGAATACAAGTGAGAGGGTGAACTTAAATAGTTTTTCTAGAAAATCTCACCCTAATATTAGCAGAATGACTTCCAGGGCAATTTTAATGAAGTCTGCCTCAAACCAGTTAGTACTGCTCAATCAGTAGTTAGTACTGCCAGAACAATTAAGACTGTTTACCCTAAACCAACAGTTTCAAGTGCAAAACCAATTTCAAAACATGCACAAAAAAACTGTTCTCGGGCCTTTTTACAAGAAAGCAGTGTTTGAAAACAAATTTTGGAACTCAAAAGTTAAAACTGCTAAGCCAGCAGTTAGTACTGCTAGACCAGCAGTTAGTACTGGTAGGCCTAGAAACACTGCTAGGGATAATAGGGTAAATGTTGTTAAGGCCTCAGCATGTTGGGTATGGAGACCAATCAAACCCAATGGTGCATCAATCACATTAAAGAGATTTGACTATATTGATGCACGAGGCAAACCCAAGTCGGTGATGGCTTGGGTACCCCAAGGAAGCTAATTTCCTTTCCTTTATGTGCAGGGACATCCACAAGATGATGAAGAAGATCAAGGTTATGTAGATAGTGGATGCTCTAGGCACATGACAGGGAACATGTCCTATCTTTCTGACTTTACACCAATGGATGGAGGATATGTTACCTTTGGGGGAGGAATTGGTGGCAGGATTACTGGTAAAGGTACATTGAAAACTGGTAAACTTGACTTTGAAGATGTGTATTTTGTGTAGGAGCTCAAGTATAATCTCTTTAGTGTCTCACAGATGTGTGACAAAAAGAACAAAGTTCTTTTTACTGACACTAAATGTCTTATGCTTTCTCCAGACTTTAAGTTACCTGATGAAAGTCAAGTACTACTTAAAGTTCCAAGAAAGGGCAATATGTACAGTGTTGACATGAAGAAAATTGTTCCTTAAGAGGCTCTCACTTGTCTTGTTGCAAAAGCCACATTGGATGAGTCAATGTTATGTCATAGAAGACTTGGTCATGTCAACTTTAAAACCATAAATAAAATTGTTAAGGATGGTTTGGTAAGAGGCTTGCCTCAAAAACATTTTGAAAATGACCAAACTCGTGTTGCCTGTCTCAAAGGCAAACAACACAAAGCTTCTTGTAAGCCCAAGACCCAGAACTCTATTAATCAACCTTTGTTTATGTTGCATATGGACTTGTTTGGTCCTACATCTGTGAGTAGTATTCAGCATAAGAAGTACTATCTTGTAATTACTGATGACTATAGTAGATTCACATGGGTTTTCTTTCTAGGATCTATGGATGAGACAACTAGCATTCTTAAGACTTTTATAACTGAAATAGAAAACCTAGTTGATAAGAAAGTGAAAATCATTAGGTGTGACAATGGGACAGAGTTTAAGAATAGAGTTATGGATGAATTTTGCAAGGAAAAAGGTATTAAGAGAGAGTTTAGTGTAGCTAGAACTCCTCAGCAGAATGGGGTTGCTGAAAGGAGGAATAGGACACTAATAGAGGCTGTTAGGACCATGTTAGCTGATTCCAAGCTGCCCATCACTTTTTGGGCTGAAGCAGTTAATACTACTTGTTATGTGCAAAACATGGTTTTAGTAGTCAAACCTCACAACAAGACACTATATGAACTGTTTAGAGGTAGAACACCAGCATTAGGTTTTCTAAGACCATTTGGGTGTCATGTCACTATTCTCAATACCTTAGACCATTTGGGAAAATTTGATGGTAAATCAGATGAGGGTTTCTTGGTTGGGTACTCATTAAACAGCAAAGCCTTTAGGGTATACAACACAAGAACCAGGAAAGTAGAGGAAAACCTGCATGTTCAGTTTCTAGAGAATAAGTCTAATGTTGCAGGTGAAGGTCCAAAATGGCTATTTGATCTTGATACTCTAACACAATCTATTAACCATGTACCTGTTGTTGCAGGAACATTTTCTAATGATTTTGCAGGTTCAGAAGATGGTGTTGAAATAGGTGAACCAATCTTGGACAAGGAGAATGATCAAGATCACATACTGATGCCTATTTGGAATAGTGTTGATTCATCTTCAAAGGATGTTGGACCTTCTACTGATGCAAACAAAGAAGGTCATGAAGATGGAAACAAGGAAGGTGGTGTTGAAGAACAAGAGAATCATGAAAACTATACAAATGGGGTTTGTATTGCTGAGCCTAATGTTAGTACTTCTGGGCAAAATGTTCATACTGCTGGCCCATCAGTTACTACTGCTGATTATTTCTCAGATGATGAAGTGGATATCAAAAACATGCCACTCACTTACCCAGTTCCTACAACTCCACACACAAGAATTCACAAAGATCACTCCCTAGAAAATGTGATTGGAGACATACAGTCTGGTGTGAAGACAAGAAGACAGACTATGAATTCAGACCAATAAGGCTTTCTCAGTTCTGTTTATGAAGAGAAGAAGCATAAGATGCCAACACATGTCCGTTTGTGTGTTTCCTTTCAAAAGAAGAACACAAGAACATACTTAAGGCCTTACAAGACTCAAGCTGGGTGGAAGCTATGCAAGAAGAGCTTCTACAGTTCAAGATTCAAAAAGTCTGGGTACTGGTTGATTTACCCAAGGGTATGAGGGTTGTTGGTACTAAATGGATATTCAGAAACAAGAAAGATGAGAGGGGGATAGTGATCAGAAATAAGGCAAGACTTGTAGCCTAGGGGTATACACAAGAAGAAGGAATAGACTATGAAGAGGTTTTTGCACCTGTAGCTAGGATTGAAGTTATAAGATTATTCTTAGGTTAAGCTTCTTTCATGGGGTTTATGGTTTACCAGATGGATGTCAAAAGTGCCTTTCTTTATGGTACTATTGAAGAGGAGGTGTATGTTTCTCAAGCTCCAGGTTTTGTAGATCCTGAACATCCAGATAAGGTGTACAAAGTGGTGAAAGCTCTTTATGGATTGCATCAAGCTCCAAGAGCCTGGTATGGAACATTGGCTACTTATCTATTAGAGAATGGGTTCCAAAGAGGCAAGATTGATCAGACTCTATTTATTAAGAAGAACAAGGGAGATATCTTGCTGGTCCAGGTCTATGTGGATGATATCATATTTGGATCCACAAAGAAGGAGATGTGCATAGAATTTGAAAAACTTAAGCATGATAAGTTTCAAATGAGTTCCATGGGTGAACTTACCTTCTTTTTGGGGCTGCAAGTGAAGCAATCAGCTGAAGGCATATTTATCAGTCAAGATAAATATGTAACTGAGATACTGAGGAAATTTCAGTTTACTGATGCAAAAATGGCAAGCACACCTGTTGATCCAGAGAAACCTTTTCTCAAAGATGGATGGAGAAAGTGTTGATGTACACACCTACAGGTCCATGATGGGGTCCTTAATGTATGTCACTTCATCAAGACCAGATATTATGTTTGCTGTGTGTGCCTGTGCAAGGTTTCAAGTCAATCCCAAGGCTTCACATTTAGTTGCTGTGAAGAGAATCTTTAAGTACCTCAAGGGTCAACCTGAGTTGGGTCTATGGTATCCTAGGGAATCTCCTTTTGATTTGGTGGCATACTCAGATAGTGACTATGCTGGTGCTTGTTTGGATAGGAAATCAACAACAGGTGGTTGTCAGTTCCTAGGTTGCAGACTAATATCATGGCAATGCAAGAACCAGACTATTGTGGCCACTTGTACAACTGAAACTGAGTATGTGGCTGCTACTAGTTGATGTGGTCAAGTTCTTTGGATTCAGAATCAGATGCTTGACTATGGGTACAATTTTATGAATACCATGATATACATTGTTGGGAACACATCTCATATTATCAAGTATCGGTCATAGTTTATGTAATAGGTTGCTTATTTATTTAGGCCTTTATGTTTGTCATTAAGGTTCGGACTATGTAGAAGGCCCATGGGCCGTGGCCTTTTATTTATTATTACTACTAGGGCAACGCCCCAACATATTGTTGACACTATAAATATCCCTTTCCTTGATGGGAGAGGGTGTTGGTTCATGTTATTCTAAAGTTTATTATTCATGTGCATGTTCCTTTCATTATTTCTCTCTCTAGATCGTAGCTTGTGTGATTAAGATTTGTAACCTAACAAGTGGTATCAATCGCCAAGGGGTAGATTAGATTTGGTAGAAAATTTGAAGATTTTGAGCTGCTGTCCTTCGAGTTAGAAGGGTTTTCTTCGAGTAACAGTTGAAGTTCTTCGAGTTAGAAGACTTTCTTCAACTTAGTTCTTCGAGTAAGCTTAAGTTCTTCGAGTAACTCAGTTGAAGATCTTCGAGTTAGAAGTAATTTTTCAACTTTGTTTTCAAGTAAGGTTTGGTTCTTCGAGCAAAACTTCGAGTTAGAAGTGTGTTCTTCGAGCAAGTCTTCGAGTTAGAAGATTTCTTCGAGCAAGTTTCTTCGAGTAACGTTTACTCTTAAGTTCTGTTTATATTTTCTGAGTTAGGAAATCAAAACTACTTCATTTGTAATCCTTCTACTAAGGGATTATATACTTGGTGAAACTTTATTCTTCGAGTAAGGTTTCTTCGAGTAAGGGAAATATCTTTGAGTAACAAAGTTCTGTTTATACTTTCCGAGTTAGGAAATCAGAACTTATAAGAAATTAATTTCTTCGAGCAAGGGAACATATACTTCTTCATACTTCAGCCTTCGAGTAAGGAATTGATTCTTCGAGTAAGCACTGTTCAAGTAAGGAACTTCGAGTAAGGACATTAATCTTTGAGTAAGGACTATTCTTCATTTCTTCTACTTAGGGATCTAAACTACAACAACAACCTTCTTTATCCTAAACGATCCATCATCCACAAGTTACTTCTACATTATGTCTCAACCACCGAACTACAACCACTTTTACAATCAACAACAGCAGTATAATCAGCAATAGCAGTATCCTCCACAACCGCACTATCCTCAACAACAACTCTTTATGCAACAACATCAATTTTTCCCACAACAACAATTCCCTCAACAACAACCATATCAACAACAACCAATGCAGTCCGACCCACTTCCAGTAAAACAACCACACTGGTTTGATCAGATGTGTGAAGCAATAAGTAGTCAACAATCTAGACATGAGGCTGGATCATTAGACACACCCCCTATGCTCACTCCGAGAATCTATGTTCAATGGAAAAGTCAATTCTTATGGTTCATCGAACTCAAGAAACCGCATGGCAAATACATGAAAAAGGTTATCATTGAAGGTCCATTCCAAATGCCAACTACAATGGTTCCTGGAGATCCAAATGAGATTCCTCCTAGAGAAGCAACTGTGACTCTTATTCCTGATGCTCAGCTTACAGCAGAACATAAACTTTATCGAGAAGCAAATGAACTTGCAATGTCTTACATTCTTCAGTGAATTCCTAGTCCAATCTTCAGAAGTATTGATGCTTAGAAAACTGCCATTGACATGTGGGAACACGTTCATCTTCTAATGGAAGGCACTAAATTGAACCAATAAGATATGGAATCAAAACTCTATCTCGAATACACAATGTTCATGATTGAAGCAGGAGAATCACTAGAATCATATTACCATCGGTTCATCAACATTATAAATGACTTGGACAGACACAACATTGTTTTACCCAGTATTGTAGTCAACACAAAGTTCCTCAGTTGTCTTGGTCCAGACTGGCATAAATATGTCACCTTTGTTCGGTAAGCAAAAAATCTACACAACGCATCTTATAGGTTGTTGTATGATTATTTGAAACATCATCAGACAGAAGTTGATAAAGATCGAGCTTTACGTGGTACTTATTCACCGTCAACAACTCCAAACTCATTAGTACTGATAGCTCAATCTCATTTTACTCCACCTCCACAGTCAAACCAGTCTTTTGTCCAACAAGAACATCACTTTGCTTATCCTCAACAAACCTCATCGAATCAACTCATTCCATATGAATCAACATCGCAATCAACTTTGCTTATCCTCAACATATAAACACAGCGGATAACATCACCAACAATGGATCCATATAGCCACATGATCAATCAACAATAAAGATAACAATATATATACCTTTGTAGCGTGATCTGGGAGTCACTAGCAATCACCAATATCACCAATAGGAGATGGAGAAACCCAAGAGATCAATGATGTTGATCTCCTCTAAGGATGAAACACGCTACAGTTCCTTGATCACCAATTAGATGCTAGTCTTTTGCTTGTAACTTTGAACTAGCAACACATACAATATTTTTTGCAAAGTGGGATGTAAAAATCAAGAACCCTTAGGAGGGGGGAGATGTGTGCCGTATATTATGAGGGAGAAGGGGGAGATATTCTCTCCTAAATTGTGGTAAGTACTCATGACTAATAGATTAGATTTAATGGTGATTAATCTTATCAATTTTCATGTTACACTTAGCACCTAGGAAAAGTTCCATTTCCCTTCCAAGCCCTCCCATAGGCCTGCCATATAGTGGGCCCTCAATGGGCTTTCCCATTGTTGGTCCAATCCAAAAACGCTAAGTCTAACTTAGTATTTAATGGCCCGTTATAGATCACGAGTTACATAGCCGTTTATATATTGTAAATACAATAATTACAATCTATAAAATGATGTCTCGATGTATAAGTGTGTGACCCCATAGGCTCACATATGTCTAGCCATATATATATTTATTATGACACGAGCATACTCCAACAGCTTCCACTTGCGACGTCATAATAATCAAGTAATTATACAAGCAAAGGTTAGCGTCTAGCAACACGCCAATGCCCCTAGAAATATGTGAGAATAGTTTCTTAAACATCTCATTTTAAATGGTTTATATGTCATTTATCCTTCTCTTACAGATACCATGTTGAACATTAGACATGGATCAAATGTCATTCTAATTGTTCAACTATTATGTTTCTCGATATAGATATTGAACAAGATTACCAAGTGGATCTAGATTCATCTTAATCTCATTTGGGTATGGCCATATAAACATCTGTCTAATTCATCGAGGGGCCCAATAGTATCTAACTCCATAACATGTGGAGGAACAATTCCAGTTTTGACTGCACGTGTCATTCATGTGTTTCATATCACTCCTGATGATGGTTTTTATAACAACCTTATTCAGGACAGCGTTTAACCATATCAAGGAAGGAAATTCCACACATGAAAGACCTACTTGCATCTCACATCTAAGGATAAGAGACATAACCACTGGCGAGATTCACTATTGGCGACGATCCATGTAGTGAATACTTGTAGGTTGGGTCAGTCCAATGTTCATCACTATGAAGAACATGTGAGTTTGGTAAATAATCACCAACATGCTCACATTTGCCTTATTTTGATGATACTTCCGTATCGTCAACCGACAATGGACAATTTTAGAATAACTAAATTATTCATGGATTAAACATGCAAATATAGAATATAGTTGATATAAATGAAAAACGATCATACCCAGTATATCAATTCATTATAAATATAAATTGTTCAACATTCCAATTATTCAAATAATTTAAAAAAAAAACAGATCTACATGAGACTACTAGCAGGTCGAAGTCCAATGTTCCTAGCATGTTCGACATGTTTGGTACAAGGCATTGGTTTCGTTAAAGGATCAGCTAAGTTGTCATCTGTGTGAACTTTCAAAAGACGAATATCACCATTTTCGATAACTTCTCGAATGTAGTGAACCTTCCAAAGAAAGTGTTTGGCACCCTTTAGAACACCTGGTTCATTGGCTATGACAATGGCACCGAAATTATCACAGTACATATCCATAGGTCATTCATTGCTGGGGACAACGCCAAGCCCATAAATGAATTTTCGTATCCAAATCGCTTCCATTACAGCTTCAGAAGCAGTTATTTAATCAGCTTCTGTAGAGGAGATTGCAATAGTGCTTTGTTTGGCACTTTTCCAGTCAACAACACCTCCATTAATGATGAAAACATATCCTGTCTGGGATTTGGTGTCATCATGATCCGTTTCAAAGCCTACATCAGTGTAACAAGTAACACTGAGCTCACGCTTGACATCACCACCATAAACAAGAAACATAGCTTTAGTATTTCATAGATACTTTAATATGTTCTTAACAGCAATCCAGTGACATTCTCCTGGATTCTGTTAAAATCTACTCGTTAGGTTCTGAGAGAACGCTACATCAGGTCTAGTGCACCTAACCGCATACATTATGGATCTCACAGCCGAAGCATAAGAGATTCCTTTCATCCTCTTCACCTCAGCAGGTATAGAGGGTCCTTGAGCTTTACTCAATTATTTATTTTGTTGCATTGGAAGACTTCCACGTTTGGAATCTTGCATCCTAAATCGCTTCAGGATTTTTTCAATGTATGCACTTTCACACAAGCCGATTAACCATTTTGATCTATCCTGATAGATCTTGACTCCAAGTATATGCGCTGTTTCTCCTAGGTCTTTCATGACAAAGCAATTTCCAAGCCAGGATTTTACATCTTGTAGCATTGGAATGTTGTTTCCCATGAGTAATATGTCATCGACATATAAGACTAGGAACACGACAATACTTCCACTAGTTTTCATATATACACATGGCTCATCGAGATTTTGTGTAAAACCAATCTTCTTGATTTCCTCATCAAATATCTTATTCCAGCATTTGGATGCTTGCTTTAATCCATAAATGGATCTTTGAAGCTTGCATACCTTAGTAGGATGTTTAGGATTCACGAAGCCCTCGGGTTGCACCATATAAACGTCTTCGTTCAGGTGGCCGTTCAAGAAGGCTGTCTTGACATCCATTTGCCAAATCTCATAGTCATAGTACGCTGCTATGGCTACAAGAATCCTAATTTCTTTAACGTCTGCAATAGGCGAGAAGGTTTCTTCATAGTCAATCCCGTAGGTTTGAGTGTAACCTTTTGCTACTAGACGAGCTTTATAGGTGTGTACATTGCCTTCCATGTCGGTCTTCTTCTTGAAGAGCCATTTACTCCCAACGGTTTTAGCATTAGGAGGTAGGTCGACTTCAACCAAGACATCATTGTCTTTCATGGATTACATCTCCACATTCATAGCTTCGATCCATTTATCGTGTTCAGGACTCGATAATGCATCTCGATAGTTAGCGGGTTCACCATGATCCCGTAACTCATGTTCCTCAGCATCGACATTGAAACCATATCCCTCAGGTTCTTGAGGTATCCTTGCGGATCTATGAATGTGAGCAACATCTTGATGAGGTTCAACATTTTCATGTTCAGTCTCATTTTGATGTTCACTAGTGTTACCAGAAGGTTGTGCATCTTCCTCTTGAATTTCATCAAGGTCTACTTTGCTCCCACTTGCTTCTTGTGAAATGAGACTGTTCTCAAGAAACTCAGCATACCGAGCAACAAATATTTTGTTCTCGGGTGGGTAGTAGAAGTAGTAACCCATTGTTTCCTTTGGGTATCCTACAAAGATACATTTGATAGCTCTGGGCTCAAGTTTGTTAGGTGTGTCTCGTTTCACGAGAGCCTCACAACCCCAGACTTTCAAGTAAGACAAATTAGGGACCTTCCCATGCCATATTTCGTATGGTGTCTTATCAACCTCCAATGTTGAGAATGCGTGCAGCAGACTCTAGAGCATAACCCCAAAAGGACATTGGCAATGTTGTTAGACTCATCATAGATCGAACCATGTCTAGCAAAGTTCGATTTCTCCTTTCAGATACACCATTATGTTGTGGTGTATATGGAGGAGTGAATTGTGAGACGATCCCACACCTTTTTAGATGATCTAAAAACTCTTGACTCATATATTCACCTCCTCGATCGGATCGAAGAGCCTTTATGGTCTTGCCGAGTTGATTTTCTACTTCATTTTGAAAGACTTTGAACATTTCAAAGACTTCATGTTTATGTTTAATCAAGTAAACATAACCATATCTACTGAAATCATCAGTGAAAGTAATGAAGTAGTTAGCTCCTTCCCTAGACGTTGTTCTAAAGGGGCCACATACGTTAGTATGTATGAGTCCAAGTAGATCTTTAGCTCTTTCTCCAACATGGGAGAAAGGCTTTCGTGCAATCTTACCAGATATGAAAGAAATGCATTTATCAAATGACTCTTGGTTGGTTGACTCTAAAAGCCCATCGCGTTGCAGCTTCGTAATGCGTTTCTTGTTTATGTTGCAAAGACGACAATGCCATAGAAAAGTGGAATCCAAGTTATGTTTGGATTTCTTTTTGATAACATTATATATAGAACTATCGTTTGAAATAGAATCACGCATATCAATTTAAAAAATACCATCACGAGGAATAGCATTAAAATAAAAAACATTATCTTAAAATAAAAAACATTATCCTTAGAAACTGAAATGCCAAAATCCGTAAAAGTATGAATGTAACCATCATCCTTCAAACGTTAAAGTGAAACAACACCTCTAGTTATAGTAGGTGCAAAATGGCAATTATTCAAAACAATAACTAATCCATTAGGGAGGATGAGATCAAAGCTCCCTATCGCTTCGACAGCTGCACGGTTGCCATTACCAACGTACAGGTTCAAAGCTCCTTGTTTCAACTTCCTGCTTCCCCTAAGACCCTGCACATTATTACAAATGTAAGTACCACAACCTGTATCATATACCCAGGATTTGTTAGGAAAAGTATATAGTTCTATAGTGAAGATACCTGATGTGCTAGCGGCGCTAGATTTGTTCTTCTTTAACACTTCTAGGTAGACCAGACAGTTCCGTCTCCAGTGCCCCTTCACTCCACAGTGGTGGCAAGGGGTGTCCTTAGCCGGGTGCTCCTTCTTGGCAGGTGGGGGACTTTTGGTTTGGGGGCGTAAGCACGCTTACCCTTGCCCTTACCATGTCCTTTGCTATGTGCCAGCGGCTTGTTCTTTTTCTGGATTCTACCTTGCTTGATAGCTAGGACCATTGGAGCCTTCTTGGGCATGCCCTTTTCTGCAAGTTTAAGCATGTTGTGCAGTTCGGGAATGGTCTTGCCCATGTTGTGCATGTTGTAATTCTGCACAAATTGATCATAATCCTTCGACAGTGAGGTAAGAATCAAGCTCACTCCATGTATCTGAGGCATGAGGTATCCCAGACACTCCATTTGGTCCAGATAGCCTTTCATTTTCATGACATAGCTACTGACCGATTGGCCCTCCTCCTGCTTGTAAGAATGAAAAGCTTTGACATTGTCAAACAGTTTTTGCTCAGCTTGTTTATCGAACATGGATTTCAGTTCTCTCAGCATGTCAAATGCTGCAAGGTCCTCTAAGTTCTTTTGGAGCTCAGGGGTCATGCTTGCAAGCATGAGACAAGCCACCTCTTGATGCTCATTAACCCTACGAGTGTAGGCGTTACGAATAGTAGCGGAGGCATTAGCAGGAGGTGCTTCAGGTAAAGCTTCTTCTAGATGGTAAAACTTTTGTTCAGCCTTGAGAACGATCCTCAGGTTGCGATACCAGTCCAAAAAGTTGTTACCATTCAATTTCTCTTTTTCAAGAATTGATCTGATTGACAAGTTGTTCATGGTTTGATTAGGAGTTGTCATCTACAAAATAAACAAAGTTCAAATTTTAGTAAGTTTCAATAATTAATCCTTTTTAAAATTAACTACCCAAGTTTACCATATTAAAACAATTAATTTTACGAAAAGGCTGAGATCCTCATTGAGGTTCTGCCATCACATCAGTTGATCTACTAGCAATGGTGGATTCAATAGGTAGGTAATGTCGACCAATTTCATTACAAGTGCAACTCTTAGAACTTTATGGGACTCATGGCACTAGTGAACAAGCAACTAGTGTCAAGCTGGCATGTTTAGTCCCATCTTTGCCTCGGGTCAAGGTCTAACCACTTAACTCGATTAAGTCATCCAATTTGAAAACGTGTGAGAATATATCTAGGTCATACGCATAGAGAATAGTCACCTTGTGTTACAATTCAACCTAGGTCCCACGCATAGGCAAAAGGTAATTGCAAGTGTTCTCAACAATTGGACGGCATGACTTAAATTTTGACAGGTAACATATTTGATGTGGATCAAAAAGTGTTCGAAAGAAGCATGCATTCATTCTTCGTAGAACAAGTTAAAAACTTTTCTTAACTTAATTTTAATCATTGTTTTAATTTATGTGTGTCAAGTCGTCCATTTTCAAAACTAATATAAATCCTAAGTGGATTATAACTAAGTTTGGAGAATACAATAAATACATTAACAAGCTTAACAAGTTTAAGTGTTATATGGAAAACAATGATTTTATGTTTCAAATCCAAATATAAACTTAGTTAAACAAAATCATAAGACTTAATTTAAATTGGTTTGTGTTTCGTTTCAAGTTTTTAGAAAACAATTTGCGTTTTACATATAATCATAGCATATATAAAAGCAACCAAACAAACACACAACCACAATATGCAAAGCCTCAACCGATGAAAATCCTATGCTAGTCTCGTGAGCCATCACGAGAACCAAGAGTCAACTAAGGACATGATACACAACCACACGGAGGGCTCCCACTTGCTCCAAGACGATCATGAGCAAGTAAAGGCCCATTATGCACATGGAATATTGATTCTCTCTGATCAGTTTTTCTGTCTTTGGAGGCCCAAAACGCCTAGAAGGATAACTCCTCTTGCTTCGGCTCAAGCTAGAAAGTTGTAGCCCCATGTCTTGTGAACATGCACAAAAACATTTAGCCCAAAATACCTTACCGAGCTCCTGGAAATGGCGTTTTTCTGCAGTGTGTCCAGCAGCCGGGTCTAAAGTCTTTTATTCTTTTGCCATTCGATTACATGCTTTGATTACATAATATATGAAGTAAAATACAACTAATCTACTTCCTATATATTGTAAAAATGACCAAACAATGGCAAAACCAAAATGAATTACATTACATAAGTGCCGAAACAATGGCAACCCCAAAAACAAGAAATCAACGGTAAATCACAACAACATAAGGCACAAGTAGTCTAGGTTTTCATCGGCTTTGCATATACACATAATAATACAATAATATTATGAAAAAAACAAGGTGTTGGCTAACTCCATGGACAAACATACATGTATTTTCCATGGATACAAAATTATTTACAAGAATTTAATAATTAGCCAACGAAACGAAGAAATTAATTAACTAGAATTAAAAACCCCGAATGGTACTCGTGTCAAATGGCCTTAGGTTCAAAACCCATTGATATCAGGACCTTATAATTATCATTTTACCACAGAAAATTAAGACATAGGGGCTGATTTGAAATCGTTTCACAAATCGATCAAATTAATGCGTTTTTTGCCATTTTACGGGTACCCGACAAGTAAACAAATAAGCATATGCATAACAAATGGCTATGATGTAAAAAATCACAGATCTTATGACCTCTAAAGGGTCGAATTTTGAGAGAAAATAGAGCCTTATGGGCCATTTTAATTGGTGGTTTCAAAAATCATCAAAAAACACCCGTTTTAGCCACTTTTATGCATACCGGATAATCATATGGCACATATGATGGCTCTGCTACCACTATAGGTGATGTTGAATATATAATAACATATTAAACATTTAAACGCAGCGGATAACATCACCAAAAATGGATCCATATAGCCATATGATCAATCAACAATAAAGATAACAATATATATACCTTTGTAGCGTGATCCGGGAGTCACTAGCAATCACCAATATCACCAATAGGAGATGGAGAAACCCAAGAGATCAATGATGTTGATCTCCACTAAGGATGAAACACACTACACTTCCTTGATCACCAATTAGATGCTAGTCTTTTGCTTGTAACTTTGAACTAGCAACACATACAATATGTTATGCAATAGTGGGATGTAAAAGTCAAGAACCCTTAGGAAGGGGGAGATGTGTGCCGTATATTATGCGGGAGAAGGGGGAGATATTCTCTCCTAAATTGTGGTAAGTACTTATGACTAATTTATTTGATTTAATGGTGATTAATCTTATCAATTTTCATGTTACACTTAGCACCTAGGAAAAGTTCCATTTCCCTTCCAAGCCCTCCCATAGGCCGGCCATATAGTGGGCCGTCAATGGGCTTGCCCATTGTTGGTCCAATCCAAAAACGCTAAGTCTAACTTAGTATTTAATGGCCCGTTATAGATCCTGAGTTACATAGCCGTTTATATATTGTAAATACGATAATTACAATCTATAAAATGATGTCTCTATGTATAAGTGTGTGACCCCATAGGCTCACATATGTCTAGCCATATAATTATTTATTATGACACGAGCATACTCCAACACCTTATGACAACATGGATACCATGCTTTACTCCAATGCAAACAGTGATGAAGATGATGCATTCAATTCATTAAATGAAGGATTTGCAATAATTGCTCGTGCTTTCACCAAGTTCTCCAACAAATCCAACAATCGTCTTCGTACTTCATCCAACACTTGGAATCAAGCTGTTGTACAAGATGGAAGAGTTGAGATTCAGAATCGAGCATATGGAAGAAATGGATCGGGAGGTTACATGGGAAACTCAGGAACTAGACAAAGGTTTAATGCAGCAGGTGGCAGTAGGAACAATGCTGGTGCTCCACAGGGAATGGCTGAGATTATTGAAACCGGGAATCAAGGGAATGGAAATACAATGGTAAGATGTTACAACTGCAATGGGAAAGGTCATTTGGCTAGTGCATGTCCCAAACCTAGAACAAGAGGCAGTGAGTATCACTAGCAAGCACTACTTCTTGCTCTTAAGGATGAATCTGGGGGGACCCTCACTGAAAAAGAGAACAACTTCATGGCAAGTGCATATTCTGAAGATGATATGGAAGACTTGGAAGCAAATGCAGCCGTGATGCTGATGGCCAACATGCAGTAATTACACATAAATGAAACAGGGCCAGTATATGATACTGACGATCTGTCTTAGGTACCTGATTCAACATGTCTAATACATGAAATTGTATCACCATCTGTATCTGCATCAGCCGAGGAACAAGTTGTTCAAAATGCTTCATTATTATCTCCTCAAGAAGATTAACAAATGAACACAGTGGTTACATTTGATGATGATCAAATTAACACAGTTTTTACATTTGATGATCCAATTGATGACGATAATAATGATCAAATTAAACAAAATGACCTTTTGCTTGGTCCAGATCCAGAACTCATCACCTTGCTATTGACCACCCAAACCCATTTGGACTCACAAAAATCCCAGATTGATAAATGCAATGAGATCAATAGAAACTTAGAAAGCAAAAGTTTCATTATTGACTAAGGATCTTGAGTGCTATAAAATACAACTTACAAATTATGAAACAAAAGAAAAACGCGAAAAAAGTTTTGAAGTTGCATTCCAAAAATCGTATGTTAAAGAACAAGAGTTAGAACATCAGATACGAGAATTAACTGTTTCCAAAAATAACTTGATTTCTCAAATGGAACAAGAAAATTAGATTTCAAACAACAGGTTGAACACCTAAATTTTGAACATTGAAAAACAAAAACAGAGTTGTCAACTTGTCAAACTAGTTTTTCTGAATATAAACAAGTGTTCAGGAAACGGATTGATTCTTATCTTGAGGATATCGTAGAGTTGGAATGTAAATTAAAATAGTTTCAAAAAGTTGTTTATAAAACTGGTGAGTTGGTAACAATAATTCAGAAGTTTACTCTAAAGAAAAATCCTCAAGGATATGGCTTTGCTATTGGGATGACAAACCACGTTTTCTACACAAATCACTCAAGGAAAATCCAAAGTTGTATAGTGCAGAACATCTTTTTTATGACTCTATTACGCGTGTTGTTGTACATAATTGTGAGGAAGAACATGAACAAGAAGAAGAGAGTCGATCTAAAATGAGCAATGTCAAATTTAATAAACCATTTGATTATTCAAGAATACCTCATATTTCCGACACCTTCGTTCCTCAACAAGATAAAACAGAACAATCATGGTTTGTAATGCAAATTAGTGAATCTTCTTCTGAGGTTGGTCCTGTTAAACCAGTGACACAAGTAAATGGTCCTTTACCAAATTCGGGTGTAATTGCACCATTACCAAAAAGATGTCTTGTACTTAGATATTTTGACACGTTTATGGAAGACATAAAATTTTTGGAACAAGCAATTGAACGTAATTTGGAGATAACAATTTCCACTTTTCTTTCTCCTTATGAAAAAGAAAAGAGAGAAATTTTTCAAAAACAATTTTTACCATATGTTCAACATCTACGTCTTTGTGCTACACAACTTCAAACAGAAGTAACATCCATGATGAACACTTTCAATGCAACTGAAAATGCGATCTCAAAACAAAAACGGCAAAACAAAGTTTTACAAAAAGAAGCTGATCGACTCTTGGAGGATGTTCTATGTTCTGATATTATTTTTGTGTTCATGAATTCAATTTATAAGTCTTGCGACGCTATGCTTGTTGATGATCATACTGCTGATACTGAAATGTTGAGACTTGAAATTGTGAATTTAAAAAGAGAAAATGAGAGAATGCGCAAAATCAATGATGATGTGCAAAACAAAGTTTCAAAAGATATTTTTCATCTCAATCAAAAGTTGCAATGGTTTCAAACTCAGAGTCTGCATTTTGAATTAAAGTTGCAAAGTCAAAAAAAAAATAATGTCTTTTCAAAACAGTCACGCTTCCAAAGTTAAGAATCTTGAAAAGGAAAATGCTGTTTTAAAAGGTCAAATTTTCAAATATGAAAAGGACATTGATGAAGTTTGTCAAAACCGGAATGACACTATTTGCTTAAATCGAGAACTGGATTCAAAAATTCAACAAAAGAATCACATCATCATTGAACTCAAAGAGAAAATTAAATTACTTAAAAAAGGGAAGTTTGTTCACACAAATGTGATTGCACCGGGAATGTATAAAATGTATAAAACACCTAGGCAAGCATCCCCTCAAACTACTAATTTGAATGCTTCGACTTCTACAGGAATATTCACCCCTCCTAGCTTTAGCAGATCCAAATTTAAAAGCAACAAAAAGAAGACTAGTATATGGAAACGTAAGAGCGACACACTAAAAAACCAAGAAGTAGAAGACCACCTTAGGAGTTTGAATAAAACGCATGTTGTGTCTGATTTAGAATCGAACTTAAAAAATTGTAATTCTAATCTTGATGTAACGAATGCTAAGACTTTGAATGTTGATGCTTCTTGTGTGTTTTGCTGTCAAAGCATGTTATCTAGTGATCATAAAAAGTGTGTTGCAAAATCTCTTTTGTCTCGTAATAAGAAACGTACATATGGCATTTCCTCTAGGCCCACTACTGCTTCTAAGTCTATATTAGGAAAACCGCCAAGTGTAGTTTCTAAGAATGCCGTAGACAAAACCATAGTTGCAAATAAAACTCCTAAGACAATCCAATCACCTAGTGCATTCACTAAGAAGAAAGCTGAAATTAGTTGGACATGGCAACGTTGGTTACAAAGGAAACCTAGTTTTACTTGGCTACCTAAAGTGATTAATAACTGTGCTACTAACCCAACGGGTTCCACCTTTACCATCTGTCCATCTTCGTTGTCTTCATGTGATGCAGGTGATTCAAATTGTCCTATGGATTATTGATAGTGGTTGTTCCCGACATATGACAGGCAATCTCAAACTTTTAGTAAACTTTG
The DNA here is from genome assembly GCA_021014915.2 of Artemisia tridentata subsp. tridentata. Classification (NCBI taxonomy): domain Eukaryota; kingdom Viridiplantae; phylum Streptophyta; class Magnoliopsida; order Asterales; family Asteraceae; genus Artemisia; species Artemisia tridentata. Next base: position 210,159,947 of record CP139502.1, read on the forward strand.
TTGCAAAGTTCATCAGTACTGTCAGATTCGGGAAAAAATCACTTCACTGCTATAGTGGGCTTTGGAGACTATGTCAATGGCAACATCGAAATTAGCCGTGTATATTATGTCGAAGGCCTTGGTCACAACCTTTTCTCAGTAAGGCAATTTTGTGATGGTGATTTGGAAGTAGCTTTTTGGGAGAAAACTAGTTTCATTCGTGATTTACAAGGAAACGATCTCATGACATGCAAACGAGGAACTAGTCTCTACACTATTTCTATGTCTGACATGACCGCCTCTTCTCCCATATGCTTACTCTCCAAAGCACATTCAACAAAATCCTGGTTATGGCACAAAAGATTGTCTCATCTGAATTTCAAAACCATGACTGAATTTGCTCGTCATAAACTAGTCGATGGTCTCCCAAGGTTTCGGTATGCAAAAGATTACCTATGTCCAGCATGTGAACAAGGAAAAAGTAATCGTGCTCATTTCCCTTCTAAAACCGAATACAATACTGATCATGTTCTTCAACTTCTTCATATGGATCTATATGGCCCAATGCGTGTTCAAACAATCAACGGTAAATGCTACATATTGGTAATTGACTATGATTTTTCCAGATGGACTTGGGTCTACTTTTTACGAACCAAAGATCAAGCTGCTTCAATGATCATCACCTTTCTCTCTAAAATTCAAGTTAAGCTTCACAATACAGTCAGAAAAGTCAGAACAGACAATGGAACTGAATTCAAGAATCAAACTCTTCGAGATTACTTTGAGAAAGTGGGAATTGAACACCAAACATCTATTTCCAGATGTCCAGAACAGAATGGGGTTGTCGAAAGACGCAATAGGACGTTAGTGGAAGTTGCAAGGATGATGTTAATCAACGCTCAATTACCTGATTACCTATGGGCTGAAGCTGTCTCCACTGCTTGTTACACACAAAACCGTTGTATGATCACCAAAAGGCATCACAAAACTCCATATGAGATTGTTCACAATCGTAAACCGAACATAAATTACTTTCATGTATTTGGTGCCCTTTGTTACCCAAATAATGATCGTGATGATTTTGGAAAACTTAAAGCCAAAGCTGACATTGGTATCTTTATTTGATATTGTGAGAACTCTAAAGGTTTTCGAATCTGGAACCGTCGCACTAGAGAAATTCAGGAGACAATACATGCTAATTTCGATGAGCTTACAGAGATGGCTTCTGAGCAAAATAGCTTAGGACCCGCAACTAACCGTCTTAATTTTCCCGATCAATCAGCTGCACCACTCTCCCTCAACCATAAGGAATTGGAAACCTTGTTTGCTCGACTGTTCGATGATTCTTTTGCAAGTCGTGCACCAAATGTCTCTACAAGTTCCGCTACACAACCTGATCATAATCCAGTACTTGATACACCTGCTACGCCAACAACAACAGTTGTTGCAGATGCATCTCCGAGGGAATCTCCTTCAACAGAAGAACAAACCGCTTCCAATACTGAGAATTCAGCTGAAGATCTCCTACAACAAGAAGTACCCGCACCTGCAAATTATGACAGAAATGCATTCTTTAATCCATTTGCTCTGGCTCCAATCGTTCCCGATATTGCTGAGTCGTCTACAAGCAACTTGGATCCGTCTAATATGCACAATACTTTTCAACATTACCCTTCAACACACAAATGGACAAAAGATCATCCTCTAGTAAATGTGATTGGTAATCTGAATAATCTAATCATGATACGACAAAGACTTCACATGGATGGTGACACATGCATTTATGCACTTACCGTCTGTCAAACAGAACCAAAGAACATTAAAGAAGCCATGACTTATGACAATTGGATTGTATCAATGCAAGAAGAACTTGATCAATTCAAACGTCTTGAAGTCTGTGAATTGGTAGAAAGACCCGATGGAGTCTATGTTGTCGGACTTAAATGGATTTGGAAAAACAAACTTGATGCTGATGGAACAGTTATTCATAACAAATCATGTCTGGTTGCCAAAGGCTTCAGCCAAGAAGAAGGCAATGACTTTGAAGAATCCTTTGCACCAGTGGCTAGACTTGAAGCTGTCCGCATGTTTCTGGCATATGCTGCCCACAAGAACATCGCCGTTTATCAAATGGATGTGAAGACTGCATTCCTAAATGGGCAACTCCGTGAAGAAGTGTATGTCACACAACCAGAGGGCTTCATCGATCCAGATCATCCTAATCATGTATACAGACTCAAGAAAGCCCTTTATGGCCTTAAAGAAGACCCGAGGGCATGGTACGACAAATTGTCCGCATTCTTACTTGTTAATCACTTTACCAAAGGATCAGTTGATCCCACACTTTTTATACAAAAACACGGGGAGGGCATCTTGATTGTTCAAATTTATGTTGATGACATCATTTTTGGTTCAACACATAAAAAGTACTCAAATGCCTTTGCAAAATTAATGAAACAAAATTTTGAGATGTCTATGATGGGTGAACTTACGTTCTTCTTAGGACTTCAAGTTCATCAATCTCCCCGTGGTATTTTTCTTAATCAGTCCAAGTATGCTCTTGAGATTTTAAAGAAACATGGCATGACAAGTATTGACACTTATAATACTCCTATGTCTGCGTCATCTCCAAAGCTGGATGCTGATTTACATGGGACACCAATTGACCCTACAAAATACCGAAGTATGATTGGGTCACTCATGTATCTAACAGCCAGCCGACCAGATATTGTATTTGCTGTATATCTATGCTCCCGTTATCAGTCTTGACCAACTGAAAGACACCTCTCTGAGGTTAAAAGAATCCTTCGATACATAAAACCATCCATTTGGGGATCTGGTATCCGAAGGATTCTGGTTTTGAACTAATCGCTTTTTCAGATGCTGATCATGCAGGATGTTTAGATACACGTAAAAGTACATCTGGGGGAGTGCAGTTTCTAGAAGACAAACTTATATCTTGGCAATCAAAGAAGTAGGATTTTACCTCATTGTCGTTCAAAGAATCCGAATATGTAGCCGTGTCAGCAAGCTGTGCTCAAGTCATTTGGATGCGATCACAGCTGATGGACTATGGTTACATTTCAAACAAGATTCCCATGTATTGCGACTCCAAGAGTGCCATTGCCATCTCATGCAACACGGTAAACATATCGCACTTCGATACCATTTCATCAAAGAGCATGTGGAACAGGGTACTATTGAATTATATTTTGTGGGTACTTAATACCAATTAGCGGACTTATTCACCAAAGCCTTGCCCCATGCAAGATTTGTGGAATTAGTTCACCAAATTTGTATTCGGTGTTTGACTCAAAAGGATTTAAACAACTTTCTTAAACACAATTAAGAAAGTAAAACACCAAAACTATCTTTGTAACATATTTTATAAAAAACACAAAAATATTTTCCATTTCATTATTCTTAAAAAAAAAAAAAAAAAAAAAAAAAAAAGAAAAAAAATTCATCTCTTTTTCAAGTGTGCAAAAGTAAAAACAAATCAAAATATGTTCTTGATATTCACTTTTAATCAATTTTGACACGAACATATTTTGAGGGGGAGAAATTTTTATGACTTTTGCACACTCGTATTAAAATCTTCATCATTAGAAAAATCTTCATCGTACAACATTTCCGTGACCTCTTGAACTAAAATTTTGACAAAATTTTAAAAGTATTTGTTAGTTTAAGAGGGAGAAATGTAAATTACAAAAGTTAACAAACAATTGGACCAAGGTTAAAACAACAACAAACCTCAAGGGCTGTTGTTGTCAACTATCAAAAGATTGTTACATAAGGACTGTGTTTGAATGGAAATACGGGTTAAGGGACTAAAAGTGACAAAATTTCAAACTTTGCCCTATATAAGCAACTAACTCAGACATTTTAAAAACACACAAACTCAAAACGATATATACTTACCGCCATTTTTTTCCACATTCATCCAAGTTTTTTGATTTTCTCTAAACTCACGATTGTAAGTGTTATAATCACTCAGTTATGCATGTATATCACTCGCCTGAATTCTTGAATCATTTCTGTGGCTAAATTCCTAAATCAAAGAACTAGGGTTTAGGGCATAGATTTGGGCTTTTCTTGTGTGTTAGCTTGTGGTCTAATTAAATTAGTTCTATAGCTTAACATCATGTCTAGGATTGCTCTAAAACTGCTTAATTGTGTTGGTTAACATCAGTGAATGCAAGTTGAGTATTTTAGGGTTTATGTGGTCGAATAGATTGCTGCTACTAAATGGTGAAGTGTATATGTGTTTTGAGTAGTTGGTTGTACTTATATGAGTCCCTAAATAATGCGCGATAAGCCTGGTAACCTAAATCAAGCATATGTTCTTAGTCAAAGAATTGCATGATGCATTATAATCTGTGGTGACAAATGTGAATGTTTGTTTCAATTTTTGGGTGCTAGGATCTGTTTAGAATATGTTTAGGAAGATGTTTGATGCTTGCTTGACGTCTGAATCAGTCTAATATAGAATTTAAGTAAGTTTGAATGTCTTCGAGTAAGTATGAATATCTTCAACTAAGGATGAAGGTCTTCGAGTAAGAAGATATAGTTTGCTTACTTAGAAAATTTTGTGAAATTCTTCGAGTAACAGATCAATTTCTTCTACTTAGAAAAGTTTGATAAAATTTTTTGAGTAAGCAAAATATTTCTTCAACTAAGAAAACCCTTCCTTACATTCTTCGAGTAAGATAAAATTCTTCGAGTAAGGAATTTTTCCTTACATTCTTCGAGTAAGGAAAAATTTCTTAAACTAAGAAATTTTTATCATACTCTTCGAGTAAGGCAACATCCTTCGACTAAGTAATTTTTATCAGAATCTTCGAGCAAGTGTGAATTCTTCGAGTAACAATTTCTCCGAGTTAGGAGGGTTTCAAAATTTCCGAGTAAGGAAAATGGTTATCTCCAAGTAAGGGCTGTTCTTTTCAAAAAAATTTCTAAATCCTTCGAGTAAGGATGGTTTTCTCATTTTCTTCGAGTAATCCAGTTTCCTTCGAGTAAGCAAAGTTTTTCAGACTTAGTAAAATTTTTCAAAGGTATAGAATTGTGTTAGGCATAGATCATCTTACTATGTTCAGATTATTCATGATCATCTTACATGTCTCTCTATATGGTGCATCATATCAGTTAGGCACAGATCATGTAATAAATGACTTACACTAACACATATATACAATTTCCATTGTGTTTCTTTGTTGGTGTTTGTGCTACTCAGGTTCAAAATGTCTCAAACATCCATGGCAAGGAATGACTTGATACCAGAAGGTGATGAAAGAAAGATTGGAGAATCCAACTCCAGAGTTGATTTGGAGAAATTACCATGCCATCCTTCCTGTCAGATCATGGTGGAAATTTTGAAGAAAAACTTTTGCAGACATGTTCTGACTAAATCCGCTACAGTTCCAGAAGTCTACCTCAATCAGTTCTGGCACACGTTATTCATCAGTCGAGATACCAAGACCATGGCAGTTACCCTTGATACGAAAAGGATCAAGTTCGATGTTCATCTTCTTCGCAACGTTCTTGGGCTTCTTCCAAAAGCATTTGGCAAGCATACAAAGTTTCTTGAAGATCCAACCTTTTAACGTATAGCCAGGTCATTAAAACACCTTGGATATTACGATTCATTTGAAGAGGTCACTTCACACTCAAAGGTGGACATAAGATATATTCCTCAACCGTGGTTAACTATGTACACCATCTTAAGCCACTGCATCACGGGAAAGGAAACGGGTCACGAGCACCCATACTTGAACATCTGCAGTTCTTCTGGGGAGTCATCAACCTATATCATCTAGATTATGCCAAGTACATCTGGACTGACATGGTCTATCAAGCACGCCAGTTCGGACAAAAGAAGGGTTACAGGATTCCTTTCCCACACTTCACCAAACTTCTCATAGCTCACTTCATGGAAAGAGATCCAGAAATTGACAGACGTCCAACTGAAAAGGCTCACACAGTACAAATGGACCATGTTCTTTCTCGAGTGAGAATTCATACCACCAACACCACCAAGCAAGGTCTCAGAATCCCAGACAAGTTAATTACAGAGACGATGAAGGCAACTGAAGCCTATGAAAAGTATGATGAAGCTGAGAAGACAGGAACAGTGGGGATAACTGTGAAGGGTAAAACTGGAACAAGAGGAAGAGGAAGAGGAATCAAAGCCGGATCAACAAGAACAAAGAAGATCTCTCGAGCTACTAATAGGAAACCAATGCTCAGGGATGAATCTACTGAAGAAGAAGAAGAAGAGAAACCGAGATTAAGAGATGAAAGGAAAAGAATCATGCAAATAAAGAAAGAAATGCATGATGAAGGTCTTTGTAAAGGCAAAGGCAAATCAATAAAGATTCAAGACAAACCCGATGACACCCTTCAACCACCTAAGACTAAAGAAGAGGAAATTGTACAACTCAAGAAATCCCTACAAGAAAACAAGGCAAAGTATATGGCTGATATTGAGAAACTCGAGAAAAGGAAGAAAGGTGAAGGATCCGCATCGAAGGTTAGTGAAGAAGAAGCTTTGTCTCAGTCCGAACATGAAACTGAAGCTACGTTGTCTAAATCAAAAAGTTCTTATATGAGTGAATCTGATGAATTAGAACAACTCATTCACACACCTCAGAATCTGACTCTGACAAAACCAATGAAGAAAAGAACAAAGGTAATGAAGATAAGGAAGAAGATGATGAAAGTAATGATGACAAATGTAGCACCCCGACCCGACAAGGGTAAAGATGTCACAATGATGGTTTCATATCAGAACAAACACAAGCATATGACATAAATAATAGAATTGAATTTCAATGGTTACAATGGAAAATCTGAAACTACAAGGTTACAATGAGAAAATACAATAACTTCTAAGTCTGAAAATAAGCTCTTCTAGTCATCTCTATTCCAAAGTAGCTAGTAAGGTCTTCTAAGTCCAAGGTACTCTCCACTCATACCCATCTTCCTACTAAAACCTGCCGAAGGAAAAGAAATGCGGCTGAGCTACGAGAGCTCAGTGAACAGATATAACGATGACAAAGCAGTAATACAGGATAATGAACAGTAAATGAAATATGAAACAGTCAGAGTTAAGGCATAAGTACATGGTGACAGTAATGAAAGGTAAGGTTACAAGGTGCAGGAAAACAGAAATCCTCTACGAGCCCAAATCAAATCAAATCAAATATCAGGGTGTATGGAGGGGAGACCTCAGCATACCAAGTACAGGGTGAGGGGATAACCTCCAGGGGTTGGAGTCATGAGCTCCCAGGATGTGAAAGACGTGTATCACACACACCATCAGTCACCAAGTATAACAGGTAATATAACAAATCAAGTCAGGTCAAATCTAGGATGCATCCATACGCCCCAGGTGGCCAAAGTCTGCCTCTACGTAACAAATCAAATCAGGTCAGGGACGGGACAGGTCATCACTCTCCTGCCCTAGAGTCAAGTCATCGGTGCATCAATGACAGGGACATGAAACCCTCATGCCTAGTGGGTGGCTCGTAGTCTCAAACTGTGGGTCAAGGTCAAGTATCAAGTATCAAGTATCAAGTGTCAAGTATCAGGTATCAAGTGTCAAGTATCAAGTATCAAGTGTCAAGTATCAGGTTTCAAGTGTCAAGTATCAGGTTTCATATCCAGCGGTTCAGGTCAAGTTTCCAATTCAAGTGGTTCAAGTCAAGCTCATATTAAGGTTCAAGACAGGAGATCAATGCAAGGGTTAAAGTAAAGGTTCAAATCAGAAGGTTCATATCAGAGGGTTCAATATCAGAAGGTCCAATATCAGAAAGGTCAAGTATCAGAAGGTCCATATCAATTTGTTCAAAGGTTCATAACAAAGGTTCAATTTAAAGGTTTATATTAAATGTTCATATCATAGTGTTAAAAAGTAATCCTTTAATAATGGCTTTCATAAAAGTGATCTTTAAAACAGTTATCATAAAGAAAGTCTTTAAAAGTAGTTTTTCTTGAAAACATTTTTATATGTAATTAAGAAAAGTTTTCACATCCGGTTATAAAATCCTATGAACCTTCAAGGTATCCAAGGGTTATAAATATTCATATTACAAGGTGATGAACGGTTTATATCAAGTATCAAAAGAAACATAGCAAGGTTCAATTTATCAAGGGAGCATAGCAAAGGCATAGATTCAATAAGGAAAGCCTCAAAAAGAAGGCTCAGATCATAATCAAACAAATATAGAAAGATGTAAGTGAAACCTGAAGAACGAATCAAAGTATCAGGGAACATAGCAATGGCTTAGGGAATCCTATAGTGAATCAAGATCAAAAGTCATGAGGACACCCTTACTGAGAAAGGGTAGAATATCTGTACCTTATACCGCAAGTGCAAACATATCTAGAAATATAAAGATCGGAAACAACTCCATCTTCAGCGAATCTACACGAATACATGATCGTCTTATTATTAATATCTTCTTCAAATCAGATTTCTCATTTTAGTCGGCTTTCCATTTTTAGTAACTTTCCATTTATAGCAGGTTTCCAAAATTAGCAAGTTTCCATTTTTAGAAAGTTTCCTTATTTAGCAAGTTTCCAAAAATAGCAAATTTCCACAAGGTAATTAGGTTAAGTCATTTATTAAATATTATTATGGAAATAGGGTTCATTTTAGCAAGTCATGATAGTTTAGGGTTCATTATGACAACTTTCTATATATGCCAAAGTTAAGGTCCAAAATGCAAATATTACAAGTTATTCATTTTAATCCATAAGTTTCCCATAATTACAAATTTTAATCCTTTAGTTTTGGAAAATAAATAAATAACACCTTTTTAATATATTTACACTTTAACAGATTTTTCGTATGCACTGGACCTGTTTCAAATAATTTATGAATTATATTAGAACTCAGAAATAAAATTCCCAAAAATTCCCAGAGAACCCTATATGCCCCTAGTAATTTACCTAATTTTTCCAGATTTTATTAACTAGTATAGGTACGACTGAAAATCCATTTCCCTAACATGTTCCATGATCGGATCTGATGAAACACCCAAAAAGTAATTAATTCACTACTCCATCTAGAAAATTTATAAAATTCTATAAAAATTCCAGTAACTAGTAGACATATCAAATATTACTCAGTTCAAAGGAAACCTTTTAATTCGACATGGTTTGAAAATGATAAATGAAAAATACAGACTGTTTTTCAAGACATACGAATTCGATTTGACACTTAATTTTCTAAAAATAAAAAAGTGGTCTTCCAGGCCTCTAAAAATCACAAGGTTAATTTCTAAAGAAATCTCTTTCAATGGATTTAATTATAGACTCAAGAAACTCCCAAGAAAACTTAGTTATAATCAAGATTCAATTAATTAAAGTCGGTCTAATTTCCTGATCAGAAAACTGGTTCATTAATTCATGTGATCTTTTAGGGTTTTTGGTTCTTTTAATTCCAAACGACCTTAGTAGCGTGCATGGATCATTATAACCATTTTATATAAATCATATATGATGTAAAGAGTACTAGAAAAATACCAGATGGGTTTCAAAATGATCGGATCTAGTGCAGAATATTTACACCTCTCGGCTAGCAAAATATGATACAAAGAAAACTCCCACGCGTACACCAGCTATCCCACGACCTTAAGGCTATTTTTCCCACCTTCTCTAGACTTGAAAGAACCCAGGAAAAATAAGAACCAGCCTCCAGAAATTCGTATGGTGATGGAGAGAGTTTTTGTGTCGATTTAGGGATTAAAGAATGTATAAAAAAGAAACAATTATAAAACCGTGTATAGAATGGAGGGGAGGGCATGGATTTCGGCCCAAGGTGATAAAATGAGATCAAATTTTGATTTGTGATTGATTTTCTATTAATTGTGATACCTATCTTATTTTTATTTGATTTAAAATAATTAACAAAATAAATAAATACATTTTCGGCCCATGTATATTTTCTATAAGGTGACAAGTATTTTTTTTGTACAAGTACCATATTAAAATGTTCATGCAAAAATCATCTTACTTCATATGTTGTTAATTTCCAAGAGTTTGGGATTCCTTTGGCGTTTTATTTACTTATTAATTGAAATTTCAAGTTGCAAGGGCATTTTGGTAATTTTGCATGTTCTGAAATTTTGGGTATTACAACTTCTTCCCCTCTAAAAGAAAATTTTCATCCTCGAAATTTGAAATCCCAAGGTTAGACGAAGTCGTAGCAATTCGCAAAAAGATCGTTACGAACATTCTCACGCCCGGGAAGGTTCTTCCAAAAAGGATCGTCAAACCAAATAGTTTCTCATGACTCAATCAAAACAAGGTGGGTTCAAGTTTCTCAGACGGAGATAAATTGGGTTGATGTCAACCAAAAAGGCCCATGTAACATAAATGGATGATAGGTGAATCTTCAGGAAAGCTTATATGGAATAAGAACAAGATTTCAAATCGAATTAACTGTATCAACCGTAGAGAGCTCTACAAGAGTTCAAGATTTATAATTGAGGTCAACAGAACGCATAACGAGAGTCTAAACTTATCCAGATATCTAATGAACGAAGGCAAGGTATACGCATAGGTGGAATGATCCTAAAGTCTCACTAATCACGGATAATCCAACGGAGATCAAATTCTAAACTTTTTCGGTACTCCCCAAGATATCCTATGGCCACAATGACGGCATGTTATATGGTGTAAGTATTATCACGTTGGCCAGGCGTCATAATACTAGCATCATATAAATATGCCTTCATGATGATCATACTTTATCTCAGGTCGTAAGCAAAACAACCTATCTTAATCCACCTAGTACTTCTACAGTCTCAGAGGTCAACAAGATCAAATGTCATAGTCAAGAGGGAAAACAAAACTACTGAACAGGCTCTAACCAAAAGCAAGGCACGAATCAGAGTGATGCGGAAGCAATAATACTTAAACAATTGCCTTATAGTCTCCCCATTCCTTACTGTTCGAAACTCAAGTTCATATCAAGAAATCCTAAAGCAAGTTCTCAAGGTGTTCTCCTATGTTCTTACAGTGTAAGCCTAATGGTCCAAAACGCACAGGTCAAGGGTAAATGTATTACAAGTCGCAGCCTGTTCTCTGATACCATAAATTGTAACACCCCTACCCGACAAGGGTAAAGATGTCACAATAATGGTTTCATATCAGAACAAACACAAGCATATGACATAAATAATACAATTGAATTTCAATGGTTACAATGGAAAATCTGAAACTACAAGGTTACAATGAGAAAATACAATAACTTCTAAGTCTGAAAATAAGCTCTTCTAGTCATCTCTATTCCAAAGTAGCTAGTAAGGTCTTCTAAGTCCAAGGTACTCTCCACTCATACCCATCTTCCTACTAAAACCTGCCGCAGGAAAAGAAATGCGGCTGAGCTACGAGAGCTCAGTGAACAGATATAACGATAACAAAGCAGTAATACAGGATAATGAACAGTAAATGAAATATGAAACAGTCAGAGTTAAGGCATAAGTACATGGTAACAGTAATGAAAGGTAAAGGTTATAAGGTGCAGGAAAACAGAAATCCTCTACGAGCCCAAATCAAATCAAATCAAATATCAGGGTGTATGGAGGGGAGACCTCAGCATACCAAGTACAGGGTGAGGGGATAACCTCCAGGGGTTGGAGTCATGAGCTCCCAGGATGTGAAAGACGTGTATCGCACACACCATCAGTCACCAAGTATAACAGGTAATATAACAAATCAAGTCAGGTCAAATCTAGGATGCATCCATACGCCCCAGGTGGCCAAAGTCTGCCTCTACGTAACAAATCAAATCAGGTCAGGGACGGGACAGGTCATCACTCTCCTGCCCTAGAGTCAAGTCATCGGTGCATCAATGACAGGGACATGAAACCCTCATGCCTAGTGGGTGGCTCGTAGTCTCAAACTGTGGGTCAAGGTCAAGTATCAAGTATCAAGTATCAAGTATCAAGTATCAAGTGTCAAGTATCAGGTATCAAGTGTCAAGTATCAGGTTTCAAGTGTCAAGTATCAAGTTTCATATCCAGCGGTTCAGGTCAAGTTTCCAATTCAAGTGGTTCAAGTCAAGCTCATATTAAGGTTCAAGACAGGAGATCAATGCAAGGGTTAAAGTAAAGGTTCAAATCAGAAGGTTCATATCAAAGGGTTCAATATCAGAAGGTCCAATATCAGAAAGGTCAAGTATCAGAAGGTCCATATCAATTTGTTCAAAGGTTCATAACAAAGGTTCAATTTAAAGGTTTATATTAAATGTGCATATCATAGTGTTAAAAAGTAATCCTTTAATAATGGCTTTCATAAAAGTGATCTTTAAAATAGTTTTCATAAAGAAAGTCTTTAAAAGTAGTTTTTCCTCAAAACATTTTTATATGTAATTAAGAAAAGTTTTCACATCCGGTTATAAAATCCTATGAACCTTCAAGGTATCCAAGGGTTATAAATATTCATATTACAAGGTGATGAACGGTTTATATCAAGTATCAAAAGAAACATAGCAAGGTTCAATTTATCAAGGGAGCATAGCAAAGGCATAGATTCAATAAGGAAAGCCTCAAAAAGAAGGCTCAGATCATAATCAAACCAATATAGAAAGATGTAAGTGAAACCTGAAGAACGAATCAAAGTATCAGGGAACATAGCAATGGCTTAGGGAATCCTATAGTGAATCAAGATCAAAAGTCATGAGGACACCCTTACTGAGAAAGGGTAGAATATCTGTACCTTATACCGCAAGTGCAAACATATCTAGAAATATAAAGATCAGAAACAACTCCATCTTCAGCGAATCTACACGAATACATGATCGTCTTATTATTAATATCTTCTTCAAATCAGATTTCTCATTTTAGTCGGCTTTCCATTTTTAGTAACTTTCCATTTATAGCAGGTTTCCAAAATTAGCAAGTTTCCATTTTTAGAAAGTTTCCTTATTTAGAAAGTTTCCAAAAATAGCAAATTTCCACAAGGTAATTAGGTTAAGTCATTTATTAAATATTATTATGGAAATAGGGTTCATTTTAGCAAGTCATGATAGTTTAGGGTTCATTATGACAACTTTCTATATTTTAGGGTTTCAAATGTAAATATGCCAAAGTTAAGGTCCAAAATGCAAATATTACAAGTTATTCATTTTAATCCATAAGTTTCCCATAATTACAAATTTTAATCCTTTAGTTTTGGAAAATAAATAAATAACACCTTTTTAATATCTTTACACTGAAACAGATTTTTCGTATGCACTGGACCTGTTTCAAATAATTTATGAATAATATTAGAACTCCGAAATAAAATTCCCAAAAATTCCCAGAGAACCCTATATGCCCCTAGTAATTTACCTAATTTTTCCAGATTTTATTAACTAGTATATGTACGACTGAAAATCCATTTCCCTAACATGTTCCATGATCGGATCTGATGAAACACCCGAAAATTAATTAATTCACTACTCCATCTAGAAAATTATAAAATTCTACAAAAATTCCAGTGACTAATAGACATATAAAATATTATCCAGTTCAAAGGAAACCTTCTAATTCGACAAGATTTGAAAATGATAAATGAAAAACACGGACTATTTTTCCAGACATACGAATTTGATTTGACACTTAATTTTCTAAAAATCAAAAAGTGGTCTTCCAAGCCTCTAAAAATCACAAGGTTAATTTCTACAGAAAGCTCTTTCATTGAATTTAATTCTAGACTCAAGAAACTCCCAAAAAAAACTTAGTTATCATCAAGATTAAATTAATTAAAGTCGGTCTAATTTCCTGATCAGAAAACTGGTTCATTAATTCATGTTATCTTTTAGGGTTTTTGGTTCGTTTAATTCCAAACGACCTTAGTAGCGTGCATGGATCATTATAACCATTTTATATAGATCATATATGATGTAAAGAGTACTAGAAAAATACCAGATGGGTTTCAAAATGATCGGATCTAGTGCAGAATATTTACACCTCTCGGCTAGCAAAATACGATACAAAGAAAACTCCCACGCGTACACCAGCTATCCCACGACCTTAAGGCTATTTTTCCCACCTTCTCTAGACTTGATAGAACCCAGGAAAAATAAGAACCAGCCTCCAGAAATTCGTATGGTGATGGAGAGAGTTTTTGTGTCGATTTAGGGATTAAAGAATGTATAAAAAGGAAACAATTATAAAACCGTGATTGATTTTATATTAATTGTGATACTTATCTTATTTTTATTTGATTTAAAATGATTAACAAAATAAATAAATACATTTTCGGCCCATGTATATTTTCTATAAGGTGACAAGTATTTTTTTGTACATGTACCATATTAAAATGTTCATGCAAAAATCATCTTACTTCATATGTTGTTAATTTCCAAGAGTTTGGGATTCCTTTGGCGTTTTATTTACTTATTAATTGAAATTTCAAGTTGCAAGGGCATTTTGGTAATTTTGCATGTTCTGAAATTTTGGGTATTACAACAAAGATAGTGAAAGTGATGAGGATGAAGATGACCAAGATGATGATGATCAAGATGATGACCGTATACCTACTCCACCTATTATACCATCATCTGTTGATCAAACTTCAAAAACCAAGCCTCCCTCACCAATACCTACACCCCAACAACCAGATACAAGTGAACTCCAGGCTATCAAGAAACAACTCAGCGCGCTGAAAGCTCAAGTGAAGACGCAACAAAGTGACATCAATGAGTTCAAAGCATATGATATCCATCTAGCAATGGAAGGCTACCTCAACAAAAATTTACCAGAAGAGATCGGCAGAAACCTTCAGGAGACACTTCCAACTTTTCTAAAGGAATATGTCAAGAGGAAGCTTGATGGAATTGTTGCTCATCACATTCAATCAACACCGCTCACAATCCAAACAAAACCATCAAAGCCTTTTGCCGCATATCTTAAAGGACAATTGCTAAAAGCTATCATCAATGATCGAGAGGAGGATGATCTTCGCAAAGCTTTAATCAAATCCATGAAGAAAGCTAAGAAGAATGATGAGCCATGCAAGAAGGTCAATCCTAGCAAACGTCATCGTGATGATCATGACAAAGACGACCAAGCGTAGCCGAGCGAGAAACGTACGAGACTGACTAGACCTATAGCTACACTACCATCATCTAACATTCAGCAAACGGGCGAAGAAGAACTTGTACCTCAAGAGACTGGAACGATTGATGAAGCTAAACCTCATGATGACATCACTATTAACCAAGCTGAAGCTGTTCCTGAACCACCTGCGGATGCACCACTAAAACCCGCTCCTGAGTGGGTTAATCCTAATGCTGAAAAGTTTAAATGGTTTGAAGAAATGGTGGATGCATACCAAGACATTCCAGAAGACGAAGTTCCTGCAGAAGGCTCAGTTATGGACTTCACAAAGAAACTTAAGAAAGTGATGAAGATCCAGAAACTACAATTGTCCGATATTGTCAAAATCTGCAAAGCAGGTTTCTCACAATTCAAGACTTCAACTACTTCTCAACTGGAATTTGAGTACAACCTGGAACAAGTTGCATGTGCTTTATCTAAGAACGTTAGCTGGGATGATGCAAGATCTTCTCATCAAACTGACACATTCCACTTTCGTGACTACTCACAACCCTTACCCCTCATTGGTCATGCCCATAATCCCAAGATACCTAAAGCTTATTTCTTCAACAATGACTTGGAGTATCTGATATATGGGAACACTAATCCAGAAAAGCGTTATGCTACATCTCTCACGAAGTTCAAGGCCGCTACCTATGTGCAAGAAGGACTTGAGGAACAGATTGGAGAATTGTTCCGCACCTCAATTGCTGAGTACAATGATGAAGCAGTTCTAGGAGTCTTTCACTGGCCTGATATGCGAAAATGGTTCTACAAATGGAAGCTAACGTTTACCTCAAAACATAAGGTATACTACAAAAGCAAGATTATTTCCATCAAGAGTGCTGAAACAGAGTCAAACTATGGATACAACTTTCTGACTAAGATCACGGTTCGAAGACAAGATGACAAGGAGTACTCGTTCAATGAAGCAGACTATCCTCATTTGAATCTGAATGATATTGAAGATATGTACCTACTCAAGATACAAGGAAAACTAGAGCATCTTCCTGGCAGTCTTCAATACGACATCATCAACTCTCTACTCCTTTACATCCGAAGTATACTGATAAAGACAAGAGTCGAAGATGTTCATCTCGGTGTTGAAAGTTACCCAAAGAAACTAAACCTCATCAAACCTGATCTTAGACCTCCGGGTATCACAGAAGTGACGCCATATTCCTTCAGCAATAGACCATTTGGAGTAGTGTACGTCAGATCTGGAAGACCAAAGTTCATGGGCTACCAAGACATTCACAAGTTTAGCGATGAAACTTTGATACAAGTTAGGGCTGAACTTGATCATATTCTGGAAAATCACACACAAGGAAGGAAGCAGGGTTGGTTGAGGCACATGACTTGGAGAAGAAACGATGTGAAGCAGGCGGTCAAGTTCTTGGCACGGATTGACTACAGGCTAAATCATCGGGTTCAGATGAGAAGGTTGGAAAGTTATGTGGGTGGAAGAGCTAAAGATCCGAATATTCTTACATTCCGTCGTCCAGAGTAAATCACTGGTATTATTGTCAATTGTGTGTCATCATTCGTAATTGTTTATATATGACAATGGCTTGTGCACAGATAACAGTGCACAACCTGTACTTGCAAAGAAATGACCCTAAGGTACGCTTCAGTGCCTCAATCCTAAGATAAGGAGCGAAAGCTTCTTACTTTTGAGTAGAATTAATCAAAATTTTGATACGTTTTTTAAAATTCTGCTCAAAAGAACAAGTCTTCCTTTGTTAAGGGGGAGTACTTGAAACTAATCTTTGTTCAACACATAAGTTCTTGTTGAAATTCTTCCCGTAAACCTCAAAAAGCATATTTTAATCAAAAGTTTTCCAAAAACAACATGAATATGCTATTTTTGAGGGGGAGAATAATCATGTGATTAAAATATGGTAACTAAAAGTATGAAATCTCGCATAAGCTCGACTCAGATTTTACCCTAGAATTGACGAATATCAAATGTCATTAATCGAAAAGACTTGTCCTGGACGGGTAATAATTTCAAGCTGGTTTATCTAGTGATGTAAACGTGTCTCGCAAAGGACTTGTCTGAGTAGAGTGTACCATTTTCGAGAGATTCTCTTTGAATATGACCTGGACGGGTAATAATTTCAAGCTAGTCCAACTAGTGATGTAAACGTGTCTCGCAAAGGTCATATTCACTGAAAATCAATCAATTCAAAAGTGCTAACTCCACCCGACATGTGCAAATTTATATTAAAAACGTATGGGCACATGTGAAGGAGGAGTATTTCTGAAAAAGCAAAACTGTCAAAGTGTTAACAAAATATGTTTTTATAATCATAAACACTTTCAGAGATTTTCAAATGATTGGTTTTTGGCAACATAGAATAGTCATGGAGATATAAGGTGACTAAGTATAGAAATTAGGTCCTATGATCCGCCAGAGCCGGAGGGATCTACCCATGGACAATACCAATAGTTTAGAACTAGAAAGAAAAGTAAATAAAAGGGTGAAAAGAAATAGCCCTCCATATGTTCAACCTTAGGGCAGAAACCGGGTTCAATTCATATGCTACTGGTTGTTACTACGGTAACATCGGTGTTAAAGACTAAGCTGTCATGGACCCAGTGATGCACTGCACTAAACCTTCTAGCCACTCAAGTGTCTCTCAAAAGACACTTGTTTCATTTCTCACGGAGAACCCTTCATTATCTATCGACCTCTCATTCCGAGATGAGTTGATATTGAAAAGGAGGCACTCTGTTCCATGCCTCCGACGACTAAAAAACCAATGAGCACTAAATCGAGTATAGAGCCGCGAGATACATCAAAAGATCTCTTAGGAACACTTAATATTTCTACACTAGTTGTTCAACATTATGGACACTAGTTTGTAAATAACAAGAGTCCTACACAGATCTTAGTAATCTGCCAAGAACATTCATAAGGGAACTCACAATAGTGATTCTCAGTGATTAAGTGAAAATTCCTGCCAGGGTCAACATCAAACAGCCCTGACAGCAGGTCACTTCGGTAATCCCTTGTGGGTTACGCTTAGTGTTTGAGGTGGTTCCAAATGGTCTACAGTCGTGGAGTGATACTTTGATATACTTCAGCGGCTCACCTGAATCATTGATACACTTCGGTGTATCTGAGTTAGCTCTCTTGGGGGCTTACAGTTCAGGAACGGCCTTGGCAAGGATTAGAGAAAGTTTTCACACTATGCTTTTAACGATCTCGAAGTCCCAACCTGTAAATGCCGGATACTTTATTGCTAACTGTTTACTTGTAGGTATTTATGGAGACCAAGAGTTTCACCACCACTATTTCCATCATGCTTATGCTAATGTCACGAAGAATGTTCTCAGAAAGATCAAAGCGAATTAAACATTCAAAAGTCAAAAGATCAAAGCTAAAGAATGAGAATTACTAGAAGCATGAAGATCAAAAGTCAAAAGAAGTATGAGCATGGTGGAAAAGACGTAAAGACACCAGGATTAAAGAACGTTGGTGGAAGGCAGATCATGACATTACCATATCACTCACAACAAGAATAAAGAACAAAGATACAAAAGACGTCGAAGCCTATGAAGCAAAGAAGACGTCAAGCAACCTTGATGACCAAAACTTAGGGGGAGATTGTTGGGAACACATTTCATATTATCAACTATCGGTCATAGTTTATGTAATAGGTTGCTTATTTATTTAGGCTTTATGTTTGTTATTAAGGTTCGGCCTATGTAGAAGGCCCATGGGCCGTGGCCTTTTATTTATTATTACTAATAGGGCAACGCCCCAACATATTGTAGACAATATAAATACCCCCTCCCTTGATGGGAGAGGGTGTTGGTTCATGTTATTCTAAAGTTTATTATTCATGTGCATGTTCCTTCCATTCTTTCTCTCTCTAACTTTCTCTCTCTAGATCGTAGCTTGTGTGATTAAGATTTGTGACCTATCATACATTGACAATAGCAGTACAATTTGCATTATTAAAAATCCAGTTCAACATTCTAAAACAAAACACATAGAGATTAGGCATCATTTTATAAGAGACTGCAATGAGAAAAAGTTAGTTCAGGTTGTTAAAATTCATATTGATAACAATTTTGCAGATCTTCTCACTAAAGCTTTTGACGTTGGAAGGTTTCAATACTTGGTAGCAAGTATTAGAATGCTTAATCCTTAAATTTTTTACTCTTTGTGTTTTTGAACATGAAGATTGGTTTGTACTGTTACCTGTGTCAATTAGTACTGTTGTGTATAGTTTGTACTGCTAGTGCAAATTAGGACTGTTATGTTTGAACTGTTAGTCATATTTTGTACTGCCATAAAGCAAATGCTATGCATTTTTTTTCTTGATTTTGTACTAACATTTGCAGGTTATGGAGTTTGCAATGTGTGAGGAGCAAGTGGTGATTGGTTGCTGGCATAATAGATTGATGATGGACAGAATTTGGGGATCCCTTGACAAAGGTTTTATACCTGAGTTGGGAAATTCTTTAAAATGTATTTCTTGAAATCTTATTATGATATTTTTACATATGAATTGATGGCTTAGTTAGTCAGATAGTAACTGATCTAACTCACTTTCTACCATTTTATACTTTTATTAGTACAATGTGTTAGTCCAAGGACATCTGGTAGAGAGAACAGCGAGCAAAAGTGAATCTGTGTTAGAGGTAACACCTGCCACAAGCTGGAAACCTTGTCAAGAAAGCTCTTTGAATGAGTTTATCTGATCACAGGCAGTTATTTATAACTGAAAAATATTGGTTCTCACACAACCAGAGGTTGCATTAAACCGAAATTTGATTAAGTGCCTTCCTTTACACTTAATCCCTTCAAAATATTGGTATGCAGTATTATTTTTATCAAAAATTGAGTTTATAGTGTTGAGTCAAAGTTTTTCCAAAAAGTTAGTACTGCTAGGCCAAAGTTATTACTGCTAGGCTAAAGTTTGTACTGCTGGATAGCCGTTTGTACAGATGAGTAATAACCGCTTTTTGAACATATCCGTTGAGAAGTTGTTGAGATTTTTACTGGTCAATATCTTTACTCAAGGGTTTCCTTATTTAGATATTTTTACTTTTACTCTATTTTATTCTCTTTTCTTCAATCTAAAGTTATCTTTTAATTGAAGTCGGTCCACTTGAAACCCTAAGAAGTCTTATAAAATATCTCAATTCACTTTCCTCAACCTACTTTCTAAACTAATTACTCAAATCTTAGTAGTCAAATCACAATTTTACTGACAATTATGGCCTCTTTAACTTTTGTCGACAAACACAATATGGTGGCCTTTTTGGAGAAAACAGAGGAGGGTGCACAATTTCATCAGATAGTAGATTTCTTGAATTGCTTCTCATATAAGGTATTCTTTAACTCTAAACCCTACTATCTATGTCTCCCAAATCAAGCAGTTTTGGCAGACTGTTACTGTCAAAACTATTGAAACTAGAGATAAAGAACTTAATGCAACAGTAGATGGCAAAACCATCACTCTTACTGAATCATCAGTTAGGAGGCATCTCCACTTAGCTGATGACAATGGTATTAGTGCCTTGCCAAATACTGAAATCTTTCGAACTTTAACTAGAATGGGGTATAACATCACATCTCAATCTTTAAATATTCAAAAAGGTTGTTTTGCCCAACAATGGAGGTTTTTAATTCATATCATCCTTCATTGTTTAAGTCCTAAGAAAACTTCATGGGAACAGTTCAGTAGCAATATTGCAACTGCTCTCATATGCTTATCAGCTAATAGGATTTACAATTTTTCAAAACTTATTTTTGAAGGAATGGTAAAGAATGTGGATAGTAAATCTAAATTTATAATGTATCCATGTTTTATTCAAAGTATTTTAAACATGAGGAAAAGTCATCTTCTACCTCACCAAACTGTTTATCAAACACCAACACTTACCCAAAAACTGTTTAGTAACATGAGGATGGCCTAAAAAGGGTATAGTGAGGTAGAAGTGTCTTTGTTTGATTCAATGTTATAGGTACAGGGTGAAGGGTCAACAACCCCAGTTGACTCCCAAAATACACCCACAGGTTCATCTAATACAGCCTCACAACCAATTTCATCACCTCCTAGGTGTATTACCAGAGAGGGCTCTAGCATTCCTCAGCACAGAGTTCCTACCCCTACCCAAGGAGCAGATGAGGCTGACTATGTCAGCGTAGGAAGGGCTGCCTCTAATGTCTCAAGCTTAGAAGCTGGGCAGGAAAGGGGTAACATAAGTAAGACCTAACCTATGGCAACACCTATAGTACCTAGTTCTTTTGAACCAAGTACAAGTGGTGGAATACCAAGCCAACTGGACCAATTGGGTGGCTCAGATGCTCACCTTTTTGTGGAGTCTAAGTCCATGCCCCATGATGCACCTCTCCCTTAAGGTAACACATCAGGAAGTGCTGAGGGCAGTCAGAGACCCAATGAATTGATGGAATATTTTACAAAACTGTCAGCTAAGGTTACTAGCTTGGAGGATGAGCTTACAACACACAAGAAAGTCTTTGGAAGAGTCTACACCAAACTCATATTAAAGGTGAAGAAGCTGGAGCAGAAAGTAAAGACTCTCCAAAGAAAAAGATCAGCTCAAATGGTAAAATCGTCTACTTCTTCCAGCTCAGATGATGCTCAAAATGATGACAAGGTTGAGGAGTGTTCCAAACAGGGGAGGAAGATAGGTAAGATAGATGAAGACCCTAATGTCTCATCGGTTCAAGAGGGTTCTGGTACTCAGGGGAGGCCAAATGATAATATGGAAGAAGCTAATCAACATCAAGTACAAGGTACTGCCAGTGTTCTGCAAGGTACTGCTCAACCAGGGGTTAGTACTGATGGTGTAGTTTATACAAGAAGACAAAGAGCAGACAAGGGCAAAGGTATAATGGTTGAAGATGAGCCATCAGAGAAGACAAGCCAAAAATATACAACTCAAATTGCTCTTGATGAAGAACTTGCTTCAAGACTTCATGCTGAAGAAGAAGCAAGAGCAGCTGAAGAAGAAAGAATTGCTAGGTTCATGGTTGAACAGAAGTTACTTACTGAAGAAAAAGAAAGAGCTACTCAAGAACAAGCTGATAGGGAATTAGCTGCAAAAATGCAAGAGGAAGAAAGTTCACAGTTTACTATTGAATAATAAGAGAGTGCACTCAGTGATCTATTGGAGCCGATAAGAAAGAATCAAAGTAAGAAGCAAGCTGCACAGAAGAAACCTCCTACAAAAGCTCAACAGCTGAGGTACATGAAAGATTATCTGAAGCATCAAGACTATTGGAAAGAATAACACTTCAAAGGAAGGTCTTATGAAGAAATAGAGAAGCTGTACTTCAATGCATATAGGAGAATTCATACTTTGTTTAGAGGAGATATAGAGACAAGCAGAGGAGATAAAAGAGTAGGTAAGCCGTTAGAACAAGATGATCCAAAGAAGCAAAGGATTGAAGAAGAAGAAGAAGCAGTTGAGGAAGAAGAAGAAGAAGTATTAACTGATGAACAACTTCATGGTATGATGGTAGTAATTCCAGAAACACTAAATGTAGATCCTATTCAAGCTAAACACCCTATTATTGACTGGGAGATACATCAAGATACATTTGGGAAAGGATGGAAAATTATCAGAGTAGGAGGACATTCAGAGGTGTATAAGTACTTTGAAGATCTGATAAAGTCTTTTGATAGAGAAGACTTGGACAAGCTTTGGAGTTTAGTTCAAGAAAGGTTTAAGACTACTGATCCTACTGAAGACAAAGACAAGGAGTTATGGGTGGAACTGAAGAGGCCGAATGGGCCTGACTCAGAAGATGTTTTAGGGTAGTTTCAAGCCCATGACCTTGCTACTACTTGGAGACTGTTTGATAATTGTGGTGTTCATCAGTTGTCAACAAAAGAAGGAGTGGATGTCTATATGCTAGTTGAGAGAGATTATCCATTGAAAGAAGGAATTTTGAATGTCATGCTAGCAGCTAAGCTTAGAGTTGCTGAAGACTCAGAAATGGCTAGAAAGTTGGTGAGAAAAATATATCAACAAGCAGAAGAAATGAAGGCTAGAAGACTAAGACTAAGACTAACATTATAGTGTTTGGAAGAATCCTCACAAGGTAATCACTTAATTTAAAACTTGATGATTTAGGGTAAATCACAAGTTTATGGGAGGATTGTTAGGAATTAAATGCTCAAGACTTAGTTTTGGTTTAGTACTGCTGAAGATATAACACTAACAGTACTAATGGAGTTAGTACTGCTAGTGTAATTGAAGACTGTTGAAGATAACTAACAGTACTAACTGCTGAGTTAGTGCTGCTAGTATAGAAGAAGATACTTCTGCATGAAGACTGCTTAATGACGTGTAGAAGGATAAGTATGGAAAAGATTGTATGTATATCTTATTTAGTTAGAATTATACGGATAGATATTTATCTTGTAAATTAAGATTCAAGGTTTTGTAACCCTAGTGATATCAGAGATCACTCGTATTATATCTAATAATATTGAATCGTTTGGAGTTATATTCAGTGTTCATTGTTCATACAAACTGTGCATTACTGTTACATTAACCAATCTTCTAAGTATCAATTGTTAGATACCGCATAGCAGTTGATATAAACACAAAGTATCCTTAACACATTCTAAGTGTGTTTAGATCCTCTCAGTTCAGTAGCTAGTTTTCATACCCGATTGAGTTTGTCCTTGTTTTAATGCTCTGACTCTTCAGCAACCACTCTTGTCAGAGACTTATAGAATCAGGTAGTACTTGCTTACTACCTAATTTATACAATCTTGTCCACGAACTGAACAAGCTGATTTACTCTCTGATGCAAGATGAGGTGGTGGATCAAGTTTGTTCAAAGAGCTAGGATCAGGGACTGTTTTATTTACTTGGCTAACTTACACCATGGGTGGACTTGGCTGGCTTTTCCCGTCTTCCCATAGATTAGCCAGGTATTACCTAAGCTGTAAGCATGCGTCTTCTTGGTTACAAGCCAGGCAGCAACAAGCGTGCGTCTTCTTTACGTGAAGTTTCTTAAGGATTAGGGACTATTTTATGCAATGAATAGCCCCTAATGTACGATTTGTACCTATCCCAAAAGACGTATCCTCTTCCTTATTCTATCTCTCCCTTCAGTTGCCCCTGATGACCCTCTTTTTCATCCAAGATGGTTGTTACTAAGACCAACCATGTAACATTCCAAAATGTCACCACTTTGATGGCCAATGAGAGCCTAATTGGCAATGAAGCTCTCGCCATCTATACGACCTTTGATGATGAAGGGATTTACCCAGGACCTCATGGTCCAGGTAAACCTGTTTTTGATCAAAGGTTCTTGAGACTCTATCACTATAACACTATGTGTTAATTTTGTGGACTTGAACCTCTTTGAGGCTGGTGATTGTTAGGAATATGAATATTCTGTTGAAGACTCGGTCACCCCGAGTACTTAGTAGCACATCAAAGCTCGTAGGATAATTAGTAATATTATTAGTAGTTTAGTTATTAGTAATATTGTGGAGTGGGTCGGGTCTTTACCCACTGTCAGCTCGCTCCACAGTCCACTAAGGACATATTATGTAGTACTATAAATACTCCCTTCCCACCCATGGGAAGGGTTGGACCTTTCAAGCTAATCTAATCTCATCTTATTTCTCTCTCTACAAAGGCTCCCAAACTCTCCTACCTCTCTCTAGAATCTTACTCATTCGATCCATATTAAGGCCTCAAACAAGTGTTTCTTGCATTGTGAATACCCTACAATTGGTATCAAGAGCCATGGTTAGGTCCATGAGAGTTGGTATTCACGGATTTGTGTAGTTTTTGAGGCTTTTTGGTTCGATTTGATAAGTAGCATAAATTCCATTTTGTGCTTTGTTTAGTGATTAGAAGGTGTTATACCTTGTACTTTCTAGCTTAGGAATAGTATAAGAGTTGTATTTGGTGCTTGGATTCACAGATCTAAGAATTGTGTGGTGATTTTGGGGTAATTCGTGTGTGTTTGGTGTTGTGTTCTTCGCAGCGGTTTGTGTGCTTGGGACATGTTCTTGGACTCGGTTTGTGTCACTTCGAAGATACGGTTTGTCTTATTACTTGTTTAGGCAAAAAGACAAAAGGCAGTGAAAGCGACGTGCTTGGGAGTTTGTGTCTACACGGTTTGTCCCTGCAGCGTGTACTCGGTTTGTGTCTACTCGATTTGTCCCTCCAGCGTGTACTCGGTTAGTGTAGACTCGGTTTGTCTCTGAGGAGTTTACTCGGTTTGTGTCTACTCGATTTGTCCCTCCAGCGTGTATTCGGTTTGTTAGACTCGGTTTGTCTCTGAGGAGTTTACTCGGTTTGTGTCTACTCGATTTGTCCCTCCAGCGTGTACTCGGTTTGTGTAGACGCGGTTTGTCTCTGAGGAGTTTACTCGGTTTGTGTCTACTCGATTTGTCTCTCCAGTGTGAACTCGGTTTGTATCTACTCGGTTTGTTCCAGCAGCGTGCACTCGGTTTGTGTCTACTTGAGTTGTCTCTGCAGCGTGTAGTCGGTTTGTGTATACACGGTTTGTCTCTCTGACGTGTATGCGGTTTGTGTCTTGGTGATTTTAGAAATTCCCGCGAAAGATTCAATTTCTCGGTTAAATCACAAGATCTGTAAAATCCCGTAGTTACTATGGCTACCACATCAAGCACATCATCAGAAGATATTCAAGCAGCAGGATCTGACACTCGTCCACCTATGCTAGATAGGACGGATTATGAGTCTTGGGCACAACGAATAAGACTTTACTGCTTGG
Organism: Artemisia tridentata subsp. tridentata; assembly: GCA_021014915.2. Lineage (NCBI taxonomy): Eukaryota > Viridiplantae > Streptophyta > Magnoliopsida > Asterales > Asteraceae > Artemisia > Artemisia tridentata. The sequence goes on from CP139502.1 coordinate 210,185,777, forward strand.
GAAAAGATAATGGTGTTAACATTATTAAGTCAATTGACGAAGGACCTTATCAGATGGGTACCACCAGAGACGTTGTTACAACTGGTGAAGATGGGACTGTAACTTGGGGCATCGACAGACCTAGAAACTACAATGATCTTAATGAAGAAGAAAAGAAGAGGTATGATGCTGATATTAGAGCCTCAAACATAGTCATTCAAGGTCTTCCAAAGGATGTATACAAGCTCATCAATTTTAACACTGAAGCCAAAGCTGTGTGGGACAACATTAAAATGTTGTTGGCAGGGTCAGAACTCACAAAGGAAGATCGTGAGTCACAGCTGTATGATGAGTTCGAGCATTTCAAAATGAACCCAGGAGAGAATGTCACAGACTACTATGTGAGATTTCATAAGTTGGTGAATGATATGAGGATGATCAGAATGACTATGCCCAATATCCAACTAAACTCAAAGTTTGTGAACAATATGACTCCTGAATGGGACAGATTTGTGACTGCTGTCAAACTCAACAAAGGTTTAAGGGATACAAACTATGAACAGCTGTATGCATACCTGCAACAACATGAGAAGCATGCTGTCTATGATCGGGTGCTGAGAGAAAAGTTAAGTCCTTCAACTACAAATGATCCACTGGCGTTCATGACAAATGTTCAACCAACAATCCAATCATCACCCAACCCAAGCTATCATCAACTTCATTCACAAGTACCTACCATGAGCTCTCAACTTGACTCAGGCTACTCTCAGACCAACAAAATGATTGACAATCTCACCAATCAAGTTTCATTACTGGTTCAACAGTTTCAAGCATCACTCCCTCAGACCAACAATCAGTTAAGGAATTCATCCAACCTACGCAATCTAGCAATGGTGGAGGATGGGAAGATTGTGATTCAGAATGTGCAAGGGAGAGCTGGTAGAAACATGGGTCGAGGTTATGTGCAGAATAGAGCAGGGAATGCCAATCAGGGGCAAGGGAAACAGATCAAGTGTTATAATTGTGGGGGGCTTGGACAGATTGCTAGAAACTGCAATCAACCTAAACGTCCTCAGAACTCAGATTACTTCAAAGACAAGATGCTGTTAATGCAAGCTCAAGAGAATGGTGCTGTATTGGATGAGGAAGAGTTACTGTTCTTGGCAGGAGATGGAGGAAATACTTTTGATGAAGATGTGGATGACAAAGCTGTTCAGGATCTAGCACTTAATGATCCTAACATCTTCAAGGCAGATGACTGTGATGCATATGACTCTGATGTAGATGATGAACCTACGGCTCAAACAATCTTCATGGCTAACTTGTCTTCCCTGGTCTGATCTCCCCGTCAAACTGGTCCTTCTAATGCATCCGTGATATCTGAGGTACTCAAAATTTATGACACATATAATATTGTCGAGGGACAAAAGAATCCCGAAGAAGTACATCAGGCAGATGTTTCTGACTCAAGTAATGTTGACATGGAAAATAGCAATATTATTTCATATGAACAGTATTTGAATCACAACAACTCGCCTGATGTACCAAATGGTGAATCTTTTGTCAATAATGATGTTTGTGTTATGAGTAATGTATGTGCCTTAGATAATGCGGGTAATATAGATAATGCATGTGAGTGCCATGAGAACAAAGTGCCTGTCCCTGATGATAACTTGATCACTAGACTAAACATCTATAAAGAAGAAGTGGCTATGTATGAACAGTGTGCTAAGTTTGAGCTTAATGATCGTGAGCAGAAATTAGAAGGTCAAATGAGTACACTTATTAAAGAGTCTAGAGTGAGAGAAGAAACATTAAAATTAGAATTGAGTTCTTTGAAAAGTCAGCTAGAACAGTCTGTCAAACAGAAACAGGAAGCACAAAAGTGTGTAACTACACTTAAGCAAGAATTCAAACAAAAAGAAACAAATCTTTTAAATGATTTCTCTAGACTCAAGACGTTAAAAAATAAGCTTGAAGATAAGTTGTACACACAAAATCAAACCATACAAACTGCTCAATTGATTCATAAGCACAGAAAGTTGAGTGATAAGCATAGTAAAATCATGATAGGTGAACCTAAGTCAACCATCCTTAGGGACATGAAAGTACTTCAACCAGCCCTATATGATGGTAATGTGATGCTTATGCCTATTCATGACCAACCTGAGCATATCTACACTAATGAAGAGGATGAGATGAGTGATAGAACGAGGGAAAAAATGAATGAGAAAATGAGGGATCCCGAGTGCATAGCCAGACGAATAATAATCAAACCCCATGATTATTATGAGGAGAATCGTTTGACTGTGTTTGCTCCTCAAAAGAAGTTAACACCTGAACAGATATTTTGGAAACAAGATAATGAAAAACTTAAGGTAGAAAAACTTAAGGCCAACACCCCCCTCATTAGAAAAGTTGCGTCCATAACGGTGTATCCTCCCAATACACCTAGGAATTTGGTGCCTTTGTCTCTTCCCACTGAATGCAAAACCTTTATTAGCTTATATGTGCTTTGGCAATTATTTGCTGATTTTGATAAAACATGTAAGAAGAGAATCACACCAACCGGCATTACTGAGGGGGAAAGGTGTTTTGAACATGCAAAAAGGTGTTACTTAACTGAGGTCATGCCATTCTTTAAACTACTTAAAGAACATTTTGAAGGGTTGCAAACTGCCCTTAAAGTCGAAATAAAAGAAATGGAAGTAGTGTTTAAAGACATGGAAAATGAGGTGAATGAATATGCAATAGAGCTTAAGAGTCGAGAGATTGAAAGAAAAAACATACTCATTACTAACGACAACTTGATTGCTAAATGTATTGCACAAGATGTATTTTACACTGTTACTGATTCTGCATTGTCCGCTTGTCAATTTAATGAGTATGCTATTGCGTTAAATGTCACCCAGAATCGTGTTGTTGAGCTTGAGGGGGAGCATTTAAAATTGCTTAATAAAATTCAAAATGATGACCATGATAATATGGTTAAACGTTTTTCAAAATTAGAAGTTGAATATCTTAATTTGCAATTCAAACATCAACATTTAAATGAAAAACATAAAATATCAAATGACAAGACATCCTTGGATGCTCCTGAATTTGATACTATTTTGAATTAAGCAAACGAGATGAGACAATTCAAGCTCACACGAACACGATTCGACTGCTGAGGGCCCAAATTGCCCAATTGAAATCCAACAAGTATGAAGTGTATGGCACCAATAAACCTTCGTCTTCAGATTCTCAGAATTTTCAATATCAAAACACCATAAATAAGTTACATTATGAAAATGAGTGTTATAGAGAAGAAAATTCAAAGGTCAAACAACATTTCAAAGAGTTATATGATTCCATTAAAGTTACAAGAAGCAATCACAATGATCAAATAACCTCTTTAACAAATGAAATTGAGAATCTTAAGGCTCGGGTGAAAGGTAAAATGCCATGCACCACTTGTAATTGTGATGCACCAAAGGCTAGTGATAGTAAAAAGTATGATGTTGATGTTGGGCGTATTCCGTTTAAGCTTAGAAATAATAGCTTTGCCCATCAAACATATCTAGATCATCTTAGAGAGGGCCTTGACACACTTCGTGAGGTAGTTGAAGAGGATAGGACTGATAAGCCACTTGATAGGGCAGTTGTCTATGCCTGCAAACTCACGAAAAGGATTCAGGAAAACTTAGAATATGCCATAGGCTCAATTCCTAAGTTTAGCAGCCATAGAGATAGATTTGTTGCATCATCATCCACTGTTGAGAACAAGCATGTAGCCTTTGATCTACCACCAAAAACATCAGAACCCAACACATCATTATCAGGAAGGCATGTGACAGACAAACAAACTAATGTTACCTTCGATGCTTCTACAGGAGTAAAAAGTGACACCCAAGCTAGCGGGTCAAGGTATAGAGGAAATGCAAGAAAGGATAGGACCGCGCCAGCTAAGAACGATCACTTGAAGAATGTAGAAGCCCAACCTAGGAACAATAAGTTTGCAATGAGTTGGATGAATCGTGTTGATTCTAGTATCAAAAGTACTATAATTAATTCGAATTCTAATGCTATCTCTAAAACATGCGACAATTGTTTAATTTCTGCTAATCATGATGAATGTGTTGTGTCTTTCTTGATGACTTCTGCATCACCCCATGTTAAGAATGGTAGAATAACTGAAGCATGCAAGAAAGTTTGGAAAGCAACAGGAAAAACATTTGCTAGCATAGGCTATCAATGGAGACCCACCGGAAGGAAATTCAATTTAGGAAAACAGTGCACGTTACCTAAAATGAATAAGCATAAAAGTGTGAAAGTTAAGGAATGGAGACCCACTGGAAGGAAATTCAATTTAGGAAAACAGAGATCATTACTTAAAATGAATATGCATAAAATTGTGAAGAATAAGGAATGGAGACCAACTGGTAGAATCCTGTCTTTAGAATCATAATGCCTTCCATCTAGGTCTTGTCCTGCCTCTAGTTCTGTCTCCTCAGTAAAGACAGTAGCATCTGTGAAATCTGTAGTTCCAGAATATGTGTGTGCTGACCAAACGGACCCCAATTTCACTTGGGGATCCACATTTTTCAGTTATCCATTGTTGTCTGGTTTCAAATGCAGGTCGTACAAATCGTCCTGTGGTATTTGGACTCAGGCTGCTCAAAACATATGACTGGGTATCGCTCACGGCTCAAGAACTTCATGAAAAAGTTTATCGGGACAGTTAGATTTGGGAACGACCACTTTGGTGCTATTATGGGTTATGGAGATTATGTGTTTGGTGACAGTGTAATCTCAAGGGTATACTATGTGGAAGGACTAGGGCACAATCTGTTTTCTGTGGGTCAATTTTGTGATTCAGATCTGGAAGTGGCTTTCAGAAAGCATACATGTTTCGTCAGAGAATTGGATGGTATAGATCTCCTCAAGGGCAGTCGGGGCACCAATCTATACACCATATCGATTGAAGAAATGTTGAAGTCCTCTCCCATATGCTTGCTTTCTAAAGCCTCTAAAACAAAATCATGGCTGTGGCATCGTCGTTTGAACCACTTGAACTTCGGTACCATAAATAATCTTTCCCGTAAAGATCTTGTTAGAGGGATGCCCAGACTGAAATATGAGAAAGATCATCTCTGCTCTGCATGTCAACTGGGTAAAAGCAAGAAACAAACCCACAAGCCTAAAACCATCAACACCAACTTGGAAGTTCTTCATACCCTCCACATGGACTTGTGCGGTCCAATGAGAATACAAACCATAAATGGAAAGAAGTACGTTCTGGTGATAGTAGATGATTATTCTCGGTTCACATGGGTAAAGTTTTTGAGAACCAAGGACGAAACTCCAGAAGTTATCATTAAACTGATAAAACAGCTGCAAGTAAGGCTCGATAAAACTGTCAGAATCATCCGCACTGATAATGGTACTGAGTTTGTTAACCAAAAACTCCGTAATTTCTATGAAAGTATTGGCATCACGCATCAGAAAAGTATCCCTCGCACTCCTCAACAGAACGGAGTGGTTGAACAAAGGAACCGTACTCTGGTGGAGGCTGCAAGAACTATGCTTTTATTTTCAAAGACACCGATGTTTCTCTGGGCAGAGGCTATTGCAACAGCATGTTTCACTCAAAACCGATCCCTAATTCATCCGGTTCATGAGAAGACTCCCTTCGAGTTAATCCATAACAAGAAACCAGATCTTTCCTTTCTCCGTGTGTTTGGTGCACTTTGTTACCCTACAAACGATAGTCAAGACTTGGGAAAGTTAAGAGCTAAAGCAGATGTAGGTATTTTTGTTGGATACGCACCAGACAGTAAAGGGTATCGAATCTATAATAAGTGAACCCGTAAAATTATGGAAACCATTCATGTTACGTTCGATGAGCTGAGTGAGCAACCTGCTTCAGGACAAATTAGTTCTGGACCCGATCTTAACCTTTTGTCTCCTGGACCCATTAGTTCAGGACTTGTACAGAATTCCCCGCCTGCAGATTCTTATGTGCCACCTACATGCGAGGAGTTAAAGAAGTTATTTGATCCTATGTTTGATGAATACTTTGAGCCAACGAATGGAACCATCCCAAGTGAACCTGCTGTACTTCCTATGGCTGAGGTTCAAGCCCCACAAGGTTCTGAAGGCCTTACAGCTTCAGTATCAGTCAGTCACAATGCTCCAGCTGTCAGTCAATCGCCTTCGTGATCAAACACTCAAACTTCTCCAGTAACACAAGAATCTTCAGATAATAATTCATTGGAAGTTAATCCTTTTGCTCCTGTTGATGAGGTTCCTTTTGAAAACATATTTGCTCCTGAACATTCATCAGACACATCCTCACTTGAAGGACACAGCACTACTACGTCTGTTCATAACCCTCAACCTCACGACCATCTCAGGAAATGGACCAGTGATCATCCAATCGACAACATCATAGGCAATCCCTCACGTCCAGTATCCACACGTAATCAACTAGCCACTGATGCACTATGGTGCTTCTTCAATTCCGTACTGTCCAAGGTCGAACCAAAAGATGCCAAAGAAGCAATGACTAAAGATTGCTGGTTCCAGGCTATGCAGGATGAAATCCATGAATTTGATCGACTTGAAGTATGGGAATTAGTGCCTCCTCCAGAGCTTGCAATGATCATTGCTTTAAAGTGGATCTTCAAAGTGAAGCTTGATGAGTATGGTGATGTGTTAAAGAACATGGCACGGCTAGTTGCTAAAGGGTTCAGACAAGAAGAGGGCATTGATTTTGAAGAATCGTTTGCTCCGGTTGCTAGAATTGAAGCTATAAGAATCTTCCTAGCAAATGCTGCTAGTCGAAATATGATAGTCTACCAAATGGATGTCAAAACGGCATTCTTGAATGGCGAGTTGAAGGAAGAAGTTTATGTGAGTCAACCAGAAGGATTCGTGGATACTGAACATCCTACTCATGTTTACCGCTTGAAGAAGGCTCTTTATGGGTTAAAACAGGCGCCAAGGGCATGGTACGATACATTGTCCAAGTTCCTCCTAGTGAACGGATTCTCCAAGGGTGTTGTTGATCCTACACTATTCACCAGGAAGTCAAGAAACCATCTACTACTAGTTCAGATCTATGTAGATGATATCATCTTTGCGTCAACAGATCCTAGTGAATGTGATAGTTTTTCAAAAGAGATGAATTCCAAGTTCCAAATGTCTATGATGGGACAAATGTCATTCTTCTTAGGATTACAAGTTTCTCAAAGTCTCGGTGGCATATTCATTAATCAATCCAAATACGCCAACGAGATCTTGAAAAAGTTTGGATTCTATTCAAGTGAACCTGTTGACACTCCCATGGTTGATAGAACGAAGCTGGATGAAGATCCTTCAGGGATTCCAGTAGATATAACAAAGTATCGAAGCATGATTGGATCTTTGATGTACATCACGGCTAGCAGACCTGATCTACTGTTTGCTGTGTGTATGTGTGCTCGGTATCAATCCAGACCAACCAAGAAGCATGTTGAAGCAGTGAAAAGGATCTTCCGATATCATCAAGGCACGGTTCATATGGGTCTCTGGTATCCTAAGGACACTGCAATGGAGTTAACGGCTTACGCGGATGCTGATCATGCGGGATGTCAAGACACTCGTCGAAGTACTTCAGGAGGAGCTCAGTTTTTAGGGGAAAAGTTGGTTAGTTGGTCTTCTAAGAAGCAGATGAGTACTTCCATATCATCTACTGAAGCTGAGTACATTGCCATGTCCGCTTGTTGTGCACAAATCCTTTGGATGCGATCACAACTTTCGGACTATGGATTCTCATACAACAAAATTCCCCTATATTGTGACAACAAAAGCGCCATTGCTCTTTGTTGTAACAATGTTCAGCACTCCAGGTCAAAACACATCGACATCAGGCATCACTTCATCAGGGAACAGGTGGAAAAAGGAATTGTGGAACTATACTTCGTGAGAACAGAGTTTCAGTTAGCTGACATCTTCACCAAGGCCCTCCCAAGAGAAAGGTTTCAGTTTATTCTCCCACGCCTTGGCATGAAAAGCATGACTCCTGAAACCCTCAAGTGTCCTCAGGAAGAAAAGGAGGAGTAAAGGATTGTCTTCTTATATCCTTGTACATAGTTGTATATATCTTAAATCAAAAAGAAAAATACAAAAATATAAAACCTATAAAAACCATAAAAAATCGAAAAATCAGAAAATACCAAAAATAGTCCTACCTAGGCATGTCTTCTGTTTATCGATAACATTTATGGATCTAGAAATGTCATTCAACAATGGCACGGATTCTTAAATGAAGCTCGAGCAGAAGTTATACTAATCAGTTAAAACATGTCTTAATGGCTTGCAGTTACTTCATACTGTAACCCGCACTGTACAATGGGGAAAGCATGTCGCCAAAAAGACAACTGTTCCTCCAACCGGGTGATGTTCACCTGGGCATGGATTACTTTATATCCATGTTCTCCCGACTTGATGTACGTTTCAGTGCGTCATTTCGTGTATTAGAAGAGAAGTCTTCTTTACATCAGACTCTTTATCTTGTTTGATTCTTCAAGAGAGTCTTGATGTTACACAAGGTGGTAAATTGATTTAAATTTTCACAAATACCCGTCGCTCAATTGAATGACTACAGCTCATTTAATGGAAAACTGGTCATTAATTAAGGGGGGCATATTTGTTCAAATTTCCGACACCTTGCCAAATTTGTGCAACATCAGCAGTGACACTCTCTCGGTGTTTCAAGGGAAGCATAGTATGCTTCAAAATCAGAATACATTTAAACCTGACCACATTTTCTCCCAAATTTTCTAAACTTATTTAAATCACTTGGGATCACAAATCTCAAATGGTTTGAAATTTTTGATCGGGGGAGAGAATGTGATTTAAATAGGAAATTCAGATAAAATGTGATGATTTTGGAAGTTAATGTATGCTCTCCCGTATGTGCTAAACCATTTTGTATATCAAGGCACATATTGAGGGGGAGCAAAATGTTTTGGTCATTAAAGCAAGCTCTTCCATATGTGCGAAAATCTTTGTTATATAGATGCACATATTGAGGGGGAGCAAATGGTTTTAACAAAACAAAGGATTTGGCATCTCACGTGAGCAAGGCTCAGACTTCACCAATGAATTGACGAAACTTGAATTGCCATCAATCGAAAGGATACATCTTGGCCGGGTAATAATTTCAAGCTGGTCTAACCAGTGATGTAAGCGTGTCTCGAAAAAGATGTATCTGAGTAGAGTGTACCATTTCGAGAAACTTTCTGTGGACTTGACCAGGCCGAGTAATAATTTCAAGCTAGTCTAACTAGTGATGTAAGCGTATCTCGAATCGGTCATGTTCACTGAAAGTGGATCAATTCAAAAAGTGCGAGCTCTACCTAACATGTGCAAATTTATAAAACTATCACTCGAGCACATGTTGAGGGGGAGCATTTGAAAAATATAAAACTCACAAGTGTTTGCAAAAATGTGTTTCAAAATCATGAACACTTTGAGAGATTTTTCAAGGATTTGGTTTGGCAATCATGGATGAATATCAAAGACCGACCATTTTAATTAACGCATGGAGTTATAAGGATGGTTAGGTTAGGTTCAAGTTCCCATGATCCCGCCAGAGCCGGAGGGATCTACCCAGGGATAATCCACTAGTTAGTGTAGAAGTCCTTAGGTATGATTAAAAAGGAGAAAAGTGAATGAGGGAAGAGTGCCGACTGAGATGGAACTGACACTGGAACAAACCCAACAAGGTGTTAGTTATGAAGTCTCGGTAAGCACTGAAGGGGTTGAAGAATGAAAAAGAATTGTAAAGAGAAAGGGTGAAAAGAAATAGCCCTCCTTACAACTTAGGCAGAAACCGGGTCAATACATATGCTGTCAGAATCACTTAGTTGATTGCTGGCATTGAAGACAAAGTATCATGGACCCAGTGATACGCTGCACAACCCTCCCTAGCCACTCAAGGTCCCTCAAAGGACTCTTGTTTCAATTGTCACGGAGTTCAATACATTTCTATCGTCTCTCTCACTCCGAGTTAGATGATATTGAAAAGGTGGCAGTCCTCTCCATCCTTCGCTCACTAAATCAAATCGCACTATCGAGTCTAGAGCCACGAGATGCATAATAAGATCTCATAGGGATACGAATTATTTCTACACTGGTTGTTCAACATTAAGGACACCAGTTGTAAACTCATGAGTCCTACACAGATCTTAGCAATCTGCCAGAACATTTATGAGAGAATTTACTAATGTAATTCTCAATGATTGAATGGAAATTCCTGCCAGGGTCAACATCAAGCAGCCCTGAAAGCAGGTCACTTCGGTAATTCCTCGTGGATTACGCTTAGTGGTTGCGGCAGTTTCAACCGGTCTACAGTCGTGGAGTGATCTCCAGCGACTCACCTAATCGTTGATTTACTACGGTAAAATCTTAAAAAGCCCTCTGTGGGTTTTCGATTAGGAACGGTCATGGTAAGGATTAGAGAGAGTTTTCACACTATGCTGTTGACTATCTCGAAGTCCAAACTTGTAAGTACCGGTCGAATTATTGCTAACTGTCGTATGCAGGAATATCTGGCGGTTGTAGCTGTGGAATGCTGTAGCTGGTTGCTGTTGTAGCTGGTTGCAGAAAAGATGCCAATCCTCTACCACATGTTCACACTACATCATCATTGTTACTCAACAAAGTCATGATCACCCAAAAGACCTTCAACACAGCTTCTGCTAACTCTGATGCAGAAGATCATGACACCATATAGTGTGAGCATGTCGACTCTAAGTATATTTCATCACATGGAGACTTACTACTGAAAGATGACTTGGAGACTCAAGTGGGATGATAACTCCAAAGAATCAACAAAGATCATCCAAGACAGAAGAAAAGGTCATCTTAAGATTTGCTGCTGCACAATGATCAAGGAAATTGAAGAATCAATGGGTACGAGCTATGAAGTCGAGATCCAAGGATGAAGTGCTAGAATTCAGAACATGACTTCCGGGGTGACCTCCCTTAGGGGGAGATTGTTAGGAATATGAATATTCTGTTGAAGACTCGGTCACCCCGAGTACTTAGTAGCACATCAAAGCTCGTAGGATAATTAGTAATATTATTAGTAGTTTAGTTATTAGTAATATTGTGGAGTGGGTCGGGTCTTTACCCACTGTCAGCTCGCTCCATAGTCCACTAAGGACATATTATGTAGTACTATAAATACTCCCTTCCCACCCATGGGAAGGGTTGGACCTTTCAAGCTAATCTAATCTCATCTTATTTCTCTCTCTACAAAGGCTCCCAAACTCTCCCACCTCTATCTAGAATCTTACTCATTCGATCCATATTAAGGCCTCAAACAAGTGTTTCTTGCATTGTGAATACCCTACAGTGGTGATAGGAGTGGCTTGAATGAAAGGATTGACGGTGGGTAGATGAGACCTCTCTTTGCACAAGAACGGTTTGAATGAAACCATATTGCTCAAAAAGACGCTCGAGGATGTTATGGAGGGGAAATTAGATGATGGGGATTGGTAGATGTAACCACAGGTAAATTTCCACTTGTACTAAACTAATACACATTCCAAATAAAGAATACTTATCCATTTTCTACGTATATTTTTTTTTTCTTTAAAGACTAAGCGTTATTAGTTTATCTGATCACCACTACACACTAATGTGACGTAACTGACATTCCCAAAAAAGGTGCTCACACGCAGACCGACACCAACATGCCTTATGTTTATTTCAGATAAACATCTTTATATGTCAAGTACCAAAGTTTTCAACTCTTATTTGCCACTATACGTTAATTCGTTAAATGTACGATTATTAAACGCTCAAACTAGACGTTCGCTATCTATTAAAGTTCTCACAAGACCCCTAAAATGCACTATAACCCCTAATGTGCACTAATGACCCCTAAAGTGCACTGAGGACCCCTAAAGTGCACTGAGGACCCCTAAAGTGCAAACCCTAAAGAACAAAACCCTAAAGCTAATGTAGAAGCCCTTAAAGCACGGAAACCTAAGCTTTACCTTATTTCCCATTACAAGCCTTAATTTCACAAATCTATGATTTTATATGATAAAATCACAAACCCTGATTAATGTGTACATGATTTCTATAAAATATAAATGTACACGTGTCTCAAGCACATGTACAAACCCTTAATGCATAATACTCAACATTAATATAAAACTCATTATAAACCTTAGTGTACTAACTCTAAAACACATAATACAAGACCCTTATGCACTAACCCTAAACCTAGTTTTCTTATAATATTCAAATCTAAAATACAGGTCCTAAAACCTATGGTACAAGTACTTAATGCATGAAAAATAAAAACTGCATTTTTACTACACTAAACATATCTAAACCTTATTAGACTTAACAAGACCTAATCAAGGACCCTAACTAAGTTTCCTACATTCCTAAAACTCCATGCACAACATGTTAAAGCCATAATACAAATGGCTTAAGCTTGGACGACACCCTTGTATTTCCTGGTTCATTTCGAGCCAAACATTAACAAATGAAACCCTAACTAAATTACATACAAACTAAACCCTAAGTAAGATCTAACTAGGTAATAATCTTGACACATCATCATGTCCCCAAGCCTTCCACACTAAGTCAAAAATATCAAGCCAACTTGTGGTGATTTTCTGTTACACATATCGAATCACATAGCAACCATACATGAAGTCTTGCAAACTCAAAGACCACCTCACGATTTCTCTAAACTTCTTGACAAGCCATGACAAGTGGCAAAATTCATCAAAGACCACCTCACAATGTCTCTAAACTTCTTGCCCATAAATGTCGACCCAAAGACCTTCTTTTCAACTCATCCCTTGTTCTAACAACTAAAGACTCCCACAAACACTTAAATTATGAGTTAAGAAGTCTAAAGGAATGAGAATGAAGTCCCATTAGAGCCTAGGAGATTGGAAGAAGCCTTGTTTCCTTTGGAAGCCACTTTGGTCTCATTTTGATCATAGTCGAGTTCCAAGAGGGTAATTTATTCTAGCCCATTTCAATTCCTTTTATAAGTCTTAGATACACCTAAACATAATGCTAGTTAAGTCTCATATGAAGACCAAGGCTAAAAACCATGTTTCCATTCTTTCTGTTTTACCAGTGAACAAATAAACGCCCCTACTAAGTTATAAGGTTGTTTTAAATTTTAAAGCTTTGATAAACACAAATAAGTCATCTTGATAAGCTAGTTTCCATGTTGAGAAGCCACGAAATCAAGCCCATATGTTTTAAGGTTTAAGTTCTATTTTTCTTCTTTTTTCTTTCTGGTGGACAACAAACCAAACACCCCTTTTGGACCTGAATTTTAACCCACAAGCTAATGGTTATAAGCTAAGATACTAAGCCTTCTTAATAAGTTCCTAAGTGACTTTACAAAACCCCAAAGACTTAGCCAAAAACTGTACATGCTTCATTTATTTTTGTGTTTCTTTTTGGTGTGTCGCATACTAGAAAACCCTAAACACGCCTTTTTAGCCTTACTTTTCCACCATAAGCTAAAGATTATAAGCCCAGCCAATAAGCCCTTTTAACAAGCTCCCAGGATACTACATAAAGCCCCCAAGACCCAGGCAAAAAAGTCTATAACCTCGAATAAATCCTCTTGTTCTTTCCTGGTCACGAGTGCAAAACCAAATACCCTAATACCATATATTTTTGCTATACTCTAAAATAAAAGCCTTGAACTTCTAAATAAGACTATTAAATAAGCTACATAACATGTTAATGAGCTTTAGAAATAAGTCCATAAGGTTTTAAAGAATCAGACCTGGTTTCTTTTCTTTTCTTTCTGTATCAAGAACTAGCCAAACACCCCTCTTTGATGAATTATTTAGCCCATAAGCTAAAAGCTTTAAGCTGTGAGATTTATCCAACTTAATAAGCTCCTAACAAAGTTTATAAAACCACAAGAACGTTGTCAAAAGATCATCGGGCCACGTTTATTTTCTTTTGATTTTTTTGGTATCTCGGCCTAAAATCCAACACACCCTTTTGATTTAATTTAAACCTATAAGCTAAGAATATAAGCTAATAAGCTGTTAAAAACTTATTTACGAACTTAACACAACTTACTTTAGCAACCCATAATAAACCATGTTAGGAATATAAATATTCATATGAAGGTTCGGTCACCCCGACCATCTAATTAGCATTTATATAGCTCGTAGGCTTATATATATTTGCATAGTATTATTAGTATTATTAGTTTTATTAGATTAGTCGTATCTATATTTGTGGAGTGGGTCGGGGCTTTCCCCACTGTCAGCTCACTCCACAGCCCACTAGGGGCACAAATATTAGGAAGTATAAATACCCCTTCCCACACTTGGGAAGGGTTGGAACTCTTCACACAATTAATCTAACATTACAGATTTTCTCTCAACAAGAGTCTCCCTCTCTCTCTAACTTCTCTCTAAAACTTCACCATGGATCTAATCTTCCATGAACCAAGACCACCCGAATCAACCACACAATCAAAATGGTTATTTCCTACAATTGGTATCAAGAGCCATGGTTTCATCTTGGTCAAATCTGTGGTCATGGGCTGTATATTCGGTAAGTGTGGACTGTATATTCGGTTGGTTTGAAGACAAAGTGTTTCATCTTGGTCATTTTTAACAAGTGTTTCTTGATAATTTCTTTAATCAAGAAGGCTATCTCATACTCATTTTTTTTCTTTTTTTTGGTGTCATTCACTGTTGTGGTATTATGGGTTGTGAAAGTCCACTATGTCATTTGTGTTACTGATTCAAGTCCATTAATGTCCATTATGGTTGTATAAGTCCACTAGTTGTAAAAGGACCATCTCATGTTACTGCTCATGATTGGCTGTCTTGTTTTCTATTCTTCTTAAACAAGTTTAATCAGTGGCTTATTTTGTTAAAAAGTGGGCTACAAACACCACTTTGGTTTACAAGTTAAATCTGTGCTTTTGGTTTACATTCGTGGGTCCTTGTCCAGTAGTTGTGGTTTGCAGATTTATGGGTTGTATTGTCCGATTTGGTTGATACTATGATATTGTGGTATAGATCGTGACTGTCATGTTGGGTAGTCATGATTCTTGGTGATGATGATGTTCATAGTAGCGTTTTGTGCACTACTTGGATGATGAAATTGTTGTGGGTTAGTGGTTCTTGGAATGATGTTCTTAGCAGCTGCTTGTGTAAAATGATGAATTTCTTGAAGGCGGTTTGTTATGAAAGAGAAAAACACAGATCCGGGTTTTTAGGAAAGTACGAAAGTGACACTTTGACCGGTCAAATGCGGTTTGTCCTGGACTCGGTTTGTCCATTTCATCACGAACTCGGTTTGTGTACAAGGTGTACTCGGTTTGTATGTTTAACCACGAACTCGGTTTGTGTATGTAATGTATACTCGGCTTGTCTACTCAAATACGAACTCGGTTTGTCCATAATATCATGGACTCGGTTTGTCCATACAGTCACAGACTCGGTTTGTCTGTTTTACCACGTACTCGGTTTGACTGTATAACACGAACTCGGTTTGTGTATGAAAAGTATACGCGGTTTGTGTACAATCACGAACTCGGTTTGTGTTTTGCACAGATGCGGTTTGTCTACCATTTCATCGACTCGGTTTGTCACTCGGTCAAACGTTCAAACGGTTAACTTGGTTTGTCTACCATATAAAGCAACAATAACAAAAGAAAATAACAAAAGAAAAACCAACTGATTCGAAACACAAACTACAACACCACTGACTTCACAAAAGAATGAAGTAAATGAAGCAAATTAACAACAAACACAAACTACAACACCAACTGATTCGAGACCCAGACCAAACAAACACAAATTTCATTCGAAACAACAAATCCAATTCTTTACAACCACTGACTTCACAATCATCAACACCATAGTCTACATCATTAACAAAAACAAATCCAACAACTAATCCCATCCTCATGGTTCATCACCTAAACTCTACGACTCGAACAGCATGGTTAAACAATCTAACGATCTCAGCCAATTGTTTTCGTGTGTCAATAAATAGTATTCAGCTTTCAAAGCTCAATAAACACGAAAAACTCATCATCATTGATCCTTAAACTCAAACGAAATGAACAAACATATTAAGAGAGCATCTTATCATCGATCAATTTTTATTGAAAGCTAAGCCTCATTCGTTCTATATCCGACACAAAAGAGAAATTAGATAACAATTATGTTATCCACTTCTCTTCGTTCGTTCATAAACAGAATCAATAACGAAAAAAGGATACTCATTCACACCTACCCGAGACATGTTATCAGATCGTGAATCGTTAAACTTGAGTCTTTCGGTACACCGGATATGTTTTTAGGGTTTGTATTCGAATGGAAGAGAGGATGGGGCCGGATGAGCTGATGAGTTAGGGTTTGGATTAGTTTGGTGGCTTGAGTGAATTGAAGGAGAGAAGGGACGGATTAGTGGAGCTTGTGTTAGCTGCGTCTGAAAATCATTAGGGTTGGATGGATTAGAGTTTAAGTGGCCTATATATATCGAATGATTAGGTTAAACAATTACTTTGGGCTTTTGGTTTAAATGAGATTGGATTTGGGCCAAACTGATGGACCGAGATGGTAGATGTATTTGATGAGAGGTGTGATAAGATAGGGGCGGATGAATGTGTGTTAAGGATTAGGATTAATGGTTGATTTATATGTGGCATGTGATTATTATTCATAAGTGATAAGTTTGGGTTTGAGTTGGATCCAGAGTAGTTTTTTTATTATCGGGTTGTTATCTAACTTGGTGTTTTGGACTGGATCAACACTCGATATGTGGACTGGATCAACATTCGGTTAATTTGGATTCTTGTGTTACAGGCTGCCTAGTGAGTTAATCCGCAGAAGACTTGTGGTTAAATTGCACATTGATATTTCTCAAGTGGTTATGATTAAAGTGAAATATTTGAATTGAGCATTAAACTTGAGTAAGTGCTTATCTCCAAATGGCCGAATATTAATGTGGAATGAATGAGGGATGTACAATTGTTGTCGCGATAAATGATTGAGGACTTAGCCATTTTAGGGTTATTAGTGATCAGTCAGTTCACGAGCATACATAGTACTCGGCTACAATTTTTTAATTGAATATCATCAGGGTTACAGAAGTGGGGATCTGGCAGCATTGTCTTATTGGTACCTACGAATTTGTGTTGCACTTCACTCTTAGATGTTCTTGCTGATTCCACGGTTTCTCTTGGTGATTTTAGAAAATCCCGCGTAAGATTCGATTTCTCAGTTTAAATCACAAGAGTTGTAAAATCCCGTGAAATTAATTTTGAAAAAGTAGGATGGACATGGATTTTGACATAATATAACTTGCGGGGTTTGACTACTTTTTCGGGATAAGTTTGTGCTTCAAGATCAGCAGGAATTGGGAAATTATGGTAACTTGGTTGGTTTGTTAATTCACGGGTTGGTGTACTTAGTGTCACAAACATCTCAGGGTGGATGGATGCACGATGTTTGTTGACCCTTGCTCAAGCGTATTTAAGGTGATTAGACCTGGATGTTCAAGAAGTGGATATATACAATTAAGGATGGAAGGTTGGGTATATATCACTACCTATATTTAAAGGAGTTACGTTGTTGTGCTCAATATAGGTTCTAAATCACAATTTGCAATTTAAGGTGATTAGACTTGGATGTTCACGAGGTGGATATATACAATTAAGGATGGAAGGTTGGGTATATATCACTACCTATATTTAAAGGAGTTACGTTGTTGTGCTCAATATAGGTTCTAAATCATAATTTAGTGCAAGTTTAAGTCGCGGACTTGTTCTTTTTCAAGCTTCATCAAGTGATTGTTGTTTCTCAAGCTTCTAATGGGATTGTTGCTCGAGATCTTCTCAAGAGGTAGTCAGGCTTAAAGACAAGAGGTGATCTGTTTGGAGACATGTGTTAACCTTTTACTCACTTTAAAGTCATATGCATTTCATCAAGCGGTTTTGGCATATTTCGAGCTTCAATGAATTGTTAATCTACTAAACCATTGATGATGAGGAAAGCAAGGGGTTACTACAAGAGAGTCTTCATCACCATCTTCGTTGCAGTAGTTTCAGTTGTCTCTTTCCATGTTTTGCGCCTGACAAATTCACAAACATCACGGACTCTTAACCTTGGCAAAAAGGTCATTACATAACCTTTTTGAGGGAGAGAATTAGCGCGAGTCTCCTAGTGGTTCCGTCTCCAGCGATGTGAATTTTAGCAGTTCCTGTTTCAGTGGTTAAAGGTCTTAGCTATTTGCCTAAGATTTCAGCAGTTTGATACTTACTGTTGTGCAGTTTGTTCTTGAATTTATTTCTCGGATAAATCTCAAGAACTGTAAAATCCTGTACACAGTAGGACAACTATTCCATGCACTGAATCGGACAACATCCAAGTAGCTGGGTCAGACAGCTTTGTTTGATAGGACTGACTATGAGTCATGGGCACTGTTAAGAATTGGCGCTTGTCTCTTTTCCTTTTGACTAGTCAACAGCACAAGATGATCACGAAGTTCATTTGGTATTCCTTATTTGAGATTGAAGCTGAATTTCTCGAAGGCGTCTACTTATTTTATCTTGAAGTCGGGGTTGGTTGGATGCATGACCTTCAATGATAACTTGCTCGTGCGAAAAATTTAAGTTGAAGACTTGGGTTATCTAGTTACCAGCAGTCGGGGTAACTATCACTTAAGAGTTACTGGAGTACTCAGTGTCACACGTCATTGACGTTGTCGATAATCGCAAGAGGTGTTAATGTCTCATACTTTGATTGGGTATTGAGCACTTAGAGATCTGCTTGGAGCATTAATTCTCTACACCGTTCTTCCAACATTAGTGCAAGCTTAAGTTACAAACTTGGGGAATTCTTCTTCTGGTTTCAGTATTGGTATATCGGGTTTCCTTCATCAAGTGGTCTCTAATCTGGGTTCAAGGTTGGTTAGTTGGCCAAAGGTTTTATAAGGTTGAGATGTGATCTGTAATTCTCACAAGATATTCTTACCCAAACTGATGTTCACCAAAACCAAATCAGTCACGCCACATTCAATCGGTTACTGTCTCACGGTTTCTTCTTGGTTTTGTAAAATCCCGCGAAAGAACTTATTTCTCGGTTTAAACCATAGATTTGTAAAATTCCGTGATGATGGGCTATGCGCTCTTGACCAGGATCGGGTTAAAACCATTATCGAAGTTCAGTTATAACATCACTAATGGCTGGATCGAGGCTTTTAATTGACAAGATGTGACTACGGGGTTAGTTCAGTATTATTTATTTGAGGCTGAAGTGAAATTTCATGGGTGCGTGTACTTAGCATCTGAAGATATCGGGGAGGTTGGATGAAGATTCTTCGAGATCCTTGTTCGAGCTTTCAATATAATGACAAGGACTTGGATATCTAGTTATTTTTTTTTTTATTTTTTTTTTCTCCCTATTACAAAATAACTATCACTTTAAGGGGTCACGTTGTAGTGCTCAGTGTCACACGAAGTTGTGGATATCCAAGAGGTGATGTACGTCTTATACTTGATGGTTGGTTGGTTGAAGAGTATAGAGTACTTAGGGATTCGATGTTGCACGAAGTCTCTACACCGCTCTTTGTCACGCATTAGTACAAGTTTAAGTCACAAGTTCGGGTTATATTACTTCAGTATCAAGTTCATCATATTGGGTTTTTCTCCATCAGTGGTCACGACATCAAGCCGACAGAATGATAATGGGGTTGGTAACGAGTTAGATGAGAGAAGAAGTAAAGAGAGAGATAATGACGTCTGTACACATCAGTTCAGGCCTCGTTCTTCAAAGAAAAGAAAAGTGTACGCTTGAGTGCACTTTATCTTCAAAAGAAGAGGAGTCTTCTTATTTATGGCCATTCTCATCAACAAGATTCATGCTCTTTCCGTGCTTATTCAGTCTTCAAGTGGATCGGCGCATATTGGAGTATATTCTTATTCACTTGTTCAACCAAAAATTGCAGTTGACAGGCATATGCAATTTTTGAGGGGGGGAAAGAGTGAATAAACAACATGTCAGTCTTCAAGAATCATCAAGCGGAGCCACTTATCGTTGATGGTATTCATATTCACAAGTTCAATCATCAAAAAGTTGCAGTTGCCAGGCATATGCAATTTTTGAGGGGGGGAAAGGGTGAATATTAATCTACATGTTGGTTGATGATTGAGAAATGGTCATACGACTCCTGAATACGTCAGTTCAGGAGTCGTGCAAACCATGTTTCTCCAACACTACTTCTTCCGTCTATCAAGGTGTTGAAGAACATGGTCATGGAATGCTAATCTACATATTCTCACGAGCTGGTACAATCAGTAACAATGGGTTTCCAGTCGATTCTTCATGTACACGTCATTAGGCTGCATGTACACATCATGATGATGATTCCGATTAATCGTAACCATCATGGGGGAGAGAAATGTGTACACCAAGGACGCACAACAGGTTCACGTGATCAGGGCTTAATATCCAGGATGGATAAATACTGTAGATGATCAGTGGTTCAACTTGTTACCTTGGTATTATCGTTTCACTGCTACGTTATGTGCTGATTAATCGTAACCATCAGGGGAGAGAGAATGTGTACATCAAGGACGCACAACAGGTTCACGTGATCAGGCTTAATATCCAAATATGGATACATTCTATAGATGATCAGTGGTTCAACTTGTTACTTTGGTGTTATACTAAAGACTGAAGAAGGTCGAGTCGTCAGTCTATTCTTCATTCTCTGTTGGGAGTTATCTTCTCATGTGTATGCTGCGGGCTGATGGGTTACATGTAAGGTTACTGGAAGGCATTTGGTGAGATAAAGATGATTGGTATTCTATCCCTCCACATTGGGCAATCTTGAAGAAGGTCGAGTCTTCAGTCTTCTCTACATTCAAGAATGTTGAGCTCTTTTCTTACAACTTGATATTTAACTTAATCCCATGACAGTTCTTGTTTGATGAGTTGTGGAGTTAAGTTAGGTTCAAGTTGTTCCGTAGTTTAAGGTTTGGTTCAACTTGATTTTAACCTAATCTCATGACAGTTCTTGTTTGATGAGTTGTGAGGTTAAGCTGAAATCAAGTTGTTTCTGGGCTTAAATTTGTGGTTTAACTTAACCTCATGACAGTTCTTGTTTGATGAGTTGTGAGGTTAAGCTAGATTTCAGTTGAGGCTCAACTTAAACTACCGAAAAGATGCCTAAGGTTTTTGACGGCGTCACTCTAGGACGGGAGTGTTAGAAGATTAAAGACGGCATGCATTTGGTTATCAAAAGTCTTCTTCATATTTCGGGCGTTCATCCAAAGTCTTCTTCCTATTATGGGTGATCGTCAGAGGTTGTCAGATTGGGGGAGAGCACTAATTAGGGGAGAGTGAAAAACCAGAATCATTCCCTGATTGAAAGTGCTCACATTGCTCTTCAGCAAGTCAAGTGATGAATGCGGAGAAGATTCAGAATGCTGAGGAGTAATGGTTTCTGGTTCGTATCCTTGTATATATATACTTGTTCATATCTTATACCATCTTGTAAATAGATATATAGAAATCCTGCAATTGTAAATAGAGAAACGTAAAACCAGAAAAACCATAAAAATTAAAAAAATAGAAAATACAAAAAATAGTTTCACCTAGGCATGTCTTCTGTTTATCGATAACATTTACGGACTTAGAAATGTCATTCAATAATGGCACGGGTCTTTAAATGAAGCTCGAGCAGAAGTTAAAATGGAGGATTAAAACATGTCTAAATGGCTTGCTATTACTTTAGATAGCAACCCGCGCTTCATATTGGGGAAAGCACGTCGCCAAAAAGACGGCTGTTCCTCCAACTGGGTGATGTTCACCTGGGCATGGATTACTTCATATCCATGTTTCCTGATTTGATGTACGTTTCAGTGCATCATTTCTTGAAAAAGAAGAGAAGTCTTCTTTGTATAACAAATAGTTTTCATTCTATGATTCTTCTAAAAATTATTTGTGAGACACTTGGTGAATATGTGTTGTATGAAATTTGTTTATTCTTGGATTATGCATAAAATTTGTCACTCAATCAACGACCACAAAACCTCATGACAGTTCTTGTTTGATGAGTTGTGGGATTAAGCGTGATTTTAGTTGAGGTTCAACTAGAATACGGGTCATTGATTGAGGGGGAGAGTGAATTCAAATTTTATATCATCAAACGGATTTATTGGTTAAATCATATTTGTTAGAAATGGTTTTGTAGTTAATGGGGAATTAGTTGAAGAGGATCTTGCTTAAATATATCAAATGACCAAGTGTGTTAGTTGCTAGAAAGTTTAGGACATTATGTGCAATTTGCTTATAGTTTCCTAGCTTTATGTATCTAGAAGGTTCATTTGTGTTACTTTGGTATCCTCGTATAATCCCCAAAATGCTTTAAGACTCAAAACCTAAAAGAAGTTAGAAAACCAGTTGTGTTTGATGTTTTTGAATACTCCACTGGCATTTGTATGATCTAAATGAATGAGTTTCAAATGTTGTTTGTCTCTGCTGCTTAATTGTTGTTGATATTGTGCATATGTTCTCAGGATTCGCTTAGGTAGATTGCTATTATGTTAGAATCATGTTCCTAAGATCCTGAATGAAATATTGAAATCTGTGTGAATTGCCATGTTCATGATTGCTATTTGCTCTTCATGCTAGATAGTGGTTTGACGTAGTTCCTGATTGGGGTTTGATTATAAGATGAACTTGGTATTATAATGTGGCATGCTGCTGAAGGGTAGCTATCTAGGAATAGTGTATCTGTATGTATGTATATCTGTGTTGATATTCTTATGCAGATTCCATAGCCAAAATGAATGTACCAGTTCCCATTCTAACCATTTGATCAGACGTTCAAACTCTATTGATTGGCTCGAAATTCACCTCAACAACAACTTCAGCAACAACAACAACAACACCTTCACCTCCACCACCATCATTTCAACAAAGAAGTACTTACTCGGATCTCGCCAAGAGGGGATCGACAATACTTGAGAAGATTTGTTGGTGGATGGATGATTGATGTTGACCACTGACTCACTCAGTAAAGCGAGTGATTACATCATCTGCACAAAAAGGTCAATATCAGTTGTGTCATAATAGTTAACTTGTGCTTAATGAGCAGTGAATCTCCCTCTTAGTTTAAGGGGGAGCATAGTATGTTCTCATCATCAGAATATATTAAATCGGACACATTTTCTCCCACATTTTCTAACTTATTTAAATCAATTGGGATCACAAATCTCAAAAGGTTTGAAATTTTTGATCGGGGGAGAGAATGTGATTTAAATATGAAACCTGATGAAAATGTGATGTTTTGGAGTTAAGTGTAAGCTCTCCCATATGTGCTAAACTCTTTTGTATACCAAGGCACATATTGAGGGGGAGCAAAATGTTTTTTTTTTTTGAATGAGAAAGTAAGCTCTCCAGTAAGTGCTAAACTCTTTTGTATACCAATGCACTTATTGAGGGGGAGCAAAGGATTTGGCATGCATCTTATGTGAGCAAGGCTCAGACTTCACCAATGAATTGACGATAGCTAAAGTCAGTAGTCGAAAGGACATGTCCTGGATGGGTAATAAGTTCAAGCCAGTTTATCTGGTGATGTAAGCGTGTCTCGCAAAGGACGTGTCTGAGTAGAATGTACCGATTTCGAGCGATCTTCCTTGAATGTGATCTGGACGGGTAATAATTTCAAGCTAGTTTACTAGTGATGTAAGCGTGTCTCGCGATGATCATGTTCTTGGAAAATCAATCAATTCAAAAGTGCGAGCTCTACCTAACATGTGCAAATTTATAAAACTATCAACCGAGCACATGTTGAGGGGGAGCATTTGAAAAATATAAAACTCTCAAGTGTTTGCAAAAATGTGTTTCAGAATCATGAACACTTTGAGAGATTTTTCAAAGATTTGGTTTGGCAATTGTGGAAGAACACCAAAGACCGACCATTGTATTTTATATAATGGAGTTATAAGGATGATAAGGTTAGGTACAAGTTCCCACGATCCCGCCAGAGCCGGAGGGATCTACCCAGGGACAATCCACTAGTTAGTGTAGAAGTCCTTAGGTATGATTAAAAAGGAGAAAAGTGAATGAGGGAATAGTGCCGACTGAAATGGAGCTAACACTGGAATAAACCCAACAAGGTGTTAGTTATGAAGTCTCGGTAAGCACTGAAGGGGTTGAAGAATGAAAAAGAATTGTAAAGATAAAGGGTGAAAAGAAATAGCCCTCCTTACAACTTAGGCAGAAACCGGGTCAATACATATGCTGTCAGAATCACATAGTTGATTGCTGGCATTGAAGACAAAGTATCATGGACCCAGTGATACGCTGCACAACCCTCCCTAGCCACTCAAGGTCCCTCAAAGGATTCTTGTTTCAATTGTCACGGAGTTCAATACATTCCTATCGTCTCTCTCACTCCGAGTTAGATGATATTGAATAGGTGGCAGTTCTCTCCAGCCTCCGCTCACTAAATCAAAACGCACTATAGAGTCTAGAGCCACGAGATGCATAATAAGATCTCATAGGGACACGAATTATTTCTACACTGGTTGTTCAACATTAAGGACACCAGTTGTAAACTTATGAGTCCTACGCAGATCTTGCAATCGGCCAGAACATTTATGAGGGAATTTACAAATGTAATTCTCAATGATTGAATGGAAATTCCTGCCAGGGTCAACATCAAGCAGCCCTGAAAGCAGGTCACTTCGGTAATTCTTTATGGATTACGCTTAGTGGTCGCGGCAGTCTCAAACGGTCTACAGTCGTGGAGTGATCTCCAGCGACTCACCTAATCGCTGATGTGCTACGGTTCGATCTTAAAAAGCCCTCTGTGGGTTTTCGATTAGGAACGGTCTTGGTAAGGATTAGAGAGAGTTTTCACACTATGCTGTTAACAATCTCAAAGTCCGAACCTGTAAGTACCGGACGTTTTATTGCTAACTGTCGTATGCAGGAACATCTGGCGGTTGATGCTGATTGCTGTTGCAGCTGTTTGCAGTTGTAGCTGATTGATGCTGTAGCTGGTTGCAGTTGTAGCTGGTTGCAGTAAAGATGCCAATCCTCTACCACATGTTCACACTACATCATCATTGTTCTTCAACAAAGTCATGATCAACCAAAAGACCTTCAACACGGCTTCTGCTAACTCTGATGCTAAAGATCATGATACCAAACAGTGTGAGCATGTCGGCTCAAAGAATAACACATCACATGGAAACATACTCCTGAAAGATGACTTGGAAACAAATGTTGGATGATAAAGTCGAAGAATACTCAAAGATCATCCAAGAAAAAGAAAGGTCATCACAAGATCACTGCTGAATGCATGATGTTTCAAGACAATGAAGAATCAAAGACTACGAGCTATGAAGACATCTTCAGAAGACAAAATGCTAGAATTCAAGATATTATTTCCGGGGTGACCTCCCTTAGGGGGAGATTGTTAGGAATATAAATATTCATATGAAGGTTCGGTCACCCCGACCATCTAATTAGCATTTATATAGCTCGTAGGCTTATATATATTTGCATAGTATTATTAGTATTATTAGTTTTATTAGATTAGTCGTATCTATATTTGTGGAGTGGGTCGGGGCTTTCCCCACTGTCAGCTCACTCCACAGCCCACTAGGGGCACAAATATTAGGAAGTATAAATACCCCTTCCCACACTTGGGAAGGGTTGGAACTCTTCACACAATTAATCTAACATTACAGATTTTCTCTCAACAAGAGTCTCCCTCTCTCTCTAACTTCTCTCTAAAACTTCACCATGGATCTAATCTTCCATGAACCAAGACCACCCGAATCAACCACACAATCAAAATGGTTATTTCCTACAAACCACGCCTTTCTCTAAACATAAAACGCAACTAAAATGAAATAAGGACTACGGACGTAACGACTAAAAACTTGAAGGTGAAAACTCTAACTTTTTGAAACATGAAGTTTTTCTTGGGCCAAAACTATCAATTTTGATAAGTTATATATAACAAGGGCTGAAATTGTAAACGACTCATAGTTAAGGGTATAAAGTGTCATTTTTGAAACTATAAGGGTATAAAACGTAACATTTTATATTATTTCGGGAAATATACTTTTGGCTCGTTTTTTATAAAAACTAATAAATGAGATACTTCTATTGCATTAGCGATCAATCGAACACTAAAAATGAAATATGATTCACTAACTTTTGAAGAGACATCATGTTGTCTCATCCAACACTTAACCACCGACAAAATACTTGCTATACGAATATTCAAACACATATTTAAGGTTTGAATAACTAAAACTTGACATATTCACCTAGGTTGCGTGTCGGAGCAGTTTATTCACCACACTTGATTTACTTTCCAATCAGACTACTGTAACACCAAGGTGAGTTCATAGTCCCACTTTTATACGTTTTTCAAACTCGTGGGGAGATACATGCTACAAACCTGAACGCAAGTATTTTCTGTATGCTATCCTGATTTATATTGCCTTAGTTTACACTGTTGCCACTAAAAAGTCCCTCATATCATGAGCCATTAATTACTTGCGAGTGAACGCGAATTTAGTGAATAGATCTGTTGGCAGTTGATGCCCATTTGTGTTGCTGGTTAAGTAGCCAGATGCACTTTATTTGAGAATAAACAGGAGAACGACAAGCTCCTGCCCGAGGGCATTGTTACTTACATTATCTTTATGATGTCTGTAATTAACATCATTATTATGATGTCCCACTGTTAAGGTTTTCGTGTCATGAGGCTTAGGGCAATATACTGTACTGCAATATTATTGTTTTACCACTACTTAACTTGTGTTCAATCAAATATTACTATATAAACACTATGGATTCACTCAACCTTTGTGTTGACTTTTTAGTATGTTTATCTCAGGTCCATAATAAACGAGGATGGCATGGAGAGGCACAGATACAGACAGAAGGCTAAAATCTAATTATCATTTGAAACTTATTAACAAACTGTAAAACTACTGGGACCTCATCTTGTAAACTCAGATATTTATAAAAATTCGAGTGATAAATCTTTCAAAACGACTCAATTAGAGATCATTTTCTATTATTATAACTGTTGTACCATTGAGTAACACCCAGCTTGAATTCCGCTGCGTATCTCAAAATTGGGGGTGTTACAGATTGGTATCAGAGCTGTAGTTATAGAGAAATGGGTCTGATTGAGACCTGAACTATAACCACTTTTACAAAGAAAAACATTTTATAGCCTTTCGCTTTCCGTGCCTTCCATCCTCCAGGTAATTATGTGACTTCTAGATAGTCTATGCTACACAAACATGTTATATTGATATATATACACTCAACATACTTTCGAACACTTTATATGTCTGCATATGCTTATTCTAGTGCATTACGGCACAACCATGCACCTACTCCTGCACTTTTGCGGTCTATGAAACTTTCTTAAGACATTGTGACTTTTCACGACCTTACGTAATAATATTTTACCTAAAATCTGTCACAAACTATCAATTTTCCTGCTAAAAATACAAGATATGGGATTGCTAAGGAACAAACTGATTCATCATCTACAAAAGCTGAAGTTCAGCAACTTTCTCTACATTCATCAAGTTCTCTTCCGAAACTTTCATTATTTAAAGTCTATGATTCTAGCCCAGTGTAAACTGTTTTAGAACTTCTACGCGTATCTGCTTTATTTGCTACACCCTCAAACCACCTTTCACACTTAAATAAATACTCAAATAAAGTCCTTCACCACCACCTCCACCATGATCTATAGATTTCACTCCCCCGTCCCAACCATTTGATCTCGGAGAGAGAGCAAGGGCCGCTATTGTCCGATACCACTCCTTACCACGGTCACCCTCTCCTGATTTCACTCCTCCACCACGAGTATTCTTGATAGGAGAAAGTTTACAGGCAGTTCTTAGACTAGCCTTCCATTTATAGCTTTCAATCATTATATCACTAAACTGAGAGTCTCAGTTAATAGTATCTATGTTAACATTTGTAATTGTCTTCCATGTTTTGCGAAACAATACGACAAATTATAGACCTACTTTATATGACAATGATTGTACTACTTTAAGATGTCATCCTAGATTATCCTGGTTAGTTATACATTCATATGTACCATGATCCTAATCATCACACGAATCCTTATCATGACATAACTTCTGTGATGCTCACAGAGCTAAGCAATTAACAAAGATGACCCAAGCCTCTATCGAGCAAATCATGCCCTCACCAATCACATCGATGCACCTGGAAGACATGAAACCACCAAATCAGCTGAAGACACAGAAAGAGGAAATGCTACATTTGAAATTCATAATCTTACTCACCAGGAATTTTTGGATTGCAATCCCCACACTTTTAGTGGAACTGAAGGCGCGGTAGAATTGTGCAAATGGTTCGAAGAAATAGAAACAATATTTCGGTGTGGTAACTGCTCCAAGGAAAACAAAATTAAGTTTGCCACTTGCACATTTCAGGGTCGTACCCTGAGATGGTGGAATACCTATGTCCAAAAAGTAGGAGTCGACGCCGCCTACTCAACCCCTTGGGATGAACTGCGGAAGATGATGATTGCAGAATACTATTCGAGGGACGAATTGCGGGCAATGGAACAAGAAATTTGGGATTTGACTATAAAAGGAGATGATGTCATCGGGTACACCACTCGCTTCTATGAGCTGGCACTACTATATATGTCCTACTGTGACAGAACCTGAGCACAAGAAACTTGAAAGGTATATCCAAGGACTCTCCTCGAAAATTCAAAGGAATGTCGCCTTATCCAAGCCTGCTTCTATGGATGAAGCCATTCCTATGGCATATAACATGATGGGTCAAGTTGTGCGAACTAGGATTGCTCGAGGTATCAACAACGACAACCACAACCACAAAAACAACAAAAGGAAATGGGATGGTCACTTCAGAAAACACAACAACAACCAGAACAAGCGACAAGAGGTCGCCAAGGTCTATACTGCTATGTCGGGAAAGAAGAAGGTTTATGCAAGGAAGTTACCCTTATGTAACCATTGTAACTACCACCACAAAGGGCAGTGTGCTAGAAAGCGCCACAACTGTCAAAAGATTGAACACATGGCCAATGACTGTAAGTGTAAAACCCTCGCAAGAGCACAGACAACACCAGAGAATAATCGAAAGACTGAGGAAGCCTGTCAAGGGTGTGGGAAGAAAGGGCACTACAAAAACCAGTGCCAAGAACCAAAATACTAGGAAACCGTGTGAGAGAAGGAGAACAGGACTTGAACGCGGTGTCAAAAGGTCGATTGCTCTGTATAACGAGACCTAATTTTAGACTCTCTAAGCTGCATTCCTGTAAGACTCCGTTAGGACCTTTCTGTGAAACTCGTTGAATAGAGGACCAAAGGAGTTCCTGCTATAATAATAAACCATAGTTTAAGCCCTTTTAGGTTGTATTGTCCTTTTCTACTTTAACAAGTACCTTTCTATCTAATGAAATCTCTATCTTTTACTATTTCCATGTTAATCACATCCTTCATCTATTACATTTTCTATTCCACTCACCTTATTCATAACCATTTCGTAACAATATACCACTATCCTATTATGAATCTGGTTAATTTAATTCCTGACCGAATGATAGACTATTACCATTCTATAAGGTTCTCCCACGAATCCTAGAATCCATTCCTAAAATTTTATTCCAATCTATCCTTTTACCATCCCAGAAAATGATAATCTATCATTTACTACCGTCATGCGAACCAATTTTTTTTTTTTTTACCTTGAAAAAATATTTAGGTTGCCATTTTACAAAAATAACACGTTGAATACCATCTAAAACTTTTGAGAAACATAATACTACTCTGACTAAGCCGATCATCACATCATTTGTCCCCAATTATACATAGCCTGATCACCTATGTCTAATTCAGGAATAATCATGTCATGAAGGAAACAGTCATCTTTTCAAATTTCTTGAAACAATCTTCATTCAAAAGCAAAGCTTTGTAACAAGATAAATTGTTTGTAAACATCCCTATTGCCAACATCCCATAGATATCTACACTTTTTACCCAACACCTCAATCAACACAGACTGAATCTCGGGACGAGATTCCATTTAAGGGGGTGACACAGTAACCACCGGTAAATTTCCACTTGTACTAAACTAATACACATTCCAAATAAAAAATACTTATCCATTTTCTACGTATAATTTTTTTTCTTTAAAGACTAAACGTTATCAATTTATCTGATCAGTACTACACACTATTGTGACGTAACTCACATTCCTAATAAACGTGCTTACACGCAGATCGACACCAACATGCCTTATGTTTATTTCAGATAAATATCTTTATATGTCAAGTACCAAAGTTTTTAACCCTTATTTGCCACTATACGTTAATTCGTTAAACGTACGATTATTAAACGCTCAAACTAAATATTCGCTATCTATTAAAGTTCTCGAAAGACCCCTAAAATGCACTATAGCCCCTAATGAGCACTGAGGACCCCTAAATTGCACAGAGGACCCATAAAGTGCACTGAGGACGCCGAAAGTGCAAACCCTTAAGAACAAAACCGAAAGCTAATGTACAAGCCCTTAAACCACGAAAACCTAAGCTTTACCTTATTTCCCGTTACAAGCCCTAATTTCACAAATCTATAATTTTATGTGATAAAATCACAAACCCTAATTAATGTGTACATGATTTCTATAAAATATAAACGTACAAGTGTCTCAAGCACATGTACAAACCCTTAATGCATAAAACACAACATTAATATAAAACTCATTATAAACCTTAGTGTACTTACTCTTAAAACACATAATACAAGACCCTTATGCACTAACCCTAAACCTAGTTTTCTTATAATATTCAAATCCAAAATACAAGTCTTAAAACCTATGGTACAAGTACTTAATGCAAGAAAACTAAAAACTACATTTTTACTACACTAAACATATCTAAACCTAATTAGACTTAACAAGACCTAACCAAGGACCCTAACTAAGTTTCCTACATTCCTAAAACTCCATGTACAACACGTTAAAGCCATGGTACAAGTGGCTTAAGCTTGGACGATACCCTAGAATTTCCTGGTTCATTTTGAACCAAACATTAACCAAATGAAACCCTAACTAAGTTACATACAAACTAAACCCTAACTAAGCTCTAACTAGGTGATAATCTTGACACATCATCATGTCCCCAAGCCTTCCACACTAAGTTAAAAATATCAAGCCAACTTGTGGTGATTTTCTGTTACACATATTGAATCACATAGCAACCATACATGAAGTCTTGCAAACTCAAAGACCACCTCACCATGTCTCTAAACTTCTTGACAAGCCATGACAAGTGGCAAAATTCATCAAAGACCACCTCACCATGTCTCTAAACTTCTTGCCTATAAATGTCGACCCAAAGACTCTCTTTTCAACTTATCCCTTATTCTAACAGTTAAACACTCCCACACTCACTTACATTCTGAGTTTTCAAGTCTAAAGGAATGAGAAGGAAGTCCCATTAGAGCCTAGGAGATTGGAAGAAGCCTTGTTTCCTTTGGAAGCCACTTTAGTCTCATTTTGATCATAGTCGAGTTCCAAGAGGGTAAGTCATTCTAGCCCATTTCATTTCCTTTTATAAGTCTTAGGTACACCTAAACATAATTCTATTTAAGTCTCATATGAAGAACAAGACTAAAAACCATGTTTCCATTCTTCCTGTTTTACCAGTGAACAAACAAACGCCCCTACTAAGTTATAAGGTTGTTTTAAATTTTAAAGCTTTGATAAACACAAATAAGTCATCTAGATAAGCTAGTTTCCATGTTGATAAGCCACGAAATCAAACCCATAAGTTTTAAGGTTTAAGTTCTATTTTTCTTCTTTTTCTTTCTGGTCGACAACAAACCAAACACCCCTTTTGGACCTGAATTTTACCCCACAAGCTAAAGGTTATTAGCTAAGATATTAAGCCATCTTAATAAGCTCCTAAGAGACTTTACAAAGCCCCAAAGACTTGGCCAAAAAATGTAAATTCTTCACTTATTTTTTTGTTTGTTTTTGGTGTGTCGCATACTAGAAAACCCTAAACACCCCTTTTTAGCCTTACTTTTCCACCATAATCTAAAGCTTATAAGCCAAGCCAATAAGCCCTTTTAACAAGCTCCCAGGATACTATATAAAACCCCCAAGACCATGGCCAAAAACTCTATAGCCTGGTCTAAATCCTCTTGTTCTTTCGTGGTCACGAGAGCAAAACCAAATACCCTTATACCATATATTTTTGCTATACTCTAAAATAAAAGCCTTGAACTTCTTAATAAGACTTTTAAATAAGCTACATAACCTATTAATAAGCTATAGAAATAAGTCCACAAGTTTTAGAGAATTAGACCTGGTTTCTTTTCTTTTCTTTTCTTTCTATATCAAGAACTAGCCAAACACCCCTCTTTGATGAATTATTTAGCCCATAAGCTAAAAGGTTTAAGCTGTGAGATTTAGTTAACTTAATAAGCTCCTAAAAAAGTTTATAAAACCACAAGAACGTTGTCAAAAGATCATCGGGCCTCGTTTATTTTCTTGGTTTTTTTTTGTGTCTCGGCCTAAAATCCAACACACCTTTTTGATTTAATTTAAACCTATAAGCTAAGAATATATGCTAATAAGCTGTTAAAAACTTATTTACGAACTTAACACAACTTACTTTAGCAACCCATAATAAACCACGCATTTCTCTAAACATAAAACGCAACAAAAATGAAATAAGGACTACGGACGTAACGACTAAAATACTTGAAGGTGAAAACTCAAACTTTTTGAAACTTGGAGTTTTTCTTGGGCCAAAACTGTCAATTTTGATAAGTTATATATAACAAGGGCTGAAATTGTAAACGACTCATAGTTAAGGGTATAAAGTGTCATTTTTGAAACTATAAGGGTATAAAACGTAACATTTTATATTATTTTGGGAAATATACTTTTGGCTTGTTTTTGATAAAAACTAATAAACGAGATAGTTCTTTTGCATTAACGATCAATCGAACATTAAAACTGAAATATGATTCACTAACTTTTGAAGAGACTTCATTTTGTCTCATCCAACACTTAACCATTAACAAAACACTTGCTATACGAATATTCAAACACATATTTAAGGTTTGAATAACTAAAAATTGACATATTCACCTAGGTTGCGTGTCCGAGCAGTTTATTCGCCATACTTGATTACTTTGCATCAGACTACTGTAACACCAAGGTGAGTTCAGAGTCCCACTTTTATACATTTTTCAAACTCGTGGGGAGATACATGCTACAAACCT
This sequence comes from Artemisia tridentata subsp. tridentata, assembly GCA_021014915.2. Classification (NCBI taxonomy): domain Eukaryota; kingdom Viridiplantae; phylum Streptophyta; class Magnoliopsida; order Asterales; family Asteraceae; genus Artemisia; species Artemisia tridentata. Next base: position 210,219,120 of record CP139502.1, read on the forward strand.
GAACGCAAGTATTTTTCTGTATGCTATCCTGATTTATATTGCCTAAGTTTACAGTGTTGCCACTAAAAAGACCCTCATATCATGAGCCATTAATCACTTGCGAGTGAACGCGAATTTAGTGAATTGATCTATTGGCAGTTGACGCCCCATTTGTGTTGCTGGATAGGTAGCCTGTTGGGAATTATAATTTGATGATTACAAAACTACATTTGCATAAATATGAAACAATAGGGACTTAATGTAATATATAGTTAGCTTCTAGGGGAAGTTAGGTTTTCTTGTAAAACCCTATTTATAAAGGGTTTAGCCGGCTGTGATAAATATATAGAAAAATGTAGATCTCTCAATGAGAGTCGAATATTAACGTGTATGTGTACACGTTAATTAGTAGTTGTAGTTTATTTATTATTATTCAATAAAGATGAACGCGTTCGTTAATAAATAACAACTTGTTAAACATTATTGATCGTTGTTATTCCGCTGTGCATGTGTCAATGATGTTTGTAAAACATATCCTAGATGGGGCTAAACGATCTTCAACAAGTGGTATCAGAGACAGGTTGCTCTCGATATCTATGATCTACAAGGTAGTTATTTTCGACAGAAGGAGCAGATCTGAAGAAGTCAGCAGCAGGTTGGAGCAGCCACGAATATTTGTAATAAAATTGATCGGTTTGTTTGGTCAATGTGAGGTAATTATTATTTTATTTTTTTGGTATCGATAAGAGCAGATCTGATTGTATATTCAAAAATTATACCTCGTACTATAATTAAGTGGTCAATCGATTATGGTTATAGAAGTGGTTTGTCGCGTAGTACATGTGGGGCTGATTCTATTTGTCGCATAATGAACTGCTTGTCGCTTGTCATTAAATTGGCTAGTCAATTGTATGGAGCTGGTGTACTCGTACAAGACTCATACGTGATTGGCTGATATAACCTTGTACTCAATTAAAGTTAAGGGTGGATTAAATATTTAATTGGGTTTGTCGTTATGCATTGATTCGATTGTAGAGAACAAAATTAAATTGGTCAGTGTGTGGGACTATGGTGTGATCGGTGGGCTCATTGAATATTTTATGCTGCGTACTGGTTGAGATGTTCAATATTAATTCTGGTTGCTGTGATAAATTAATTCTGGTCTGTTCATTAATGCTGCACATGGTTCTCGTTAAGTCTGCTCTTGGAAATAATTAATTCTGCTCTCATTCATTGGTAATACTGCTCACCTTAGCAGTTAATACTGCTTGGCTTTCGTGTTTGTACTGCTGGCTCAAGATGGATCGCGAACAGAATTTTATTTTATGGCTCGTTTTGGGGATTATTTGATGAAGACAATTGAATATTCCTTATTTGATGTTGTAGTTGAGTTTCACAGGTGCGTGTTCTTATCATACCTTTTAGCAGGAGGTAACTTGTTTGTGCATTAATGTGGTGACAAAGACTTGATGAATCTTGCAAAGGTGTGCGATCTACAAACTAGGGTGCTTAATGCTCACATTTGCTATCACTTTAAGGAGTTACATTGTATTGCTCAGTGTCTCATATAGTTGAGGATTTATCAAGAGGTTGCGACCTACTTCTAGTATGAGTTTGGAGTCACGTGGATAGTGCAAGATATAAGACGCAAGTTTGGGAAATTCAACTTCTTCATCAAGTTCGTTATACTCGGTTTTCTTCATCAGTGATCATTCAATAAAGCCTACGGAGTTCGTGATTTAAGAGATGGTAAACATATTAGTTTCAGGGGAAGCTTATTGATTAAATGTTTAACCATCTACATGCACCACTTAAGGGGAAGTGTTTCAATTCAAGTTGCATAGAAGACCCCTATTGGATGATTACAAAAAGGGGAAGATGATTGGTTTGCAACTTATCGTGTGTGGTGACATGTTCAAGAAGACCTTAAGGAAGCATTGAAGATTGTTTCATGAAGATAGTTTTGTAATATCAAATAGGGGAAGATTGTTGGGAATTATAATTTGATGATTACAAAACTACATATGCATAAATATGAAACAACAGGGACTTAATGTAATATATAGTTAGATTCTAGGGGAAGTTAGGTTTTCTTGTAAAACCCTATTTATAAAGTGTTTAGCTGGCTGTGATAGAAATATAGAAAAATGTAGATCTCTCAATGAGAGTCGAATATTAACGTGTGTGTGTACACGTTAATTAGTAGTTGTAGTTTATTTATTATTATTCAATAAAGATGAACGCGTTCGTTAATAAATAACACCTTGTTAAACATTATTGA